>JAMXBB010000007.1:54544401-54635499 GCA_024138015.1 Lumnitzera littorea | reverse complement strand
CCCCCCCCAATCCCAATTAAAAATACATAAAATCCCCTTTTCCCCTTCGATTTGGAGGCTAGATTGGGTTGAATCGTACCCCGCTAGTGCGAGAGAAGAAGAAGCCAAGATCTAACTTGACTTGACCTGATTTGACCTGCCCAAGTCCAACCCGTGCATCCGAATCCGTCAGAAGTTTTTTATTTTTATTTTTTTTAATTCTTTTTTATTTTTATTTTGTTTTGTTTTATTTTATTTCTTGTTTTATTTTGTTTATTTGTTTTGTGTAAATGTAATAGAAAATACTAATAATGAAAAAAAATATATAAAAAAAAAAGAAAGGAAAAAGAAAAGAAAAAAGAAGAAAAAGAAGAAAGAAAGAAAAAAAAAAGAATAGGAAGTGTCTTATTTTGGTTTTTTTAATTTTATTTTCACATTTAAACAAAAGAAAAACCATAAAAAGCTAACTAACAATAGAAAATAAATAAATAAATAATAAAAATAATAAAATAAAAATAGAAAAGTTACTTTTTGACACTAGAAAATCAATTCTTTTTAATAAAAATAAAACAGATCCTTTCCAAACTAGGGCATTTTAGTGTTTCCAAAAATAAAACACCGATTAGGACTCTTTAAAAAAATTTCCTTGAATAAATTGAACTGGGTAAAAACATAAATGCGACCATTTTTCAAAAATTAAAATCAAACCACCTACTAAAGTTTTTTATAAATGAACTACGGAAGTCTTATCCTGAATAGCGAGTACGTAGGCACCCGTACATAAATACAGGGCGACTTAAAATATGGAAAGATTTATTTTTTTCCATTTTTAGATATTTATGTAAATTAATCAATTTAGTCACTTGTATCATAAATAGATGTTTTTAGAAATTAAAAAGGGTATATTTAAAAGGCAAAATTAAATTCGAAAAGTTAAAAAGCGGTACCCATTTAGGGTTTAATAAACTAGCCCCTAAACTTAAATCTCTGGTTTTCAAAAAAGTCGTTTTACAAATTGTTTTTTTTTTTCCTTTAATCGATAGACCGGTAGCTAAGTTATAGCCAATCCACCCAATTGGTTATAACTTAACCTTTTTTCCTGACTCCAGTTGGGTGGCGACTCCAATCCCTTTTTAAATTGAAAAAATAGTTTTCTTTAAACCCTAGTTGAGAGCTAGTATTAAACAGGTAAGGGTTTAATACTGGTCGGCTTAAAGAAGACCTAATTTTTTAAAAAGAATTGGGAGGGTGAATAACTAAGCTCGATAGCTTGGCGACTCCAATAAGGATCGTCAAGAGGGCTAACCACTTAAAAACATTTTGAAATTAAAATCGCTTTTCAAATTACCCATATTGTTTAGTAATTTATTTATTTATTTATTTATTTCTTTATATATTGATTTGTTTATTTATTGTTGGCTTCGTGTATATATTTGTTTTAATTAGTATATTTATTTTATAAATAACATACATCGAGGCATGAGATTTATTTTGTTGCATCATAAATGTATGATTGATATGGTTAAACTCGAGCCGTCATAGGACTTTAGGATGGGGTGCCATTGTGTAAAATCTTGGATGTAGTGGGGCAACCACCGTTCGGGGTCGATTAAGTTACCCCATTTAGACTTCGATGTGACCAAAGAACTATTTCTTTGTAAATGTGTGAGGTCACAAAAGTTTAAGGACCATTAGAACCCACCTATCTTGCATTACACTTCACAGGGTTAACAAATAATTAATAAAACGGTAATGTTACATAGAAAAATAAAAAAAAATGACAAAGATTTTGGAGTTTTTAGTTTTCCTATATTCTTCCTAGAATTGATGTACATAGGAGATCTTGTATATTAGTCTTATCCTTGTAATTTATGCTTTCTTTGTAATGTTTCAAAAATGACCAACTCATCAAATGTCAGGGTTCTAGCCAAAGAGATTCATGTCCACAAATCTACAAACCCAAAGCCCATACTCAGCTAGTGGTTTCAAACCTTCAACCTGAGAAAGCAATAGTTCATTACCAACAAAATTAGACTCATACTCTCACTAGCCAAAGTGAAGGTTAATATCATGCTAATAAGGGCCTTAGTCCATTTCTAGGAGCCCAAAGAAGTGGCTTTTCAATTTAGACCACATCTAATCAGCTCAACTCTAGAGGAGTACACCCAATTGCTCCAAGCTCCTCCTTTAGACAAAGTATACATCCCGGAACTCAGCTTCATCCTTACACATGCCTTCTCAAAATTCTTAGGAATCCATAAGACTGAGATAAATGAGGCCTTAAACGACTGCAACAAATATGCCATCAAGATATGGGATCTAGTCCATTGGTTCCAGAATGAGCCCATCTCTAACAATCAAGCACTGTTTTTTGGGAATTGGAGAGAAAACCGAATCAAGGCCTATGTGCTAGTTGTGTTCGCCACTATCTTGTTCCTAAGTAGGTCTCTTCTTATACACTTTAGGGTAACAAAGTTAGTGGCTCAATTCTGGGAAGGTTAATCCTACATTCTTACCTTACTTGTTGAGTAGATAAGGAATCTTAATTTCCTTAAGGAAAGGGGTTATGGAGATCTCGGGTCAAGCATGGTACTATTAATGGTTTGGTTCATCAGTCACGTCAAGTGCTTTGGGTTGGATTTAATAAGGGGAGCATTCGCAAATAAGGTTGACCTTATTGATTCTTTCGTCGATAAGATCAAATTACCAGAAAATATCCCTACCCTTCTTTGCATAGAGGTTCTATAAGATTTTCGAGTAGAAGACATACAGTGGACTGCTAGGTGGAGCAATTACACCAAGGTCATACTGGTTTGCAAGAATTACCATGCTGTACCACTGATCAGGATGAGTTGGTGTACAGGCTACTATCTAAGCAACATGGTAAGACAATTTGGAGGGATCCAGGACATAGTTCATAAACCTTCATTGGAACCATTCACTCTTAATCTCGAAGAGCCTCACTCCACAAAAAAGGTATCTAAACTTTACAAGATCAAAGCATAGTGGGACATTTGGACCATAAGCTTAAACATCAATTTGAGTGAGTTCATAGGAGAAGTGGACAAACACTGGGTTACTAAAGAGTATTTATACAATCAACTTCACAAGGTAGGCGCAATGCAATATCGGGCACTAGAAGTTCTTCAAACCTCCCCTATGTGCCCTAACTCTGAAATGGTGACCTATATGGACCAAATGAAAGCGTGTATGGAGATCCTCCATGATGTGAAAGATATGGGAAAACCAATGCCGAGAATCTAGACAAAGGTCATACGCCCTAGAACACTAATTGAAGATGGACCAGAAGAAAATTCAAGAGTTTGAAGAAGCAGCTAAGTATGACCAAAAGAAGAAGAAAATGTCATCTAGCCCATAAAAAAAAAAAGGAAATTAGCATAGATGAATTTGTACCCTTTTCTTTCTTTCATATAATAAGACTTCGAGAATCTAAAAATAATGAATAACTTGCCATTCTATTAATCATTTGTTGATCCTCTCCTTTTCATCCATATGATTCACTTGCAATTCATTCATTTTCAAAATATCCTTACGCTAACTTGTTGAGAAGTGGTTTTCACCAGGTTGCTAAGATAGCTCCCAAACATCAAACCTTCTAGAGAAGTCCCATCAAAACTCGTTCTCAAACTAGAATGGCCAATCAAGGAAACAACACCAATAATGGCAACAACAAACCTGAGGTTATTGACTCCACGGAGTTGAGATTCCAATCTTTAGAATGAACAATGGGAAAGATAGCAAATCAACTGAGCTTCCTTGCTAACAGCATCTCTCTGCTTAGGTTTACGACCCGATCAAATGAAGAGCACTCTAAAGCTCGATATAGAAAGAATACTGAGGCCCCACCCCTTGAAACAAAAGAAGCTTTCCCTAAAGGCAATCAGGGCTTTGAATCCTTTGAAACTGAAGGGGTATTTCCAAAGGCTGACTTAACCTTTTAGCCGAAAACTTACTCATTTCCAATTAACCCGAGCCTAAAGTTGACTAGGACAGATTAAAGGAGCTCGAAGAGTGGTTAACTTGATAGATCACCGAAAAAATGAAAACGCTTGAGGGGTGTGATGGATTTGAGCACGCTGGAATAACAGACTTCTCTGCCTACGATTATGGAAGTTTCCTAGAAAAATTCAAAGTACTTAACTTTGAAAAATACAATGAGACTGGATGCCCCAAGTTATACACCCGGTTGTATGTATGTAAGATGGGCAAGTATGCACAATATGATCAACTCATGGTCCAAACCTTTCAGGATAGCCTGACAGGCCCTATCTTAACTTGGTATGCCCAGTTGAACTTAAATCAGGTGAATCCATGGGAGAAGCTGGCTAAAGCGTTCTATGAGCAATATAGATTTAATGTTAAAGTGGCACCAACAATGATAGATTTGGTTGCCCTAAGGAAAAGAAACAATGAATCCTTCAAAGAATATGCTCAAAGGTGGAGGTCCCTAGCTGCAAGGGTATCTACCCCTATGATTGAAAAAGAGCTGACGACAACTTTCATTAACACTCTTGAGAGGCCTTACTTTGCTCACCTGATCGGACATGCCTCTTCTAGCTTTGCAAAAATAGTAGCAGTAAGGTACCAAATTGAGAGTGCCATTTCCTCTAGCAAGCTGCAAGAAACAGCTGATAGAAGACCACCATCTACTAAACCCACTACTAGTAAGCCTAGAGAAGCTATTGTCTACATGGTCAACTCGAATGCAAGACCTAACTCCCAAGTTTCTTTTAGGACGAATCCCTTGCCAGCTCAACCATAGTACAGAAGCCAACTACAGGCTAACAAGGCCCCAAGACAGTTCACCATAATACCTGTTCCATTGAGTTAAGTGCTCGAGAAGTTAAGAAGAGATAATCTACTACATTCTGAGGCTCTTAGTGAAAGGTATAAGCCGAAGTTCTTTGATCCCAATGTAAGATGTTAATATTATCTAGGGCAAGCAGGCCATTTAACTAATTCATCCTGGAGGTTGAAAAACAAAATCCAAGATTTGGTCAATGAAGGTACTGTACAACTGGATTTTGTGGAGGCTCTTACCCCAAACGTTAACAATAACCCACTGCCAAACCATAGACCTATCATCAATATGATATCTAACTACCCAGAATTTGCCATCAACATGATCGGTTGAAACCAAGAACTAAAGGTTTATAGGTTCTATAAGAAAGAGGTCCTACAAACTAAAAGGTTCACATTCCACGTACTTGTAGCCTTAGAAAATTATAAAGTTGTCCCCTTCAATTACTAGGCAATAAACCAGGGGTAATTAAGCTCACTTATAGGGGGGATCACTCGCTTCAACAGAATCTACAATCCAAAGGAAGACTTAAAAAAAAGAAGGGCAATGCCAAACACCGAACAAGCTGAACATGAAGAAGGATTAACTTCCTTCACCAAAATGATCAAGTCTAGTGAGTACAAAATAATGGACCAGCTCGCTAAGACTCTAGCACAAATATCCCTTATGAGTCTATTGATGGCATTAGATCCATACTAAGAGGCCTTCTTCAGAACACTAAGGGATGTCAAGGTCCCTCATGAAATCCCAACTGAAAGGATTGGCTTTGTCACTAATTTCATCCTCACCATAGATCAAATTTCCTTCTCCATCGAGGAACTAAGCGAAGAAGGTACCCAACACATAAAGCCTCTATTCATAATAGTAAGGATATATAACATCATTGCAACAAGAGTCCTCATCGACAACAAGTCGTCTCTAAATGTTTATCCTTTAGCCACCCTGGATCTATTGGGCATCGATACAATCGCTATCAAACCTAGTTCAACAACGGTAAGAGCTTTTGATGGATCCAAGAGAGAGATAGTAGGAGAGATGGACTTATCAGTTGATATCAACCCGTAGACGTTCAGCATCCCATTCTAGGTTTTGGACATTCCAAGGACCTTCAATCTGTTATTAGGAAGGCCTTGGATACATTTAGCAGGAGCCATATCATTAACTCTTTACTAGAAAGTTAAGTTCATCTCCAATTGCTAGGTCATCACAATTCTAGGTGATCAAGATTATAAAATCTATAAAGAGACAACCATACCCTATATTAGTATAGAAGAACAAGAGGACTTTGGACTCCAGATGTTTAATGAGGTGTGCATGATCACCAATCAGCAGAAGGAAGAGAGGTTAAAATACAAAGAAGGCCAATTTGGGTCCTATGGGTTAGGATACATTCCAACCTTAACAGAAGAATTGCAAAGAATGCAAGCCAAGGGTAGAAAAGGTGACAGGTTATATCACGCTCTAATGAACTTCCCACCATTGTCAGAAACTTTCATCAAGACTGAAACCCAAAACTCAAAGCCTGCTAAAGAAGGCACTACCAACAAGAATGAAAGGGTTAGCCTAATCAACAAAGCCCATCACTTGAATAATTGGTTCTCCATCCCTGTGAATAAAAATAAGTCTTCCCTAAGGTAAAGGATGAATCATGATCCAATATTTTATAGAATTTTGTAATAAATTGCCTCTGTTCTACTTAACAAAGAGTTCCCTAAAATAAAATCAGCTTCTTTTCTCTTTATTCCTACCTTACTTACACTCTTCCTTTTGCACACTTTCTTTTTCTTTCCAGATCCAACGACTCGAATAAAGGCCATGAATACCTTACGTAGATAGGCAATGAGAATATTGATATCACTTTCAACCCTACTGGGTTAGTTGTCGAGGGTGATGTTGATGATCATAATGACGTACAAAAAAGCTGGCAAAAATATGAAATGAGTAGAATTTCCATTGATGAGCCAACAGAGATAATTAATGTCAGTACTAACAAAAACCCTAAGGTATTGAAGGTTGGGGGAAATTTAGAAGAAAATTAAAAGATAGAGATGACCACATTGCTATCCGAATACCAAGATGTATTTGCATGATCTTATGACGATATGCTCGGATTAGACCCATTGATCGTGGTTCATCACTTACCCATACAAGAGGATATTAAGCCTAAGAAACAAAAGTTAAGAAGGTTCCGACTAGATATCTTATTGAAAATCAAGGAAGAAGCCAAAAAATTATTGGAAGTCGGCTTCATTGAGGTATTTGATTATCCTGAGTGGGTGGCCAACATAGTACCAGTTATGAAGAAGAATGGGAAAGTTAGGGTGTGCATGGATTTTTGAGACCTCAATCAAGCAACCCCTAAAGATAATTTTCCTTTGCCCCATATCGATGTATTGGTTGATAATACAGCCAAAAACCATATTTTCTCTTTCATGGATAGATTTTCCGAGTATAACCAGATTTGAATGGTTGAAGAAGATAAAGCCAAGACCATGCTCATCATAACTTAGGGCATGTTTTGCTATAAAGTGATACCTTTCGGACTCAAAAATGCTGAGGCAACTTACTAAAGAACTATGGTAGCAATTTTTCATGACATGATGCACAAAGAAGTCAAGGTATATGTCGATGATATGATTGCTAAGTCTAAAGAAGGAGAAAATCATATGGAAAATCTAAGGAGATTATTTAATAGGTTAAGAAAATTCCAACTGAAACTCAACCTCGAGAAGTGTACTTTTAGGGAAACTTCAGGAAAGTTGTTAAGTTTCATAATCAGCCAAAGGGGCATTAAAGTGGACCCTGATAAAGTTAAAGCGATAGTTGACTTGCCCCCACCACGTACACTTAAAGAAATTAGAGGTTTGTTGAGCCATTTAAACTATATAGCCCGGTTCATATCCCAACTCATGGACAAGTGTCGTCCATTATTTAAGTTGTTAAAAAAATGCTAAGATCAACTGGGATGAAGAGTGTGAGTAGGCCTTTACAACAATCAAAGAATACCTCATGAACCCTCTAATTCTAGTAGCTCCAAAACTTAGGAAGCCTTTATTCCTATACTTGACAATATTACCAAAGTCCATAGGGTGCATGCTCGGCCAGAAAGGTGAGGAAGGAAAGGAATGGGCTATGTACAACTTGAGCAAAAAATTCACCGAAGGGGAGTAAAGATATTTAGAACTTGAAAGAACCTATTGTGCGTTAGTCTAGATAATGCATTGGCTCAGACAATATACACTTTACTACTAGGTGGAATTACTGACTCAACACAATCCCCTGAAGTACATGGCAGACAAACCAGCCCTAATTGGTAGAATTTTAAAGTGGCAAGTGCTGCTATCAGAGTTTGACATTACATATGTGAACCGAAATTCAGTCAAAGGGTAAGCTTTAGCAGATCAATTAGCAGAAAACCCCTCTAATGGTACTCCCCAAGAAGTACAAGTCAATTTCCCCAATAACAGTATCTTAGTGTTTGGAGGAAACTCTGATAAAGGAAAGGATGACGAGCCACCAAAATGGAAAATGTTCTTCGATGGTGTAGCCAACGTGTCTAGATGTGGAATTAGGGCAATACTAATATCCCTTGAACGTACTCAGTATACTATGCCCATAAGGCTCGTTTTCCCATATACTAATAATATTCTTGAATATGAAGCATGCATCATGAGACTTAAGATGGCACTAGAGAAAGACATTCAAGAATTAGGAGTGTGTAGGGACTCCTTACTCATTATTGGCCAAGCACAAGGAGAGTACAAAACTATAGATCCTAAGCTGTTGCCTTATCACCGGCATTTAATGGAATTAATGGAAAGTTTTGCAAAAGTCACCTTCAATCATGTACCAAGGACTCATAATCAATTTACTTATGCTTTAGCTATGCTAGCATCTATGAGCGAGATATCTAGTGGAGTCGAGATTCAGCCCCTTACTATTGAAATTGAAGACAAGCTTGCCTTTTGCCTAACGATTAAGGGTATAAATGACCAAAAACCATGGTATCATGATATCAAGGTGTTCTTACAATAAGGTGCATACCCTAGAAAGGTCGAGAAATAAGACAAAACGATGATTAGGAGACTAGCCACCCAATTCTCAATAAGCGAGTCCATCTTATATTAGCGTTCATTTGATGGTACACTCTTAAGGTATGTGGCTGATGAAGAGGTCGAGAATTTAGTAAGAGAGGCACATGAAGGAGTATGTGGCCCTCACATGAATAGGTACATGTTGGCAAAGAAAATCATGAGGCTAAGGTATTATTGGTCAACAATGGAAAGTGATTGCATCAAACATGTTAGGCACTGTCATTTATGCAAAGTTTATGTGAATAAGATAAACGCCCTACCTAAGGAATTGCATGCCCTCTTAGCACCATGGCCTTTCTCAATGTGGGGCATAGATATCATCAACCCTATCACTCTAAGAGCTTCTAATGGGCATTGCTTCATATTAGTCACCATCAACTACTTCAGCAAATGGGTAGAGGCTTTGCCATTCTCGAATGTTACTAAAGGGGTCATAGTTAAGTTCATCAAGAGGGACATCTTGGCTCGGTACGGGACTCCTGAAACAATCATCACTGATAATGGAACCAATCTTAACAACAAGCTTATGATAGAATTATGTCGGCAATTCTGAATTATTCATAGGAACTCTACTCCTTATCGACCCCAAATGAATGGAGCTGTCAAAGCATCAAACAAAAACCTTAAAAGAATCATTGAAAAAATGGCTATTACATATAAGGACTAGCATGAGATGTTACCCTTCGCACTCATGGCCTATCGGACTTCCATCAAAAAGTCGATTGAGGCAACACCATACTCTTTAGTATATAGCACTGAAGTAGTGTTACTAGTAGAGGTCGAAATCCCATCACTCAGGGTACTATCAAAAATTCATTTGGATGAAGCTGATTGGGTAAAGAAACGCATCAAACAGCTAAATCTGATTGATGAAAGGAGCTTGATAGCCTTGTATCATAATCAATGCTATCAGCAAAGAATGGCTAGGGCCTTCAACAAAAAGGTGTGACCTCGTAACCTTAAAGAAGGAGATTTAGTGTCAGGACCCTAAAGGGGGCCTAGTAAGATTACCTAAAATTTCCGTAACATGTGTGCACCCATGATATGAAAATCGTCTTGCAAGTCAGAGATTGCAAGACTCTAAATAATTAATCACTAGGGTTACTAATTTTTAAGTAATCAATTTACCGTAGAATAAGTAATCAATTTACTATAGAATACAAATATAAATAACTATGGGTATCCATTATCCCACAGTTCCTCAGAACCGCAGAGAATCGGTATCTCCTACCAAATAATAAGACAGGATTACCAGCATTATAAAACTACATGAAGAATTAAATTATAATAAACTCTAACATATGAATATTTTCTACAAAGAGTGTTTATGTATCACCTATAAAAAAAATCTCAACTAATCCTAACACTAATGTACATATCTTCATCTCGCCCTCAGCACTCGAGACTTATCCCAATCCCATTATATGTAAACCTACAAAAGAAACTAAGGGGGAATGAGCATAAAACAGCTCAGTGAGTTTGTTCCTCACCACCACCGGTCAGGCAAGTTTTCACACATTATTATCGCACATGCAAGCAAGCTATCTACATACATAATGAATGCAGGCGTGATGAATGCAAGCAACACATCCATAGGAGTCCAGAACTATGGAAGGTGTAGAATTACGTCGTCCACACTTCGATTATCCCCTATACTTACCCGCACAGGGCACCTCAGCTTACCCATAGAGGCTACCTAGGGGCACCACCCCACTAAGCAAAACTCGACTATTACCCTGGCTGAGAAATGAGTTTCAATCCAAATAGGGGGTGTCCGACCTAGGACTATCCACCCTCCAAGGCCCCTCGGGCACAAACATGCGAGTCCTCTCGCAACCAAAAATAACCAAGGCCTTTCAGGCACAATAAAGCGAGTCCTCTCTCTATTAAGTGGAGAACCCATGCTAGCTTTGCCTTAACATTAAAAATACTATTTATGGCTCCACAAGCCCTTGCAGTGATCATGCAAAAATTTGTTTAAGATTAGAAAAGTTTTTGCCAAAAATACTTTTCTTAAGATTTTTGCAAGGCTAGCACTCTCCATTCATACCTTTACCAAGTCATAGACATGCGACGAGTAGAACCAGTTATTTGGGTCAGACATTTATATTTATCAACTTAAAAAGGTGATCACACAGATGATGGCATACAAACAGAACAGTCATTCAAACATACAAGTAATAGCAAACAACAAAACATCATACAAATAACACGCACAAGCAAGTAGCAGGTCATCAGAACTCCCTCACCTGGATTATTGCTCATTCTCCAAGCCTTTAGGGTTTTCAGGACTCAACATCGAACGCCTAAATCAAAATGGTAAACCTTATAAGTGTTTTGAGAATTCAGACTCCTTAGTCAACTAAAAGTCTATTGTAGTTTGTCTAGTTTCCTCTAATATAACCCGAGTATAATATGTATAGGGTTACCATACTCCATGAGATTAATAATAACCATTTTTTTTTTTTATATTAGTAAGGTATGAGGCTTCCTTTATGTATTTTGTAATTTTTTTGTTCTAATTCCGATATTTGCGAACTTATAGTCGTTTTTCATCGTTTTCGGATGCACGTTCACACGGTAATGTCCGTTTTGGACGTTAAGACCCGTGTTTTATGATATGGGCTAAATTTATTAAAATTTTATTTTATTGAAGTTTAATTACTCCTATTGGCTAGTTTTATGTTTCATTTTAGCTGTTAATGATTTAATTAGCCATTTAGTCTTACACTTAGGGACTTTTACTTTGCTATTATTAATTTATGTACTTAATTAAGTATGATTCAATTTAGAAAGTGTATTAGGGTTTACTAATTTAGGATCTTAATTATGATACACTCTTCTTATTTTCTTAGTTTATAATCTATGCTTATGTCATGCTTACATCATCATTTGCTTATGTCATTGCTTATGTCATGGCTTATGTCATCATGTGCTTACCTTATCACTCACCTCATCATTTAATTATATAAGCATTACCTTATGCTTATGTCATATGTACATGTCTTATGTACATTTGCTCCTTACTTTATACTTATGTACATATACCTTATACATACATATACTTATACATCTATTTATATTTATACCGTATTTATACATGTATTCCTACTCATATACCTATACGGTTGGATACGTATTTTTATACAAAAATTCGTATGCCTAATCTTTTCCTTAAGAAAAGCTTCCTAATTCCATTCTTTTGTATTTTTATGTATGTAATTAGTGTAGTATACACATATATAGCTAGATATGGTCTTAATTCAAGTTATGTACATGATAAATACTCATGTACAAAGGTTTACATACATGTATTCTTTTAGTATTCCCTTATGTGCACATACTTATAAGCATATACTCATGTCTTCCTTTCTTCGTCTTCATAATTCCTAATTCCTACACTTAAAGATGGGAACTTTGCTCCCTCTTCTTCAAGACAAAACTAAACACATAACTACTTATCTAATCTACCTAATTAACTAACTAATGAATAACATAAACCAACATAAAGTAAGTTAAGTACATACCTTTAGATGTGTTGAATTTAAGGAGGCAAAAGTGAAGAAATGAAAGTGAAAGGGAAGGGGAAAGCTCACGGCAATGGAGGGAGCTTTTGTTTTGTTTCCTTTGATTTGTTTTTCTTATGGAAGAAGGAGAATGGTGGGGCCTAGAAGATGGAAGTAGTGGACGGCAATTGAGAAGAAAAGGAGAAGGGAAAAAAATCAAAAAGAAAGAAAAGAAAAGTCATCATTAAGGAAGAGATATTTTCTTTATCTCTTAAGTTTTTTGTTGACTTTTCAAAGTGTTGACTTTAGTCAACATGTGTTGACTTGGTCAACTCTCCTTAAGCTTATGTAATTTTGTGTACATAATGTAGAAATTAAGGGAAAAATGAAGGAAATGAGAGGAAATGAGGTATTTGATGAATTGATTAGCAAACATAGTTGATGAGGTCTTACTTTAGGTCTTTATAACTTATATATCTCATTTGATAAACTACTTTAGATAACAAGTGCAAAAAGTACTAATTTGTGTATTAAAGTTCACTACATGTAACCTAATCTTCAACTATAACCCTAACTCTAAGTAAGACTATCCTAATCATATACTTAAGACATAAATGTAATCTATGATTCATTATCTTAGTTTCTAAGGGATCATTTAAGCATTCTAAATGTTTATGCATGATTGAGAGTTATCTTCAGTCGTTTACCGATGAAATGGCAAAATATGGAGGATATATTATCACTTAGGGTTTTAAGGTAAATTATGGTGAATTAGTGCTTTTATATCCTTAAAGTTATGGTTTTAGGGTTCTTATTACTTTAAGGCACCATCTCTAATGTTTTTACACATTTAGGGTTTCATATATTCTTACGCGATTAAACCTTAGATTGTCATCTTAGGGTTTTGATGAGGTTCGAGGTTTTAAGGTCTTCGTATGTGGTTAAGGGTTCAATTAATGATTTAAGGTTTTTCGTATCCACTTTAGGTTTTGGATTGAGATTTTATTGGTTTTAAATCTCATTGGCTCTTTTGAGTTTAGAAAACCATTTACAGTTTGGACGTTTGTTTCTATACTTAGAAACCTAAATTCGCGGGGTTTACATTTGGTGTTAAGAAAAGCTCTCCCTAATGCATAAGACTCCAAAGGGAAATTTGCCCCCAATTATAGGGGTCCTTATGTCGTAAAGTGAGTATTATCAAGAGGGGCTTTGATTTTGTTCCAAATGGATGGTCCAGATTTGAGAGACCTTATAAATGCTAACGTTGTAAAATTGTACTATCCATAAGAAATCAATGGGAATTTTGCTCAAAACACAAAAATGCCAGTCATTTTGAATGTCATTGTGGTCTAATTTTCATTATCTACAAGCAAATTCGATATCCTTAGCCGTTGTCATAATTGGAATAATCACCCTCTCCATGGACAGGTCTAATCCCTTGACCTCATTTAATCAAACCTATACACTGCAAACACAAGAGGAGTTAAAGAATGAGATCTAGAACATTAGTAATTAACAAAATTCTTTAAATACTTTATTACGAATTGATCCCCCTCAATGGGGAGTTTTATTGTCTATTTTTTCAGAAGAATGTGAAACTCAAGTAAGCAATCATGGTAGATGGGAATGAGGCTTTTGGGTTCATAAAAGTTCTAAAGAAACATAAATAGTGGGTAGTTTTCCTACATCGGGCTAATCTTCATGAAGAACCAGTAAAGTCTCGAATGTTGTATGTCAAGAACATTTGGGTTGATAACAAAGGGCTAAAACAAGAGTCAATAATTTTCCAATGGGGGCTTTTCAAAAAAGGTTTGACGGATTGGGTGCTATCGATAAAGACTGGGTAAGTATTTCTATACAGTGTTAGTACACCAATTTTTTCTTGCATTTAGACCACTTTTACTCCTAACAATATTTTTTAACCAACCTAGAGGCGTTTACTTTCTGCATTTAATATTTGGCCAACCAATGAAGACATGATCTTAGCTCAGTTCATCCATCCAAATCTCTTGCAAATAAGCCCTTCTCTTCACCAAGTTCTATAGGGCACTTTCTTTCACCAAGTTTCTCTTAACTGGCTGGTAAAGCAATTACCTTCATCATCTTCTTAACTAGCCTTTCAAGTTTGCTCATTCTTTTTAGGGTCTTAGCCAGCTCTAGGAGCACTTTGCCCACTTTGGTTAGTCAGCTCATCAAGGCATAACTAAGTTTGCTCATTCTTTTTAAGGTTTTAGCCAGCTCTAGGAGCGCTTTGCCCCCTTAGTTAGTTAACTCATCAGGGCATGACTAAGTTTGCTCATTCCTTTTAGGGTCTTAGCCAGCTCTAGGAGCACTTTACCCACCTTGGTTAGTCAACCCATTAAGGGCACGACCAAGTTTGCTCATTCTTCTTAGGGTCTTAGCCAGCTCTAGGAGCACTTTGCCCACTTTGGTTAGTTAGCTCATTAGGGTACGACCAAGTTTGCTCATTATTTTTAGGGTCTTAGCCAACTCTAAAAGCTATTTGCCTACCTTGGTTAGTCAGCTCATCCTACCTTAGTTAGTCAGCTGATCAGGGCACGGCCAAATTTGCTCATTCTTTTTAGGGTCTTAGTTAGCTTTAGGAGCGCTTTGCCCACCTTGGTTAGTTAGCTCATCAAGGCACGACCAAGTTTGCTCATTCTTTTTAGGGTCTTAGCCAGCTCTAGGAGTGCTTTGCCCACCTTAATTAGTCAGCTCATCAGGGCACGACTAAGTTTGCTCATTCTTCTTAGGGTCTTAGCTAGCTCTAGGAACGCTTTGCCCATCTTAGTTAGTTAGCTCATTCGGGTACGACCAAGTTTGCTCATTCTTCTTAGGGTCTTAGCCAGCTCTAGGAACGCTTTGCCCACCTTGGTTAGTTAGCTCATCAAGGCACAACCAAGTTTTCTCTACTTCAGACCACCCACTTCAACATGATTTTTAGACCCTTTCTCGTTGCAATTTCACCAATTCAATGGCAAAATTGCAGAATAGACATAGCCTATTGTGAATCGATACAAAAAACATGTCTAAATACAATCAAAGGAGCATTTAATTTGAGCTCCAAAAATTGGAAAAAATCTATTTTCCTAGGCATTCTTCATTAATCCGATTCCAACTTTTCTTTGTTTTTGAGTTGGATTTGTATATAAATTGATCATCATGGGACATGGACGGACACACACAACAAATAGAATCAATCCCCACACACTCTCTATCAATTCCCGATCACTTTCTCTCTCTAATCCACTCTTTCTCTCTTCGATTCTCTCTCTTCACTCTAACCCGAGCTGAGCCACCAATCTAGGAAGATTAATTGTAGTTCAGGCTCTCCAACTCAACTACTTTTGACCTCCGCCATGACCCTTAGCAACTCCATCAAGGTAGATACCACCAAATCCTAACCACTGCCTCTCTCTCTCTCTCCTCGAACCATCACTTTCAATGTCCTTCGACCCAAACTAATATCACGGCCACTCTCCCCATACCCTTAAATCCCCAAACCAACACTCTATTCATGCTTAACTGCTACCACGTCGGAGGAACGAACACCACCGCCGATCACCACTTTCAAAACCACCCAAAACAAGCTCCATTAACCACGGCATTTCTTCTACACCCCCTCCTCCCCCCTAATCCCAATTAGAAATACATAAAAGCCCCTTTTCCCCTTCGATTTGGAGGCTAGATCGGGTTAAATCATGCACCGCTGGTGCTGGAGAAGAAGAAGCTAAGATCCAACCCGACCCGACCTGATCTGACTCGTCTGACTTGCCCAGGTCCGACCCGTACATTCAAATCCATCCAAAGTTTCCTTTTTTAATATTTTTATTTTTAATTCTTTTGAATTTTTATTTTGTTTTTTTTTATTTTATTTGTTATTTTATTTTGTTTATTTGTTTTGTGTAAATGTAATAGAAAATACTAATAATGAAAAAAAATATATATAAAAAGAAAAGGAAAGGAAAAAGAAAAGAAAAAAGAAGAAAAGGAAGAAAGAAAGAAAAAAAAAGAATAGGAAGTGTTTTATTTTGTTTTTTTCTTATTTTATTTTCACATTTAAACAAAAGAAAAACCATAAAAAGCTAACTAACAATAGAAAATAAATAAATAAATAATAAAAATAATAAAATAAAAATAGAAAAGTTACTTTTTGACACTAGAAAATCAATTTTTTAAAAAAAAAATAAAATAGATCCTTTCCAAACTAGGGCATTTTTGCATTTCTAAAAATAAAACACCAATTAGAACTCTTTAAAAGAATTTCCTTGAATAAATTGAACTGGGTAAAAACGTAAATGCGACCCTTTTTAAAAAATTAAAATCAAATCACCTGTTAAAGTTTTTTATAAACAAGCTACGGATGTCTAATCCCGAATAGTAGGTACGTAGGCACTCGTACGCAAGTACAAGGCGACTTAAAATATGAAAAGTTTTATTTCTTCCATTTTTAGATATTTATGTAAATTAATCAATTTAGTAACATGTATCATAATTAGATGTTTATAGAAATTAAAAAAGGTATATTTAAAAGGCGAAGTTAAATTCGGAAAGTTAAAAAGTGATAACCGTTTAAGGTTTAATAAACTAGCTCTCGGACCTAAATCTCTGGTTTTCAAAAAAGCTATTTTACAAATTGTTTTATTTTTTTTTTAATCGATAGATCAGTAGCTAAGTTATAGTCAATCTACCCAATTGGCTATAACTTAACCTTTTTTCTCAACTCCGATTAGGTGGCAACTCTAATCCTTTTTTAAATTGAAAAAATGGTTTCCTTTAAACCCTAGTCGAGGGTTAGTATTAAATGGGTAAGAGTTTAATACTGGTCGGCTTAGAAAAGACCTAATTTTATAAAAAAAAAAAAAACCCGGAGGGTGAAAAACTAAGCTCGACAGTATATAAGGACAAAGTGGTGTGCGATGTCATCCTTATGGGAGCTTCATAGCTACTGCTTGGATGACCTTGGTTGTTTGACCGACGTGTTATACACAATGGGTATAAGAACACCTATGCCTTTGTTAAGGATGGAAGGAGGATAGTGTTGCAACCCCTAACCTCGTCTTAAGTAAATGAAACCCATAATCAGCTCACCTAAGCTAGCAAGAAAAAGGCCCTAACAATGAGCCGTAGGAAGCTTCGATCTGTTAAGGAGACTGATGAACCAATGTTCTTGTTGGTTAGATGATTGATGGAGATGAGGGAATTATAGGAAGTCTTAGAAGAAATATGATGCTTGTTAAATGAGTTTTTTGACTTATTTTCGAAAGAATTGCCTAGAGGACTACCACCAGTCCAAAGCATAGAGCACTGTATTGATTAGTAGCCAGGTGCTGCCTTACCTAACCGACCTGCATATAAGATGAACCTTGAGTAAGCTATTGAGTTGAAAAGATAGGTGGACGAACTCATTGAGCAAGGCTATGTGAAGGAGAGCATGAGCCCTTGTGTTATACCAGCTTTGCCCATTCCAAAGAAAGATGATTTATGGTACATGTGCATCAACAGCCGAGTAATCAATCGAATTACTATCATGTATAGATACCTGATACCAAGCCTTGATGACATGTTGGATGAGCTTCATGGTGTAAAGATATTTTCAAAGATTAATCTATAGAGTAGCTCCCACCAAATTTGCATGAGACTGGGTGATGAATGGAAGACTGCTTTTAAGACTCAGCACGGACTCTACAAATGGTTAGTTATGCCATTTAGACTTACTAATGCACCAAGCACATTCATGAGGTTAGTGAACCATATAATGCACTCTCTTCTTGGAAGATGTGTAGTCATATACTTCGATGACATATTGTTGTATAGTGCCGACCTAAACAACCATGTTTAACATCTTCGCAAAGTATTTGGCATTTTGTGAGTTGAGAAGTTGTATGGGAATGTAAAGAAATGTATGTTTTGCTAGAAAGAGATGATGTTCCTAAGGTTTTTAATGTTAGGGGATGGAATCCAAGCAAATGAGGAGAAGATTCGAGCTATTTTGGAATGGTCGATGCCAAAGAATATCACTAAAGTCCAAAGTTTCCATAGCCTAGCTTCTTTTTATAAGCGATTTATTAAGGACTTTAGCATAATAGCCACCCTATTGACTGGGCTGACAAAGAAGAATGAAGGGTTCAAGTGGAACGATCGAGTTGAGTGAAGCTTTAGGGAGATCAAGGAGAACCTCACCTTGACACCTATCCTTTTACTATCAGATTTTGACGAGCCCTTTAAACTAGAGTACAACACATCGAGAGTTAGAATTGGTGCTGTCCTAATACAAGAACAACGGCTCATCACTTACCACAGTGAGAAACTAAGTGGCTCAAGCTTGAACTATTCTATATGTGAGAAGGAGTTGTACTCCCTTTTTCGAACCATTACCATTTAGCAACACTACTTGCTACCACGAGAGTTTGCTATTTACACTAACTACGAATCATTGAAGCATCTTAGGAGTCAAAACAAGCTTTTGAAGAGATAAGCTAAGTGGTTAGTAGTTATGGAAGGTTTCTCGTATGTCATTCGGTATAAGAAGGGAAGGGTAAATGTAGTTGTCAACGCTCTATCACAACAGTAAACCTTGCTGACCACTTTGCAAACAAAACTATTAGGATTCTCACTCATCACTAAGCAGTATGCTAATGACCCTCACTTCAGTTCAGTTGTTGAATAGTGTCGCGAAGGACTAGTTGTTTGAGGATATTATCTTAAGGATAGCTATCTATTCAAGGACTATAGGCTATGTATTCCAAACTACACCATACATAAACTGTTGGTCTAGGAAGCTCACAGCGATGGACTTTCAGGCCACTTTGGGAAGGTCAAGACAACTAATCTATTAAAAGAGAATTTTTATTGGCCAAGTCTGGCTAAGGATGTCCATAAGGTAGCTAGTCATTGTAAAGTATGTAAGCATGTTAAGGGGAAGAGAGAACCCCATGGAGAGTACATGTCTTTACCAACGCCAACCTTAACATGGGCTGACCTTAATATAGATTTTGACCTAGGGTTGCCCTGGACATTCAGAGGGAAAAATTCTATTTTTGTTATAGTAGATCGTTTCAATAAGATGTCACACTTCATTCTATGCCATCAGGCTAATGACGCTTTATATATTGTTGATTTGTTTTTGTAGGAGATTGTCTAACCATATGGAGTACCGAAGACTATTGTCTTAGATCGGGACACAAAATTTTTAAGCTATTTCTAGAAGACTCTTTGGAGGAGACTTAGGATTAAACTAGTGTTCAACTCCAGTAGACACCTTCAGATTGAAGTGGTGAATAGGATACTAGGTAATCTGCTCAGAGCTGCTATAGGGAAGAACTTAAGGGATTTTGATCTGTGCCTACCAGTCGTGGAGTTTGCATACAATTAAATTGTCCACAGCATTACAAGGAAGACCTCATTCGAGGTCGTTTATGGCCTTAACCCAACCATTCCCCTAAACATGATTAGTACTCCAGCAACTACTGAAGAGAGTTAATCCAAAGTTGATCAAGCTCGAGAATTACATGAATTACACACGTTTGTAACAAAGAAGATAGCTAAATTCAATTAGAGACAGTAAGAGATTGGTAGCCGAAGCCACTGAATTGTTTCTTTCCAGCCAGGAGACTTAGTATGGATTCACCTTAACTGAAAGCAATTCCCGCACTTAAGACAAAGCAAACTATCTCCTTGCGCTGATAGCCCATTCAAGGTCTTAAAGAAAATCAACCGCAATGCCTACCAGATTAAGTTGCTTGATGACTATAGTGTCTTCTCTACCTTTAATATATCCAATCTGATTCCCCATCAACTAATAGAAGAAGACCCTACAAAGGGCCTAGAAGAATGAACAAAAACCGCTTCAGATTTGAAACAAATCTTTCCGACCCCCAAGTAAATGATAGGAATCAACCCTCTAGACTGATCATAAGAAGCCCAACTAGAAGACTTTAAGGGCTCACACAGAAAATACTAGCTCTAAGCCATAGCTAAGATGAGGATTCTTATCCTGATCTAACCTCTTGCCAACTTGTCTATCAGATCTTCACGTGTGTCTAACATGCTCCTACCCAACTGTGAAGTCTTAACCTAGAAGGTAACTTAGGAAAGGCTAACTGAGCCAAGCTCTCCAACTGACCACTAGTGCCTAACTCTAATTCAGCTGACTTCCTAACCAAACTTATTGGCTCCCGACCTAATCCAGATTGGGTTGGTCCCTTATTACCAGCACTTTCTATTTTTGCTTATATTGTATCATACTCCTAACGTCCAAACATCAAGAGACACATATCTTTTGGTATAACGTTCCAGAATGATTCTTTCTTTTCCATATTGGATATTCTTTGTTCTTTTTACCCCTTTTTAGTATGATTCATGTAATGAAATTGTAAAATACCCTTTTGTCTTTTCATACATGTAAAATAACCCTAATGGGCAAGTATACAAACCCTTACTTTCCTTGTATGTAGGCATTCACCTTTTAATACAAAATTACTCACTTTGAGCAACCATGGTGTTCTTGTTATCATCCAACTCTTATCTATTCCCTTTAGCAAGGAGTAGTGGTGCTCTTCAATTTGGGCTAGTGTATCATATCTGGTAGATTATAGGTCGAGTAGGATTAAGTAGTGAGTCATATCCATTTGGTAGCTGCCCAAACGTCGCTAGTTTCTTTTCTATTTCCTTTTTTATTAGTTTATTGTTGTGTTTCTCCATATGTCTAACCTTAAAGACGCATTACTCGGCTGCTAAGCCCCTTGCTTGTCTCAGACGCATCAAACAAATCCTTAAGAAGGGGTAAGGGGGGTATGCATACACATCCCTTAAGATGACATTGATAATCCTAGCCTTATCTAACGCTTCTATGGCCATCCTAGTAGGTTCATCGAGTTGTGCTAGTGACTAGGCTTCATCCTCTCTTATCAAGGGAGGATCACTCCTTATTAGTTTGAAGTCAGTAAGGTTAAACCGTGACGAGTCACAACTCACCTCATCTATATTTGTTGACATGTTTGCAAAGGGTGATGAAGAAGAAGGGAGTTAGGAAAGCTTTCAAAGGAAGTTTGATGCAATACAAGAAAGTGAAATTCACAGTAGTAGAATAGAGAGATTATAGAAAAGTGGTCTCTTGTTGTGACCCTGCTATTTATAGGCTGAGCACTCGGGAAACCGTATAGGTAGTTGTCAGGATTTGTATAAGCATAAATCCCTTGGAATGCTGATGGGTAGATACATAGAGTAAGTTTTGATTAGATGGTCCCCTTTAAAAGGCAAAACACATGTAGCTATTCGCTAATTTGCAATTATAGGACACCTTTCACATCACATTAAATACATAGAAAAACTGATAATCTTAGGTTAGAATTTGAAAAAGTTTCTTCTATAAGAAGTTTCCCCATAATCCCTCTAACTTCCACCTTGTCGGCATAATAGAGGCATGGTGCGATTGTACCTACTCAGTCCATGACGAGCGCTGTTCGACCAGACTAGTTCATAGCCCCAAATCACCTACCTAGTGAGATGTAAAGGCATCTTACTTTGACACCCAAATCGAAGCCCCATCCCATTCTGGTCATTAGCACTTCACTTCGGCATAGTTACTAACCACTTCAATCCATCCTACCTAGGACATCTTTGGCCCAGGTATTCATCGCCTCGAACATTCCCGCCTCGGCCTCTGCCATCCCAGACCTATACACTCACCATGTCAGCACTATAACACTAGTTTGAGCTCCTTTAAGTTGACCAACCACATGCCTAAGCAACCTATATATCTCTTGTCCTTGCCTTTGCCTCGGTAATAAGACTGCGAAGGGGCAAGTGTTAATAGGGCTCTTTGGACATGGGCCCTTTAAGCCCCTTTCAGATTTAATGCACTTTGTCTTCTAAGGCCCGCAGCCTTAGGCCTAGCGTAATAGGGCCTAAGACACCCTTTAATGGCTAGAAGGCATAATATAAGGATAAGAGACTAAGCTAACACTCACTTCTAATATATGTAGGACACGTCAATAGTATGACCCCATTCTCTCTTACTTGCAGCAAATGATCTCTTCTACTAGCTATCCTCCAATTACCAGTGCCACTCCATTATAAATACTAGCCTACTACATAACGGTAAAGCTTTCTACACTCTAAGCATTAAGCTTACACATTAATCCCAAGTATCCTTGGCTCTCTAAGAATTCATTGCTAACTTAAATATCGGAATAGCCATGTCGGAGAACACCTTGGTGTCCCCTCATAATGTCTTGTTTTGTAGGGTTACCACGTGTGGAGCTCAATCACTATTGACAAATACTCTAAGATGACAGTTACCATTTTAAGATGTTATTATAGCAAGTTCAAGTTTCTCTTCTGCTTTTTTCCCCTTTTTTCCCTTCTTTTCTCCATCTTTTGTAAAATGGAACATTATTTAGTAATCTACTGTCCTTTCTTTGTTCTTATCTTGGATTGAGATTTCTCAGCTCAAGATTTGTATGCAGACATATATAATGAGGAAATTGATGATCTTTTGGCCATTGAGAATCAAAAACTTCATATGAAATCTTATAAATGTGAATTCTAATTTTAGTATTCTATATTTTCTAAATTTTGTTAATCTAACTCTCCTCTCCTCTTCGTTTATTTTTTGGGTTAGTTTTCTTAATCAATTTCTCACTCTTCTATTTTTATGGGATGACTCTCTAAAAATAGCAGTTACAAAAAGTGTCTTCATCCTTAAGTGAAATAGTGAACAACCAATAAGGACTATAATTGTGGGCACAAACAAATCACGGACATTAACAAGGCAACGACATAGCTGGGATGAATATTTAATGCCTATGCATTAATTTCATGCTTTGAATGCCTTAGCGTATGTGTGTATAAATTTGTCCACATTGTAGTTTCTTGTAAAAGGTGCATGTAAATAAAGTGTCATCAATCCATAGAAGCGGGTATTTGTTTTTATGCCCTAGCAAATTGACCAATTTTAGAATTCATACACTTTTAATTTTGTCCTAGGTTCATTCGAAAGGGGGCCGTGAGATCTTCATGATTTCACCATTGATTTGGTGAAACCATGAAGAAAATCAAATCAAATTTGGCCATGAGCAAAGGAGGTTAAGTTAGGAAAGCATGAGAAAAGGAGGAGAACAAGAGAGGAAAAGGAGGAAAGAAACGTTGAAGTGCCACCCTCCCTCACAATAACACCTTCATTATAAATGCAGAGATTGGATACTTCAACGTCCTACAACCAATTCTAGAATCTTGAGTTAGATAATTCCTTTCATAAGGTTTTAGTTGTAAAAATGCATAAGCCACAGCTTTCCCATACCACCTAGCCTTGAGGTAGCAATTATCATCTACCCATGCACCACCTTGGTGAGTGTAAATCTATAATGTACAAATGAAAATATGCGGCCTATATACGTATATTTTTTCCTTCCATACTTGGGATTTTCTTTTTGTTTTTTCGTTTTAATTGTAATTGAGAATTGAGATAGATATATCTTTCTCAGGCTAGTAGCCCCCTACATCTGATCTCCACTTCTCTTTGTTTGAGTGCGAAGGCATTTTAATAAACAAAAAAGGGTGGAAGAGTTTCTCAAGATTCACGTACTTTCCGTTCCATTCTTTTGCTTTGTTTTATGAGATGCGACTTTCGATTATAAAAAATTTGTAACTAGATATGTTCCTTTTTATCCCTTTTCCTCAATTTTACCCTAAATTTTGATTTCATTTATTATTTTCTTTGCTTTCCATTTCATCATTCGAAATTTGCTTTCCTAGTTAGATTCCGGGGGTTATGTGTTTATTATTATTATTATTAACAATTCTTAAAGCTTTTCTTTTAGTGGATATTTTCATTAAAATAATATATAATATATAATTGTAGTGTAGTTCATGATTTATAACCATTTTAGGAATTGACTGGCAATATTTTACTTCTTTTATCGTTCTATACTAAATGTATATTAAAACCTGAATTTTTGAAAGTATCAGTTGCACAAAGAGAATATGAAAAGAAATAGTTCGTCTGGGGGAAAGAAAAGTTTGACTGTGGTGTTATCTTTACCAATGTAGTTATTGAATAGCTTAATTTAGTTTTATATGGCGCTTTATTTATCAAATTTATGAACTCTAATTATTTATTATATATCTATTATCTATGCAATAATTAATACTATTATTATATGTTTTAATAAAAACTCAAATAAATGACTTCGTCTAGATTTTTTTCTTTTTGTTTTTTTGGTAGACTGGGATTTCATTAGTATAGCAGCAGATGTACACAACAATTTCATCTAGATGTTGTATAGAAAAAGAATGAGGCCTAAGAGAGTGAGTTCAGCAAGTCCGCTGAAATATTTTACTTTACCATGTCATTTCCCAGTTGATGTTTTAAATTTAATTATATATAATATCAATTTTCGCATAGGGTAAACGTCTACTAGTTGATTTCTTATAAGAATAGAGAAGCAAATTAAAATGGAAGATACCTTGCTGAAAACCGCCATTATTTATGATATTTAACCATTTGCACGTTCAACAATACGCGGCATGTTTCCACGTGCAATGGAGATTACTGCTACGAACCGCCAGAGAAGCAAATGACAATGGCTTCATATGCTGTTTACGAGAACCAGCTTGACATATGCTACGTAACTTATGAAACTCTTGCTGCTACAAATTATTGTATATGGTAACGGTAATTTATTCATATTACTAAAGCTTTTTAAGAGTTAAATAACCATCACATTTAAAGTTATCTATTTATCTTCTATTTAATATTATTTTAAAAAATTAAAATTAAAATAATATATTAAAACTCTAAGTAATTGATAAATATACCACTTTTTTATTTCTCTTTCCTCTCTATCCTCCTTTCTCTCTCCCTTATCAGTCTCTCCCAATCCTAAAATTATGCTATGCATGCTATCCCTAACATCCACTTTCTTCTCCCTCTCTCATCTCCATACTTTCCAATAGGATCATAATTCCAATTTTTCAGTTTTACTATCCTACAAACTATAAATAGTTTTACACATATCAAGGTTTTTACACTTCCTTTTTGTTTGATTTAAATTTTAGATATTATTAAAATTTTAGCATAAATTTTCACAAAAGACATAAAAGTTTTTTTAATGTATTTTTTCAATAGTTAACTTTTAGTTTCACAACTATTTTGTATTTTCTACAAACATATTTTACAAGTACAATATGTTTTAATTATTTTTATTAATAATTTCAAATATAATTATTGATATACTCGCAACACGAATGTGTAATCTATTAGTTGTTGATTTAATCACATGTAAGGATAAGGTACTTTATTTTTCACTATAATGGAATTTGTTTTACTTCTTTCTTAAGTTGAATTCATCCTTTCCTAATAACTTGAGAGATTGGAATTCTATTTTGCCTTTATTCCTTATTACAGCGTTATCTTGATTTTTTGTTTTCAAATCGCAATTTCGTAGAAATTTCTATTACTTGAAAATCAAATGGTAGAAATTCCTTAATTTAATAAAAGAATCATGATTTCTTAAAAAAATTCATATTTTTCCCAAAAATAACCTTATGCTAATTTAACAACGATCACTATCATTATCGCTACTACCACTGATAACCACCATTGTTGTTGCCACCAATAACCACCACTACCACTGCTACTAACCACCACTGTTGTAGCTGCTGCCATTGCTATGACCAACCACTATAATCATCACCACTACTGCCCTTGCCACTACAACCACAACCTATCGCCACCGATGATCATTACTACCATTATCAACCACTGCTACCATTGATTATCACCACCTATTATTTTAGGATTAGTTGAGAAAGAAAATAGACTCAAGGTAATTTAGTCATGAACTTTAAAGTCTATTAAGATTTACTACCACCGTTAACCATAACTACTGCTATTGTCATCGACCACCACTACCTATTATTTTAAGATTGGTTGACAAAGAAAATAAACCAACAAAAATTTAGTTATTAAAGTTTTATTATATATTTATTCTTAAATTACTTATAAATCCAACTAAATAAATTAATATATATTATACTATTATTATTTTCCTCAGGAATTCTAATTTTATTCTCACTAATTTCATTCAATGAAGTGAACAAGCTATAAAACTTTAAAATAAGGTATTAATAGTATATTAATTTTCACTAGCTTTTCAAGTAGGTTTCGATCATCAGATTGAGTATTATATCTTCAATTTAGAGAAAATGATGCTATTGAAGATATATAGAAGGACGAATCTAGTAGGTATGTTTTGTTATTGTGTTTTCTCTTTTACATATATGTTTTTATGTGTGGGAATTAACGAATGAAATTCTAAAACAACCGATTGGTGCCAAGGAAAAAAATATATATTGTTTTACCAAATTGATAAAAGCATTTATTAAAATTTTATCTCTCATGAATCATGATGGTCATGTCCTCAATGCATGGAAAAATATTTCCATTGCCCGACTCTCTTTGGGTAACAAAACATACATGTTCTAATTATACGAACAACTTCGGTTTCTTTTATTATTATTGTCATTTTAATATGAATATCTTAAATAAGATAAAATTTTTAAAATTGCAATTTATACTACAGAAAATACAATAGCAATTTCCGCGAGAAAGATGAACTTGCTGCATCAAAATTAAGAAACGAAGAGTTGGCTAAACGGTAATCAACAAACATGCATCTCTTCAGTTACTTGTATTTGTCGCTTTAGGGATGATTCTTAAGTATTGACGGTCTATCTGAAAATAACCATCTTTTATCCTGTTCCGTCTTCTGATCAGTTGTCACATTTTTACCTTTTCAGTTTTGTTCAAAATAGCATTGTGTCTTATGCTACAATCGGCGATGAAAATTTAATTTTCGGTACGTCCTCCGACGATAGCATATAGATTAGTTGATCTCGGAGTTTGCATATTAATTATGTTTATCACTTAGTGTATTGACTTATTTCCATGATAAGTCTTTACGCTATCTGTGCTATATTACTTTGTAAGTTCAAGAAACTAACGTTGGATTAGAGAAAAAAAAAATGGAGTAAAATATAGGTTGTATAAGAGTAGTAATGGGTTTGATGACAACAATATACTATGACTTATTTCCTATCATTTTTTTTTTTCTGTAATTGAAATGTATTTATACTTACAAGAGAGCACTCAATGCCAAGAAAGTAATCAAGACTGGTACCACCTACAAGAAGAAGATTCAAGGCAAGCTAGTGTTGCAAGCCCTTCAATTATACCAGCAATCCCAAACTTTGAGATTGCAAGGAAATTTGATTAGTTCATTATGTGTTTGGAGCTAAAGTGGGTTGAAAAGTTTGGAAAGCAAGAATTGATTATTCAAGAGTTAGAGGCTTAGTTAGTACAAACAAATGAACGCTTGTCTCTTTTAGAAGCTAAAGAAAAGTCAAGTGATGGATTCAATAATTCTTAGAGCAATGATGATGAAGTTTCCTCAATCATAGGAGGTCCAAACCCTATAATCCAAATGATGATAAATAGAGTTGCATTGTAAGCATTTGAAGAAAAGGCTCAATAAGATGAATAAGCAGTGAAGACTTTTAAAGAGATAGTATAAGAAGAGGGTTGGACAAGTGATGAAGAAGAGAATGAGGTTGCTTCTAAAAGCAAAAGAGAGTAAGGAACTATGACTAAGTCTCTAGAGGATGAAGAAGTGGTGTTTGTATCAAGAGACATAAGAGTTGATGGTAATTCCTCAAGGGCTAGTAAGGTGTAGATTTGGGAAGAAAAACTAGCTTGGGAAACTGTAGTTAAGAGGCTTGCTTAAGTGACCATGGAAGGTTTTGAGAGACTAAGGAAGAACCATGATAACATTGTGAATATCTCTATACCTACTAAGCATATAAAGGAAATACAACTTAGATTAGATAAGAAGGTTGGTAGGGATACTCCAACTCCTACATCAGGTAAAAAGGAGGAGGTAGTACAATAGGAATTAACCCTTGCTATTAATGAGCCAGTTGTCAATCCACATATACCATCGATGCTTTTTCCATAGAGGCTAGAATGTGCAAAGATGATGAGGAATCTAAGAAATTTATGGAGATGTTCATGAAGCTGGAGGTGAATATCTCATTAATTGATCTACTAGAGCAAACACCTTACTACCAAAAGTTCTTAAAAGAAGTTTTGAGTAAGAAGAGAAGGATGGACGGGCAAGAAATTGTCATGTTAGCTCAGACATGCACTAAAGTGGTAAGAAACACTCTTCCCTCCATATTAAATGATCCAGGAAAATTTGTATTGACTTGCACCGTTGGTGATCAAATCTTTGGAAATGCATATTGTGACTCTAATGTTGGTATTAATATAAATTCCTCATCTATGGTTGCAGAGTTAGGGTTAAGGGAGGAAGTAAAGAAGTCTAAGCTAACCATTCAATTTGATGACCATTCTTTGAGAAAACCTCGAGGAAAGATTGAAAATTTATTGGTAAAGATAGATAAATTGGTGTTTCCTATTGATTTTGTAGTGATAGACATGGATAAAGATTTAGAGACACCAATCATTCTCAAGCACCCATTCATTACTACTGTTGGAGCTTCCATTGACACGAAGTATAATAAGGTGTTCTTAATGGTTGGAAGAAAAGTGCGAATTGTGAACATTCGAAAGAGGTAGAAAAGAAAACCCCTTCAAGACATGAAGTGTGATACAACACTTGATGCCCCAATTGAAGAGGTGATTAATTCAAATCAAGACAAGTAGCACAGAGCTATAAAGAAGAGAAAAAAGGTTGATGACAAGAGACCTTCGAGATTTAACCTACCACCTTAAGCAAAGGAAGGAGCATGATAGTTTGGCTGAAGGACTAAAAACCTAAGCATTAGATGGGAGGCAACAAATCGGTTTTATTTACTTTTCATTGATCTTTCTTTCTTTTCTTCTTTTAAGTTATTTCACTTTTGTTTTATGTTTCAAGAAAATGGAAAAATTAAATACTTTGAGATGGTTTTTGTTCATTTAAAGAGGCTTGAGGTCGACAATAAGTGGACTTGAAGAACAAAAAGAAATCATGACAAAGTAGCTCAGCTTAATCTCCAAGGTAGTCCTATTCTAACCTTATCTTCTCAATTTGTAACTAATGATAAGTTAAAATGATAAAGGAACTTAAAGTTAAGGGTAGGAAATATGTGAAGTGGATTGAAGTTATGTTTGTAATTTCTATACTGAATTGAGATTATATTTGTGTTGAATTATTTGGTGGTTGAGTCTATTTTATTTTCTTGAAATTTTTGAGTTGTGTTAAAAAAGAGCAAGTAACTTTTGTTTTTATTGTGTTCACGAATAAGGATCAAATAGAGTGAACTCCTTACATTACTCTAAAATTAATGAACAAAATCTTTGGATTAGATTGTTATCCTTTATATTTAACTTCAAATTCATGAGTTGAGAATAAGATAGTGCCATTAGTTAGAATTAGGAATTTACTCTTTAGAAAATTGATTTTCATGTATTATGCTCTTTGAATTTCAAAATGGCTAGGTATAGTGTTAGAAAAGATGTTGAAATTGTTTTGGTCTTGAAATGGATTTCCCAATCAAAAGTAAAATGAAAATTGACGAAAATTCAAAAGTTAGGGGTAAACACAACCAAAAAAGAAAAATAGAAAAGAAAAAAAGAAAAAAAAAAGAAAAAAGAGAGCATGGGTGAACATCTGGGGCACCCAATAAGGCTTGGCACATCTTCTAGGATAATGAATTCTAAAATGAGTTCATGAGCCCCTAGTGTTTACTCAGAGAAAAGGTGATGAATAAAGAGATCCCTTGAATAAAAGTTTGGGAAGAAATAGTGAAAAGTGGTCATGAGTAAGAAAATTTTGGGAGATCCAAGTAAAGAACAATCCAATTTTATCATATTTTTCTAAATTATGGTTGGCTTAAGGGAAGGATTAGGTCTATATACACATTGATCAATCTATAAATTGTGTGTGCCTTTCTCTCCCTTTGTGACAACTTAATCTCAAGTTATCTAATTTTGAGTTAAATAAGAGGCTTAACTTTATGAACCATGGATTAATTCACTAATTTTATTGGATATGTAATTAAGCATGCTCAACCATTTACTTAGATTTAATTAATAATTAATTTCTAGCCAAAACTAAATTGACAAATGCACAATTCAACATGTATAAACTAGAGAATAAACTTAATAGCCAAAGATTAGAGAGTTCATCTTTTTACCTATTGTTTTACAAGTGGTTTAAGCTTACTTAAGGATAAACAAGTTATAAAGTTAGGGGTACTGATAAGTGTGTAAAGCTATACACTTATTTAATGGATTTCTTTAATAATTATATGCAATTTAATAGAATTTTGAGCCAATGTGTATGAATTTCATTAAAATCACATATAATTTCTTAACACACGTATAATTCATATTTTTTATGTTTTAGTGTTCAAAAGTTATGTTTATTTGAAGAATTTAGGCTCTATGTGCTTGTTCTTATAGGTCCCGAGGCTACCATGCCCCCACATGACAAGCCTAAAAAAAAGAAAAAAGGATGAAGACATGGAATAGAAACTACCAGCTTGGCGATAATTGCAGTAATCATCAAGCTAGCATCTAGAATAGAACTATCGCAAAGAGTGGACCATACCATCATGATGGTAGTCCCAGCTACTGTCATGATGGTATCTATTGTCATGCTAGTAGTACCGTTAAGACGGTACCCTCTTGATATAAAAAGTTGTAATATGCAACTCATTTGGAGAACAAGAATTTCTTTCTTTTGCAACTTCCTTTCTCCTTTTATCTTTAGGGGTTTTTAGGGTTTCAACTTCCTAAGTTAGATTTAACTTAGATTAATTTAGTTTTAGTGGATTCTAACCCTAAGATGCATGAAAAACATCTTTCCAACACGGATTGAAGATTAGAACTCCTCTTAGTAGGTGATTTCTCTTTCTGCTCGATTTCTTATTGTTTTGAGATATTGTTTAACTTTGTAATCCAATTATATTAATGAAGATTATGAATCTTTTTATGTTAATGGATTAATATTTGGTTTTTGTGTTGTTTATTACGATTGTATGTTACATGGGTTATGGGTTTCAAGCATTGAATATGTATTTCACTTTTGAAGGAATGTGTGTACATTAAGATTTTGTGTGAATCATAATTTCTAGTCATTTCTATGCTTGTTTAACCTAGATTAATTATTGATACATGTTAATTCGATTAAGATTTCATTTTTGGAATCAATCTTTATCTATGTACATATGAACAATAAAAGAACTCAAACATCATGTCTCTTGTTAGTTCATTTACTTGGTTTTTAGTTGTAATCATTAGAGTGTTGGAAACCTGTGCTTTGTCAAATTAGTAGTTGTTCTTAGAATTAGATAGTCTAATATAAATCAAATCTTTATTTTTTTGATGTTAGAATCACTTATTTATCCACATTAAGCTAGTTATTAAGTTTTGTTTGATAAAAGAATTAAATTTTATTTGGCTTATCTAGATATGAATAGTATTAAAAAGATTGAGAGCTAGCACACTATTCCCTTAAGAAATACAACCTTAAAGCTCACCCTATACTACTAATCAATTAGTATGTTTGTCGAAGTTTCACGGTTTATATAAGTTTTATCAAAATTTGCAAGCTTAATCGATTAGTTATATATTGATTCCACTATTTTAAAAAGGAGTTAATGTTTTAGTAAAATTCCTTTAGCAAATTATAAGTACTGTAGAACTTGTAATGTATATCCAACATTATGGCAACACAAAATAAGAGAAGAAACAGGAAAAAATACACATGCAATTTAGCTTTTATCACCACGATAGCTAGAAAGAGTAATGACTCATCTATATAGTTTGCTAATGTATAAACAATATCGACAAGATTCGAGAGTAAGGCATTGTTGGTAAGATAATAACAATCGTATAGAATTATCGTTGGTTAAATAAAGGCACTTAGTAACTCGCACAAGCTGTCATTTTCTTCTAATCCGCCATACGAATTATGCCAAGCTTGGGTTCTTGGCTTACTTTCTGATGGATGTAGGAGTTGTAAAAAGTGATCAAGGCTTTCCAAACCTATATTACTAATTAATAAAGTATTTAGTATAATGTATTATTGTAAAGTAAGAATAAATTATGTCTCTAAATAAACATTAGACCCCATGGATACAGTAATAATTTTACGTAATGAAAATTGCTCACCTTCAATGATTTGTCTAACATCTAATGTATGGAATTCTATTGTGTGATGATGTTGCATGGTAGGATGAATGACTTGTGGTTTTCATTCCAATAGCAATTGGTATAATCTAAGTGTTTCCATTTCTTATGATAGATACAATTTATTACAAAACTAGATCTTGATAAGGTGATCTGCTATCCTACAGGAGTTTGTGCTGTCTTATACTGTAAGATTTAGAACGTAGCACAAGCAATAGACATGGAAAAGCTTCCCTTTAGAAATTAGGTTCAATTATTGTTTTAACGATTGTATCATTGCGATGCTTGCGAATATATTATCAAAGGCGATATTAAACAACCTACAAACTTCATAGGTTCGAATGGCATCCAAGACATTAGACATAAGTGTCGGACCCATGTGAGCTTTTGAGAACAGCATGAATGCAATCATTCGCTTCAATACCACCTAATTTTCATCAATCTAGTGTGCTATGACACATATATAATTGTTGTCAATGTCAATGAGTAATGACTTCTATATGTCCGATGTAAAAGAGACGCTATACAAAAAGAAAAAAAAAAAACAAATGTGGTGAAAACAATAAGAATATTGTAACAACAGTAAACCAAATAATTTTGAGGGAAAGATTCAGATTCCTATTATGTGGATTCAAAACTATGTAGCTATGCCTTTAACTATTCACATTTATGTAGGAACTATTCAATCATTTCATTTCGCAAGGTTTGTTGCCTTACATGCTTATATTTTAGTTGCAGTCAACTTGATGCCCATTCTATAAAGTTTTCATGGCCTAGTATATTGAATGATATATCCATAGTTGCTATCACCTGAACGAGAGTTTCTTATGCCTCCTCTTGGTTGAATAAAAACGATGTACCACTTTTCTTGATAGCTAGCAAAATTCTTGCCGATCGAACATTTGGGACTCTGACCAATGGTTTGTTTTTCTTTTGATGCATCTTTAAATGTTAGGCAAGGTGGTGCGCTCCTAACTTGAACTTTCCAAATAAAGGTTTGTTGCATGGCATACACTTAGTAGCATCTTCTCTGGCTATAACAATGAAATAATTCCAAACGTCACTTGTTTGCCTCGTTCATCTTTTAGAGGAACACTTAGTGATGGTAGAACTAATATTGCTTAGTGATCTCCTATGTGACTAGGTCTACGAGGGGTCTTCCGTGAAATCTTCCTAGCTACAATGAGACAAATATAATTATAATATGTTCAGTTTCTTAATTCACAAACAATATCTATTCTTACTAAAGATATATATTCACTTTCACTAATAATAGACATTTCCAAATGACACATACCACATTGAAATCCTCATTATCATCCACAATTCTACTAGCCATTGAAGGTGGTAGTTGCATTACTGGTAGAGGAATGTCCTCAACTAGATTATCATGGGTAACAATAGGAACAATAGTAGGTGGATACCTTAGGATTTGTTGTTCGACGATATTCAATAAATGCGTATACCCTTAACCAAGATTCTCTTGATCGAAGATCTACGAATCGTCATATTCATTAATTACTGTTAAGTTGTCATAAGGATTTCCACTTCCTTACAATGTTAATCGTACGTAGATAAAGATAAGAGTTTGGAAAGTGAAGACTGGAGAGGCTAAAATTTTTAGGAAACTTGGGAAATCAAATAGAGGGAATGTTAGGTTGAATGTAGCTAATGTAGGTAGTGTAGCCTATATTTATAAGCCAAAGAAAAGGGAGAGGTTGTTGGAGGCTAAAGTAAGGATGTTAGGTCTAGCATTCTTACATTGGCCTCCCGTTCAAGCAAAAATTTTTTGGAGGGAAGCTTGACATTGGCACATTGTCTACAATGTCCCAACATTAGGCTTCTTGCTTAAAATTTTTTCCTTAGGTTGGAAAGTAACATATGTGCATTGCATGAAACGTACCAACATTGATAACTTGCACAAGATAAGAAACCTAAAATCTGAGTATTGGCGTATAAGTATACATAAGCACAACTACCAATATATTTATTCATCTAGCTTATGTTTGTTGAATTTTATTTATATAGCAAACCAACCTAGTCAACCACCTCAAGCTCATCAATATCCATATCTTCATTATTTAAGGATCCTATGAAAGACACATCGTTTCATTCTTGCACCGTTATCAATTTTTCTCCCCTAACACGATGTAACTACAAATATCAAGAAAAGTGACCTACGCCTCTATTGGGCTTGTTAGTTAAACGTGCATTGCATGTGAGACATTTTGCAATGTATTGCCCTTGTATTTCGAAGAAAAATTTCCAAATGTTGCTTTTCTCCAAATGTCTAAATGTTGAAATTTGTAAAAAATAGTTACTTAATGGTACTAAATTAAAGCTTCAAATAAGGATAAATTGTAATTCATGTAGATCTACATGCACATGTCGAACCAAAAAAATGAAAACCAAAGAGAGTAGTATGATAGCATCAATAGAAAATGGATATAGACAAATCACATTTGTCAATTGGCAATGTAGATCATGGTGTAAGCATTTATGGGATTAGTTTAGCTGCAAATTAGCCTTCAATTAGACCCTAATATGCCTACGTTAAACTCGACATAGACACAACGTAGCTTAAACCATAGGTCGATGTGCCTGTGTTGTGAACAATTACTTTAGAAGATATTTTTTTTTTCTTCAATTGTTAAGGTGTAATGTCTTAATGTTAATCTCAACATTAAGACATTGTAGCCCTAACTGCAAAAAATTTTTAAATGTTGGGGCTACAACATACCTACATTGAGCTCAACATTTGGATGTTGTAACCCTAATGTTCCAAAATTTTTTACAATTGGGGTTACAATATCCCAATGTTGTGCCTAATGTTAAGACGTCAACGTTAAGATATTGTAGCCTTAATGGCTAAATTTTTTTTAACATTGGGGTTATAACATGCCGACGTTGAGCTTAATGTTAAGATTATTCCCAACTTAGGCACATTATAGACCCAACAATCATTTTTTTTTTCTCCTTTAGGGCTACAACATGGGTGAGTTATGCTTAATGTTGAGACGTTCTAGCGTAGAGAATGGCTATATAAAGCTATTATCCACTTACAGCTTTCCTATATCCAAAACAAAACATGTACATGTTGCAATATCCATAAACCATATTCATCGAGTCCTTCATTTTACTTTCTCAATTACTAAATCCCTACCCAACCCAATTACTATCGAATCCTTCTCTTGCATACGATCTAAAAAAAGAAAATGTCAAAGTAAATCTAACAATAAACATGCTTGATCACATTCTCCCACACCCCCTCTACTAGCTTTGATCAATGCCCATATATTCTATGAATACCTTCTAATGATGAAAATTTATGACCAGTTCAACCATGATTTTTGTTGGCAATATGTTTTGATTATGCGGTCGTATGATTGGGATGAGTTCGTTGATGTTGGCAACATTCAAGAGCCGCTTCAACTGTAAATCTTACAAATTTAGCATTTTGAATATAAAGTTAAATTCGAGTGTTGTAGATAATTTTCTTAAATTAACAAAACCAATAAATTTAAAATTAATTAAAATTTTAAATTTGAAACCTAAAACAAATATAAAGAACACTGATATACTATTTAGGATCTTAATTGCGTATAAAAACTCTAAACCCTAAATCCCTTATACATGTAAATTCAAGAGATGGAACCCAAATCTGATAAAAACTCTAAAACTAAACCGCTAAACTTATAAAACGTATAAATTTACTCTAACGGTGATAAAGTTCTAATTTAATAAAATTATCAATAAATGTATATAATTGTGTAAAATCGCTAACAATCAAATAGAGATAAATCTTAAATACTAGTAAACATAAATAGTAACAAATGAATTAAATAGATTAACAAGATTACAAATATTATCTTGTGATTATTTGTAACATCACATATGTATATATATATATATATATATGCGTATGTTAGTTTTATATTGATTTAATTTTATTATATACTTTATGTATATGTACTATATAGTATATAATAATTATACATTCTATATTTTCTTCCATAGGTATATCATAATTTATTTTAAATATTATCTAAAAGTTGGAAACACTTTAAGAAAAGTCAAAAGTAATTTTACAAAATTTTCTCTATTTCTTACTTTCTTCTTATCTTTTCCTTCTTTATTTTCCTTTTTCTTTTCATTTCTTCTACAAATTTATAACTAAACGGAAGAAAATTTGTAACACTACTAATATTTAAAGTGTTTGTAAAATGAAAAAAAAATTATCACCACAAATCAAGTCTTTCTTCCTCTTTTTGGACCGACATTTTCTCTCTCCCTTTCTAAGTTCTATTCTCTTATTTTCTTCCTTTTTCCTTCAATCACCACTAAATTTCTAACTTCCACAATTTACTTCACATCTGTCATAATTTTCCATCAACTTTAAGAATAAAGAGGATGGCATTTTTCCTAAAAATTTTCAAAACAAAATAATAATTAAATTGATACTTTATGTTGTATTTGATTTTCTCTTTTTTTTTTTGTAATTTAAGTTTAGATGTATTCTTTGGTTTGCATATGTATTTTGTAATATTTCATGTATTAGGAATATGTATAGGAGTTATATGTATTTTAATATCCCTTGTAATAAAATTATATGAATATGTACTTGGTTATATTTACAACTTTTTTTCTTTATATTTATGTATTTACATATATGTATATATATAGTACATGTGAAATATATAATATTAAGTATATTTATTTCAATATACATATTTATGAAAAATATTGTGAAATAGTATAAATAAATATATAAATAAGTAGTAAAATATGGGAATATATGTATGCATAGGTTTATATGTATATATATTATTCTATTTTCCTAAGATTTAAATAAATATACATTTAGTATAGTATAAGTATTTACATATGTACATATACCAAAAACTACATGAATATGTATATTAGTATTTTGTTTTCTTAAAAATAGATTAATAAGTATAAATATATAAATTTTTATGTTGGACATGAACATCACAAAGAAGATATAAAAGATTTTTTTATTATCTAATTATTTTAGGATATCATATATGTATATATATTAGTATTACAAATTGGTAAAATAATAAAATTTGACAAAATAAGAAAGTTACATTTTAAACCAATAAGAAGCTGCTACGTCAGCATCTTTGAATTTTTCTAATTAAAACAAAAAATTACAAAATTAATAAGAAAATAATAATAAATTAATTAGAAAATTGCAATTGTAACAAAAATTAAGATAATTAAAGATTTAGGCTNAGTATTTACATATGTACAAATACCAAAAACTACATGTATATGTATATTAGTATTTTGTTTTCTTAAAAATAGATTAATAAGTATAAATATATAAATTTTTATGTTGGACATGAACATCACAAAGAAGATATAAAAGATTTTTTTATTATCTAATTATTTTAGGATATCATATATGTATATATATTAGTATTACAAATTGGTAAAATAATAAAATTTGACAAAATAAGAAAGTTACATTTTAAACCAATAAGAAGCTGCTACGTCAGCATCTTTGAATTTTTCTAATTAAAACAAAAAATTACAAAATTAATAAGAAAATAATAATAAATTAATTAGAAAATTGCAATTGTAACAAAAATTAAGATAATTAAAGATTTAGGCTTAAAATAGTAAAATAAAGAAACTATAGCAAAATGGACTCAAAAATAAAAATATTTAGAAAAATGGAAAAATTTAGAAATTATTTATGGACATTATTAAAAATAAAGAAAAACCCCATAAATAAAATTATTAAAGAAATACTCAAAATGATAATTAAAAATATTTGGGCCATAAATAAATAAATTTGTAATATTCTCATCCTATAATAGAAATGCAAGTTTCAATGTCTAAAAGAGATCTCGCTACTTGAAGGTACATTAAAAAATAATAAAGATCAACTATAAGATCATAAAAATTGGAGTTAAAATGAAAAAGTTATACACAACTAAATATTTAAGATAAATTGAGAAAAAAAGGTAAGATGACTAAGTTAATTGGCCCTATAAACTATTAATAAGGATAAAACCAAAATATAAATAAGTAAATACATAAGATACAATTATTTACAAATATATCCATATATTTCTTATTTACCTCAATAAATAAGTTAAACCATGCTCATGCTATGTTAAGGTTATTGTAGGAAATTAGGTAAACTACAATAGATATCTAGATAATTGAGAAGCTTAGCTTTTCTAAACACTTATAAGTTTTATTATCTTTTAAGTATTTAATTGTCAAATTTTGAAAATTCTAAAAGCTTATAAAGTGAGAATTAATTTAAGTGAGGAAGTTTTAATAATCTATTATCTACTTATGTAGAATACTTGCTTAATGTTTTGTTGGTCGTTATTATTTATATGTTTGAATGACTGTATTGTCTTGTGTACTATCATCTACATGATCAGCTCTTTAAATTGGCAAATATAAATATTTGACCAAAATAACTGGTTATATTTGTCGCATGTCTATAACTTAATCGGTATACTTATGGAGATTGCTAGTTTTGCCAATTTTTGAGAAAAGTATTTATGGAAATAGTTTCTTAGTCTTAAAAATATTTTTATATAACTTTTGTGAGTGTTTGTAGTGCCTATTGATGATATTTTTATTACTAAAGTAAAGTTAGCTTGGTATCTCCAATTGATTAGCAGCGAGAGAACTTGCATAGTTATACATGTAGACCTTTGGATTGGGTTTACAGATGTTGAGCTTGTAGGGCCTTGGATATGATCTATTAATGGTAAATGGCCCTAGTTAGGATTCACCTATTTGGATTAACCTGTTTGAATTGATACTTCTTTCTTGACTAGGATAATAGTTAAGTTTATTTAGAGAGATGATGTCCTTATGCAACCTCATGTAACTAAGGTGAGGTGCCCCTACGGGTAAGTATGGGAGATAATCGATATATAGATGACATAAATCTATACCTTCCATAATTTTAAACTCCTATGGGTATGTTGTTTACATTCACTGTATATACATCTACTTCGTGCGTAGATAAAATTGCATGTATACTAAGAATATTTCATAACTTGCTTGAACAGAAGTCGTGAGGAACAAACTTACTAAGTTGTGGTTTGCTCATTCTCTTATAGCTTCTTTTGTAGGTCAATTTGAGTTAGGATTAAGATAAGCTCGAGTGTAGATTGTAAATCCAAATTATGTAAGAGAAAGCTATATTTAGTTAGGAAATGTTTAGCTAGCACAATAGCACCCCATATGAAAAGTATTTGTATTTTAAGGTTCTCAATCATTCAATATTTGTTAAAATTTATAAAATTAATTCACCCTATCCTATATGATTCTAAGGAGTTATGGAATATTGGATATCCATAGTTATTTATATTTTATGATAAGTTAATAAATTAAAAATTGAAAACTCTAGTAATTAATTAATTAGAGTCTTACAATCTTTGACTTGTAAGGCAGTCTTCACATTAAGGATGTATACATGATATGAAAATTTTAAGCAATCCTTCTAAGTCTCCCTTAGGGTCTTGATATCAACGGATAGGTCTCTAGTAATTGTTAGACGTAGATAATGATGTATATCCTAACTTAGTTCGCATATTCTATTTGAATGCAATAACCAAATTGGTTTATGAAGGTAATGATGACAAGCCATAAAATGTGATGGATAACAACGCTAGGTATATCTTAACTTATATGTTTGGCCGAATTTTCACAATTCAGTTAGAACACATAAATGACTTCTTATAGCTTCCTCCCGATGGTAACATCATTAAGTTTGGAATATGGGACATTGTAGGAGCTTTCGTCTAAGTATTCAAGCTACCCATATGTCAAGAGGAGAATACTGCTCAATATCTTAAGCACCTAGAGCTCGGTGATCTCTTTGTCATGATGCAACTTCTTAGTCACATAATTACCAATTCTATCACCTAACACACCAATACCTCATTTTTTTTTTCAAAAGAGGATTTGTGGCTTATCGACTCCATTTGAAGACAAGTCAATGTTGGGGTCGTTATTTGCTGTTGCATGATGTGAATACATGCATAGAAAGATGGTTAATGGGGATTCGGGTGCTTCCTCTCACACATGCTAGCATTCGAAAGTATTGATTTGAATGGCTATGCAAATAGTAAATCAAAGCCATTCAGACTAGATAAGTTGAAGCAAAAGCTTCACATCAAGAGGAATGAAGTGATAAGGGAGTAGAATAAGGTTGGACAAGGGCAGCATCAACAACAACAATCACACCATCAACAATAGGAAGATGATGAACTTCCTCCTAATGTACTCCTCGATTGGCAAGGTCAACATGGAGGGATGAGACATGATGAAGCATGCAATCATTAGGAGGACCCTAGATTAACTGTTCCTTTTAGCATGCAACAAATGTACTAGCTTATAAATGAAATGTATGAGAGATGTGGCGAAATCTACAAGGGAATAAGAGATGTATGAAAATGGAAGAGGCTATAAGACCAATCTCCAGGAGCTTAGAAAAGTGTAGCAATAACAAGGCTAACGTATTGAGGAAATATGGTAGTACTAGCAAGCATACTACTAGTCTGTAGGCTTTGTTTTTCCACCTCTACAACAACCTCCTCCCCTTGATGGCGATCGAAGACAAGGACAAAGCCAATCATCAACTTCTCTACATATACCATTTGGAGAAATTTAGAATTTTTACTTTTCTTTTTAGGTTTTTATCAAACATCATGTTAGTCACTAATATAAAGGGAAAAAAATCAAATTTCTAATAAAATGTCCTTGTTCCAACTCTTTTTGTACCTTTTGAATTTTGATTTTCATTTCTTTTCTTTATTTTTATTCTTTCATTAATTACATATCAATTATCAAGTATAAAACATATATTAAATACGCTACATATATATTATATTATGTGAATAAGATTTATATTACTTATTAAAGATATCATTATATATGTAAATCTAATTTATTTTTCTCCAAAAATAATCTCATTCAAATTTAACGACAACTACCATTACCACTACCTACCATTACCATCACCAACTGCCAATACTATAACTACCGAAGATCGATGTTATTGCTTACCACCACCACTGAACACAACTGTAGCCACCAACCAAGCATCCACCATCGCCACTACTACCACCGACCATCACCTCCGCTACTAACCATCTTTGCCACCACGGATAACCACTGACCACCAATGCTACCATTGACCACAATTAATGCTATTGATCACCACCATCACTACCACCAAGCACTAGCACTAGCACCAACACCACCATAGCCACCATTGCCATCAATCACCATCATTACCATGAACAACCACTGATTGCTACTGCTACCAGTAACTATAGCCATCTACAACCACCAACCATCATTGCTATCGACTACTATCGTCATTATGGATAATCACAAACTACCACTACCACTACTTACCACCATCGCCTACCATTACCACCGTTGCCACCATTGATTAGCACACCTAACACGGACCACCACCTTACCATCAATCGCCATCACCCATTACTACTGACCACCACTACCACTAGCAAACACTGTCCTCACTACCAGTAACCACTTTCACTATTACTACCATTTCCACCATTGACCACAACCATAACCAGGCATCGTCATTACCACTATTGCTACCACCACTATTGTACCACCAGCACCACTATTGACCATTATTGCCATCACCACCACCATAATTGCTTATGGTGCATTGTTATCCCTAACACTACCACGAATGCTAACGTTGTTACCTCCACTACTACTAACATCGTCATTATGTAGCCGACAACCACAATCACTTATACTACTACTTTTACCAGAAGAGTATAAATTAATACATGTGGATAAATGTGTAATTAAATTTAATGTATTAATGCATAATAAATGCATTAATATTTTTTTTTCTTAATTAATTTTTTCAGAAAAGTAGTAGTTTCCTAAATTAACATATTAATACTTACTAATATTAAAATATGTGTAGGTAGCTATTCGAGAAAAAATCCACAACTTGAAATTCTATATATGCCACAAATTACTGAGTCCATTTATAAGTATGTGGGTGGTATGCGAATAAATGAGCAACACACAAACAAGCCCTCAAAATAAAAAGGCTACAGGTACATGGGCTCCAAGCATGCGAGTATACTAGACCTGACAAGTGAAAAGCACGAGCAAGTTAGGCATGCAATTTTAAAGTACGTAAAGGTACATGGGCTGCAAATTTACTAAGCTTACCTTGAAACTAGTAGAACATAAAACATTCTAACCTATGAAGACAAAAGTTGAGATGATCAAGGGGATGTTCCATTACGAAGTGCATAGATGTTTCATAGATGAAAGCATAGGAAGTGTAATTAAGAACTATAATTATATATGCTATGAATGGACATATTGTCATAAGAGTTTTATATATTTACAATAATTATAAATTTATTACTATAAAGTTTTATTTCTCTCTACTTAATAGATGTCATGGAAATCATTATTATAGTAAAATGTTGACTTCTTTAAGTAGTAGTATGACCTAGAAAAAAAAAATGTACACATATTTTTGTTATTATTCTTGCTTCTACTAAACATTTCATTAAGTTCAAATGGCCTATCAATTTTAAAGTGTATGGACGCAAACTTCAAATATCAAAATTAACCTTAGATTTGAAATATTTTTAGGAAGTGGTATGTAAACCATATCATGTGATATATTGATCAATTATGTTGTCTAAAATTTTAGGAATGGAGGATTTTATACGTACCCAAAATGGTGCATATGTTTTCAATATTTCCTATATATGTGTGTATTTATATATACATATACATACATACATACAGTTGAACAAGAATCATGTACTTAAAGCTAAGTTGAATAGGTTGTTTGATAGACAAATTGAATTTTGTACATAAAGCATTTTACGATTTATAAGAGTTAAGTACTCAATAAAGAAATCAAGAATCAATATTTCAATAACCTTAGATATTTTAAAATCTTTCAAGAACTCAATTATGGGTTAATAATCTAAATTTATGCTAACAGTATTGTTTAGTAAGTTCTTGTCTTTAAGATTATAACTTTAACAATGTAGTAAAATATATAATTTATCTTGACAAGAAATAATAATAATAATAATAATAAAACAAGTATAAAAATTTGAACAAAATATTAAATCAAATATGTAAGTCTAAAACTTGTAATAAATTTGGGATTTTAAGAGTGACAGATAAGTAACTTGGTATATTTATATCTAAGTTTGGTTTCTATATTTTGCCTTATAGGTACAATCTTAAGCTTAAAGATCCTCTCAAGTTAAGTAATATTCCCAAAGGTTATTTTGACTAGTTATGAGTTGTAACTAAGTGAGTGAGTTCTTATGATCCATTATCTGCTCATGCTTGAAATTGCTTGTTTATTTGTTGGTTGCTATTGCTTGTTTGTTGAATAACTGTTTACTTTATATGCTATCATTCCTATAACCGCCTTATTAAATTGGTAAATTTAAATATTTAATAAAAAGAACTGGTTATTTTTGTCTTGTGTCTATGACTTAATTGGTATACTTATGGAGAGTGCTAATTTTGCCAATTTATAAACGGAATGAGAAAGTACTTTTGAGAAACATATTTTTGGGTTGACAAGATTTCTTTATAACTTTGGCATGTGCTTATAAGGATCGTTAATGACATTTTTTAATGTTAAGATAAAACTAGTAAAGCATCTCTAATTAATTTATCATGAAAGAACTCGCATAGTTAAGCCCATGAGGCCTTATATCTAATATGTTGATAGTGGATGGCTCTAGTTGGGATCTACTTGTTTTTGGTATTTCTATGTCGGCTACAGTAATATTCGAGTGTTGTTTGGAGGGACGGTGCCTTCAAGCAGTCTCATATGGATAAGGTGAGATATCCCATGTAGATAAGTACGGAGAATAATCGATGTGTAAACAGTGTAAATCTACACCTTTCATGGTTATAGAGCCCGATGGATGTATTGTTTGCATTTGTCGCATATGCGTACAATTTGGATAGATAGAATCGCATGTGTAATAATAATACTTAATAATTTACTTAAACAGTAGTGGTGAGAAATAAAATCACTAAGTGGTGATTTACTCATTCTCTTATAGTTTCTTTTATAGGTAACTTTAAGTTAAGACTAGGATAAGAGCTAAGTGCAAAGTGCAACTATTGAATAGTGTATGAGAAGTTAGAAATAGTAAATATTTTGTATATTTAGATTAGAATATCATGTTTAATGAATTTTTTTTTTGTTTAAAATTTTGCAACCTTAAGAAGTTTTAGAATTTTAAGATATGCTTACCTTATCTTATTGATTGATAGGGGATATCAATTTTTTGCAATTCTAGTAGATTGCAGATTGTTAGCTATCCATAATTATTTATATCTTATGTTAATTAATTAATTAAAATCAAAAGGCATAGAGATTAATTAGATAAAGTCTTGCAACTTTTAATTTGCAAGGCGATTTTTGTATTATGAGTATACATATAATATGAAAATTTTAAATAATCCTATTATACCCCCTTAGGGTCTTAATACTTTCAACTTCAATTGCTTACTTATTTATATATTTTTTTTCCTTGGTTCTACTTTTGATATTCAATATGAGCACATTGCATTAACTAAAATATATTAATAAGATCATTCTACAGCAATCCCCCATTTGGTAGCTATTTCTTCCATATATATTCTTATTTTATGTGCTTTTTTAGGTAAAAAAAAGTATACAGTATAACATATGATTTATTTCTTTTTCCCTAATAATTTTTGAAGATCTATGGTTTTAGTTGGGGATGCTCCATTAAAGTTGACAAACAAACCTTTAACTAGGTGGTTAGATGAGATATTGTAAAATTTTAAACATACAGATATTATTTACTACTATACAAAAAAATGGATTACCATTTATCAAATATTTTATATGGTATTGTTACTTGATTTGAATTATAATTGTTGGGAACTATACGTTTATTTACCTTTAGAGATGAATATGAATCCAATCACCAAGCAGAATCCATATAACATGTCTAATTTGATAAGGAAGATGAGCTTATGCAACTATCAAACTCGATTATTATTGCAGTAAGATCTCATCTTAAACATTTTTTCCTTTATACTTGTAAGATTTATTTTATTATAACAAAATTATTATTTGCTCTTGCAAATTCAAGGCTTATACTTTTATCCAATTCCATTTTATTAAAGTTTCAAATCATTATTATTTATTTTCTAAATTTCATAAGTATAAACTATGTATTTGATTTTCTGCATTTGTCTTCAATATGAACTCTTTAACATTAGGAGTTTTACTAATGAAGTAATGTACAAGGAAATTAATAACAATATAACCAGGTGATATTAGTTTATATCATTATGCTTTATGCTATGTATGGAATTGCCTAATTAATGTCTTCTTCATTGTTTTGTAGGGAAATAAGAATTCATTGGATAAAGTAACTTAGCAACGAATAGCATAGTTATATGTATTTCAACTTAAATAATATTTTACTGTTGTTGTTAGCTTTTTTCTTTTATTTTTAGATATCCAAACCATTTGTGCAATCTTCTAATGTCGTGCCATTTGATTTTTTCATAACCAATGTGAGTGCACTATTGTTAGTATAATGATGAAAACCCTTAATTTAACATTAATCTACAAAAATTGTGAAATTTGAATGGACACCAAACAAGTGTTAATGAATTCAATAATATAAAAAATAAATGTAGATAAATCCATTATAAAAGTAGTCATTATTGCTTAACCCAACTAGAAGATATTCAATTACAAATAGAAACTACATGTATATATTAGAAAGATATGAGGAAATAAATATGATGTAAGTGGGAGAAGAAAATAGACAGATTTAAGAAAGCATTTGTATATATAAAAATATCAAATACATCAAATATCAATTGGAAAACAAATTATATAAATAATTAAATGTAAGAGTAAAGATTAGAAGGATGGAAAAAAAAAAAAGTTACTTAACTAAAATGTAGTAGTAACATAAAATTGCAATATATATAGAACACGAGATAAGGAAGGAAGAAGGCAAGGGATGATGCTTTCATGATTAATAACAAATAGTTAAGAAAATATATATATATCCTTAGTACCAAATGATGGCAATATTATGGCCTCTCTTTTATGCCATATCTTAAATTGTCGCATTCAAATCTTAAAATACGTATTAATTATGTTAATTATTATTAGTCTTTGATTTCATGATTAATGAAACAAACAGTAGATTTTTGATAGGAAACCCAACACTTTGGAATTTTTCTTTCTCACATATAATAGTTTGCCGAACAATATTTTTGAAAAGTAGAATTTAGGCAATTAGCTTTTTTTTTTTTTTTTCTTTTTTAGCAAAACATCTTTGAGATAAAAAGAAGATTCACAGGAAAATAAGGAAAATATAATAAAAGAAAGTACCATGAGACAAACCACATAGAAAATGCAAATGAGTTAAATAATTAATTGCAATATAATTATGTAAATAATTAATTGTGAGTGAAGATGAGAGACGTCGAAAAAGAGTTGAATTTTAAAATTGAAAACTATTGACAACGTGAAAATTGCAATCAATACAAAAGAAGAGATAATGAAGGAGTAAGGTTGACTTAAGAGGACGATTGTTTATATTGACCATAAGGAAATAAAAAAAAACATGAAAAGAAAGGAAGCATAAAAATATAAGTAAAAAATCCTTAGTACTAAATAATACCAACATTACAACCTCCTTTTTATGCTATATTTCGAATTGTCTTACTAGAATCTTAAATACATATAATCACGTTATTATTTCTTACTTTTTGATTTCATGATTGATGAAACAATCAATAGAAAATCCTTTTCAATAGAAAACCTAATTTTTCTTTCTCAAATATAATAGTTTATCGAACGAGATTCTCGTAAAATAGATTATAGGAAATTAGCATTTTTAGCAAAACATTTTTAGTAAATAAACCATCACATAAAAAGAGGAAAGCAGAAAAAAGAGTGAAAAGTGAGACAAACCATGTAGAAATAGAAAATGGTGCCACACCATGTGCTTTCCTCGTGCGCTATTTACTACGTTCATTAACTCATCAAAAGTTACAGTGGCCTTCTATTTTCAAGTGAAATCATTTGAGTCCGTTCACTCATTTACCTATAGCGTTTAGAAATACAAATTGAAGGGGAGAAAATCAAGCAGAAAATAAAAGAGAAATTGAAGGAGTTAATGGAGTCAATGGTTCTTAGAGTATTTGAGATTGATAATTCTTGGTTTAACTAAAATTATAGCCTAAGAAGTTATATATAAGAGCACAAAGAGTAATTGTGAAAATTCAACATTGAAAAAAATGAAAAAAAAAAAAACAAAACAAAACCTAGTCGATCCGTTTGATATTTTAGATTGAAAAGAAATTTTTGAAGGTCTCTACATATTGGTATGATTTAACGGAAAAGGTTGAGAATAAATTTTGTTAACTAATAAGAGTGGTGTTTGATGCTGCTTTGCATGTTATCAAACATAACAGGGAAAGAGAGCGATGTTAATGTTGTTAAGAAAAGAAGAAGAAACAGATGCCACAGGTAACAAGAATGAAAGAGTGACAAAGACAATAAGGCACTAGGCCATGCATTATTTTTATGGAAGTAATAAAAAAAGCGCAATTAGGACTAGCAAAGTTTCCCTGTTCTTAGAAATATGCTTGCTTTCTCAAGGTCAAAAAGCTCATCTCCAAGCAGATACATTAAACTTGCAAGAGAGAGAAAAAGGAGAGCTCTAACCGCACAAGCAGGAAACCCTAGAGATATGTACATGTAAATAGCCACAGCTCCGGTGAATCAAGTGACTGGTGTCTCGCATGAGAAGAAAGTGAGAAAACAAGAGCCAAGAATGACCTGTCGGAAAATTTTCTTGTATTGGCCATCATTAACCATAACAAGTTTGATAAGCAATCGGCAAGTCATCCTTGGCTCACATGTACTCGCTTCCTCTTCATGCAAGAAACTTGCACATGCAAAAACCAAGCTTCATTTCATTAATCTACTTTATCCGTAATTCTTAGATGTTTTCCTATGACGTGTTTAACTTTTCCATAATTTTGGGGCTATATATAGATAAAGAGATTTGAATCCGTGAGTAGCCTGAGCATTACGATAAGAATTATTCATGCTCTCCATACGCCCATACATGATTCCGCCCTAACATGCCATGTCCATTATTTGACTACGCTATCTTTCCATATGTTCCGTTATTGTAAAACCAAAAGGATATGGAAGGTTGCCTTGTTATTCCCAGAATATGATTCTCTACGACCCCACCTTTCTTTCTCTCTCTCTCTCTCTCGCGCGCGCGCTCTGACCATTGAAAAATAAATTTGTCCACGCTTGGGGCCAGTTAGGGGTATAAGTGATATGTCAAAGGGCATTCGTTCCTCCAGATTGGAATTTCTAGTTGTCGTATATGAGATAACATTTTGACTCAGCTTAGGCATCCATCATATAGGCTAATTAAGAAGTTTTCTCCATGTGCTTTTAGCCATCTGGGATGCTATATCTTTTTATCTTTCTTTGTTCAGATTCCATAGCTGCTTTATATCCAGACTAGATTTGTTCTATCTTCTTTTTTCGCCCATTTTATCCCATATAATCGAATCCTATATTGTGCCTTCATGTATCCAATAACCTGCCATCATACCTAATAGAATAAAAGAAAAACAACAAATAATTAAATAGACAAAAAATTTGTTTTATTTATCTAAAAGAGCCAACTAATAAGCTCCTTACATTTCAAAAAACCTTAATTCCACTATCTAAACATAAACCCAAATTCTAATCACATATTATTTAAAAAAAAAACCATATGAACATTCTCTTTTAAGAAAATTTTGTAACATAGTCAGCCTCAAAAGTAATTTGTAGTAAGACAAAAAACCCTAATCAATAATGGTTGAGAGCCAAGCATAGCAAAAGAGGAGCACTTTGCACTATTGACCAATCATTTTTCAACCCATCTCATAATTTGCACCTTTCTATTATGCCAAAAACAACTCATCACCAAAATCTTGCACAAACAACACAATCAATTACTTCATAACATTCATTTAATTCAAAATAATTACTTTATGTATTCACTAATGGAAAAAACAACAAATGATCAAATAGGTAAAAAGCCATTTTATTTATCCAAAAAAACCAATTAGACCCTAATCTATAAAGATTACATTAGGAAAAAAAAAAATAATTCCACTATTTGTGGAGAATTCCTAATTTTAGTAAAATAATGGTTTTTTCTTTCAAAATAGAACACATGAACAATCACTTCTAGGAAAATTTTGTAAGCATAGCCAAAATTAAAAGATTGTTTTAGAGAGAGAGAGAGGAGCATGATGGTGTATTATGGAGAAAAAGAGAGAAAATATTTGGTCCTCAATAGCTTTGATGTCCGTAAAGGCTTGGTAAGAGTGTCTATATAAGAGAGTGTTGGCCAAGAATGATCAAATTCTTTTGAGTTAGGGTTTCCTCAACTTGAGTGGTTAGTTTATAATGGTGGGGTTGTGCATAGTATTTTTAATATGACCTTTTTTGTGTTATCTATTGTTTTTTATATCATAGAGGATAAGGTGGATTTGGTATATTTTATATAAAAAATATTATAGCAATATTATTAAGGTAGCATGTTAATTAATGATCTTGCAACCTTTTGGTATAAAAAATAAAGTCTTTAAGAGTCTGTTCATTCTTCCCAATTTATAATAGTTCATTTTATTTGTTAATTTTAATTAATATTTTGGTATAAATAGCTTATGTTAACCTCCCTTGCTATATTGGTAAGTTGGAATTGTAGAAGTAGTAAGTCTCATTGTTATAAGGGTAGTGAGATCTATAAACACCTAACTTTTGCCCTCCTTACGTCATATCTAATTTAAAATCTCTTAATCCTTAAAGAAGGCCAAAATATGAAAAATGAATAAAAAAATTGAAAATGAGAAAAATACCAAAAAATGTTGGAAAAATGAAAAATACTAAAAAATTGATAAACAGGAAAAATAAAAAGTGGAATACCCTAAAAACAAAACCAAAAAAAAATTTTAAAAATTTAAAAAATCACAAAAAAAATATTGCATGGTAGTCCACTTAGGTCACCTTAGGGTAAAAATAACTTTATGAGGTCCAAAATAGATTTTAGAGTCAATATAAGCATGTGTGATTTGATTAAATTAGGAATATTGGATAAGAATAGATATGTTTTTGAAAATCAATTTTTTAAACCTAGGTTTAGCTAACCCATTTTGAAATATTTTGAAAACTCTTTTTTTTTTTTTTTGTCAGGAGATTATGGTCTCAAATCGTCTCTCAATCAGATATAAAATGAACATCTTATGCCCATTTAAAATTTTGAAGAAAAGTCGAATAAGGATAAAAGGCAAGATCCAAATTAGATAAATTTTGAAAATATTTTGAATATATATTTATTAGACTCCACAATACATAAAAGAGGGGAATATGTTTTTTTTTTAATTAAGTAGGAGTTTTTATGGAGCTTTTTTGGGTTGGAAAAAAAAAAAGAGGAAAGGAGAAATGAAGAATTTTATAATAAAAAACAGGAAGAGTAAAAAGGAAGAAAGAAAAAGAAGAAAATGAAAAGGGAAAGGAAAGACAAAGAAAAAAAAGAGGATGATGACATGTGTCGCACTAGCGATACGTATCAGCAAGGCATGGTGCTATATGGTACAATCTCAAGCCGCCACATGTCTTTTATATGGCACTACGTGGTCTAACCATGTGGCAACACGTGGCATGGTGTAGATCAAGGTGAACACTTAAGTTTCCTTCCTCCCTCCCTATTTGTCTAATGTTGTCTAAAAACTTGAGCTTTGTTTCTTTAATAAAAAAGCAAGTATACTTGAGTATTTTTTACCCGATTTTGATGTATTTTTTATCATGAAAAATTATGAAAAAATACGAAATGGAAAGATCATGAATTATTTTATTAGGATATGTCCAATTTTTAAATTTTCAAAGATAGAAATTTATTAAATAAAAAAATGAAAATCGAGTAACTTAACTTCTATATATTTTGCACTTGATTTTTGTTTGGCAAAATTGGAAGATATTTTTGCATTACTCCTTAATGTAATAACTCAAAACATGTAAGGGCATCTTCTATTACACACGTGCACATTTATTTGCTATTAATTTGTCACATTTTGACATAGTACAAGATGTATCATCACATTTGTAAACTTGTTATAAATAAACACAAATCTAATATAAGATTAATTTGTTGTATATTTAGCTCTCAAAAGAAGTTTAGCTATAGCCTTTTAGATTATAGATATGTGCAACATTAACAAATCTGAAAAGCTCCAAAGCTTTAACTTCATTTGTGAAATGAAACTTCTAAGTTTCCTTTATACTTATACAATAGAACCTCCATTTTTCCAAAATAACTTACACTAACTAGTGCTCTTAAAAGTCCACATCATTGATTATGGTGCCCCAAAATTCACTTCTTAACTTGAGGATAAAATACCTCATCCTCTCAACTAATATTGAGTTGTGTGAGAGGAGATAAACAAGTAACAATACAACAAAGCACATAACGTTAGCATGATATATCATATTAAGTCAATTACCTAGCAAGTAAATAAGGTAATGTAGGTAGTAAGACATGCTGATGCATATGACATGTATTGGTATCGATATCCTAGCCACCTTAGCAACTCAGCCAATTTGATTGACTTTAAATCTAAGCATCTAGATAATATATCTAGGAGCCTAGCAAATATTTCAACTTAGCAAAACCATGGAATGTGGTTGAAGTTTTGGCTAATGCAAAATTATATGCATGAAAACCCAATTCCAGAAACTTATCCTAGCAAAATCATAAGTTTTAGAAAATTTAACCCATAGGTTTTTTTCGTACCATGCTATGAATGCATAAACTAGTTCCCAATGAATACCAAGCATAATAACCAAGCCTATCTAGTTTTCTTTTAGCCAAACTTAAGCTTTATCTCTTTTTCAATTTGTTACCTAGGATATATCTAAGTTATCATAGCACATCACATTATCCTCTTCAACTAACATTAAATACACAGAACACAACATCATATGGCATTTTACACAACAAATCCAATTAACGTACATATAGTCACCATAATCACATGCAAGGTTATTTACTCCTTAATGAGTGAATATAAATCTACTCTCTCTGCACACAAATCTACTTACTTGGCCCTTGGTTTGTTTCCAAAATTGCTCGTTAACATGAGCTCCTTCCTCCAAGACTAGATCATGCGTGGATAATTATCTTAGCTTAATATTTGCTTGTTAGTCTTTAGTTCACTTTGGACTATTTCTTACTTAGTATTTAACTTAGCTTTTGATTTGACTTTTGAAATAGCTCATGAATTACTCTTTAATTTAGCTTAGCTCCAAAATGTCTAAACAAATACCATGATAAGAATCAACTCATCGAACCAATCATACGTAACCAAGCTAGAAGATTACAAAGACTCATACGAAAAATACTTGCTTAAGAACTCCCTTAAAATGAGGATTCTTATTCTAATCCCTATCCTTCACATTGTTATCGACTTAAGTGTTGAGCTCCTATATGTGCCAACATAGTTTTTGAGTTGCCTCACAATCATGACGACTTACCAAGCAACCATACCAACTACTAAGCTCTTACTATAATCTAAGTAGTGTTTGAGCCGATTAACTTTAGACATAAGACCAAGCCAAGCTGCCTAGACACTTGACCTAAATAGTCTCAGAATACCCTTGAGCACTTGAGCTTTGACTTGAAGCAAACTAATTCAGCTTTAATTATTGATTTTGTTTTGACTTCATCCCATAGGATCCTACGACTACCAAGTGGCCTCTATATTTGCCACAACTTAGCCAACTATACTATAAGCCTCCAACCACCACTTAATACGTGTCTTCTAGCATGACATTTCAGAAGGATCCCTTACTTTTTTCGTACAAAATATTCTTTGTCTCTTTTACTCTTTTCAGTATGTTTCATGTATTGCATTTGTAAATTACCCTTTTGTCTTTTTATGTATGTATTGTAACCTTAGTAGGGTGAGCATGTAAACCACCATTTGCTTGTACATAGACATCATCACTCTACATCATTGAATATAGACATTACCCCTTTGATAGCACTTAGTTGTGTCTTCTCTCTCTTATCCTTTAACTCTTATCTAGCTTCTTTAGCAATAGTTAGTGGCGAGTGGCTTTAATACTATATTCGTTGTCATATCAAGTGTTAGGATTAAGCCGAGTAGGATCTATTGGTATGTCATATCCAGTTGGTAGCCAATTGAATTTGCTAAAACCCTTTTTTATTTTCTTATTGTTGTTCATTGTGGTGTTTTTCCATGTATATGATCCTAGAGATGCATTAGCTTCATTGGTATCAGAGTAAGATTCCAAGAGAGAGTGTGTGAAGTTGCAATGAAGTTTTGATTCTTGTTTACTATTAGTAGCTATTATGTTCCTTCCGTAGCTATTGTAGTATGTTCGAGTGAAGTATGTTTTGAAGTTGTAAGCTATGTAGTGAAGGTTCATGGATTGGTAAGTGCCGTTCTTGTTGTTACTTTGTTTTATTGTTACAAAAACAAAGAGAGTTCATTTTCTGTTGTATTCAAGTGTGTATCGAGTATTGAAGTTGTTAGAGTCTATTAGTAAGGTTTTGGGTAATAAAAAGAAGTGTTTATTGTGTATTGTTTTGTCAATCTATTGGAGAAGTATTATACTATGTCAGATCTAAGTATTCAAGGTGTTATTGGTGACTTGAATAGTAGAGCTCAAGTTGGCCAAAGCTAAAATGGTAGTAATACTTATAGGTCAGTTGATGATAAACTTAATTAACTTACCATTCTTATTGAAAGTCTAGTTACTATAATACAAGTCAATAGGTAACAACCATACAGTATACCCCATCATAACTTACTTGAGAATGTTCCTGAAAGATGATATGACTAAGATGTCTAAGCTAATTGCCTAGTTCAACCTCATCAAGCTAGAGGAGTTGCAGACTAAGCAGTAAGATAAAGGCTGAAGTTAGAAGAAATTAAGGAGGATATTGAGGATATGGATTTAGAGGATGAGGAAGAATAAGTTGAATACTACCAAGCACAAGAGTGAGGACGAAGAGCTCCTTAAGGACTTGACAATGTTAAGATCTAAATCTCACCCTTTAATGGAAGTGGAGATGTAGATGAATATTTAGAGTAGGAAGAGAAGTTAGAGAAGGTGTTCAATTGTTATGGGTATGCAAATGCAGTAAAGGTTCAACTTGCTGTACTTAAATTTTCTAGGCATGCTACCATATAGTAAAAGAGTCTAAATGTGGCTGGAGTAAGAGATGGATGACGTGGTGTGTGAACTTAGGAAGAGATGAAGAGATTGTTGAGGGGATGATTCATACCTAAGATTTACTTACAAGATACCTTTGCCAAGTTGCAAGAATTTCATCAAGGAAGCTGATTTGTTGAAGACTATGTGAGAGAATTTTAATATTGATGATCTAAGTAAACGTGGATGAACCTGAGGCTCGTACAATGTTTTGGTTCATTTTCAAACTCAAATATGAGATTCACAACATTGTGGAAGTATAGAGGTTTCATACATTAGAGGAGGTCATTAAACTAGTATAGAGGGTTGAAAAGTAGTAGAGAAATGCTTCGAGCTGACCCAGTCCAACTTTTTCCCAAGGTCTTACTCTACATCGACTTGCTCATACCTAGGGAAGGAAAAACATAACCGATTGATGATTGTCGTGCAGGTTAGAAAAATCGAGCTGAGGATAGGCTGACCTTAAGGACATATGAGAAAAGATAGACCTTTGGACAAAACATAAGTAAGGTAAAGTGCTTCAAATGTTTTGGTTTTGGACACATGGCTGTAAAGTGCCTAAATTGATGTGCCATGATGCTTCGAGGAGATGTAGTGGATATCACCAACGAGAGTGAGCTAGAGGAAGAGAAGGATGTTGGAAGAGTTGAAGCTAAGGAGGAAGAGGAGATTTGTCTCTATATTGACTAAGGAGAGGTGATGACACTGGTCTTGAGATGAATGCTAAGCTCTTTATTGTGCTTAGAGGAAGACTAAAGAGAATTTGTTTCACACTAAGTGTACCGTTAGAGGATAGTTGTGTACTATTATTGTAGATGGAGGGAGTTATACCAACATCGTTGCAAAGTCCTTTGTGCAAAGATTAGGACTGCTAACTTTTAAGCACCCTTGACCTTATAAGCTATACTAGCTTCATGATAAGGATGCTTTATATGTCACTAAACAAGTAATTGTACCTTTTAGTATTAGGAATGTGTAGAGGAATGCAGTGGTGTATGATGTGGTCCTCATGGGAGCTTCACATCTGTTACTTGGATAACCTTAGTTATTTGATCGATGTGTTACTTACAATGAATATAATAACACATATGCCTTTGTCAACAATGGAAAGAAGATCATGTTGCAACCTATGACACCAAAGTAGGTGAATGAGACCCATAAGCAGCTCACTCGAGCTAGTAAGAACAAAGCTTTAATAATGAGTCAAAGAGAGCTCTGAGCTATTGAGAAGGGCGATGAGCTTATGTTTCTATTGATTAGAAGATTATTGGAGTTAAGAGAACTTGAAGATGTTTCAGATGAGATCCAAAGATTGATTGATAAATTTTTTGACCTGTTCTTGAAAGAGTTTCCTAAGGGACTATCTTCGATCCAAGGTACAAACTACTATATTGATCTATAGCCAAACACAGCTCTACCAAATCGACCTACTTATAGAAAGAATCCTGAATAGGCTTTAAGCTACAAAAGTAAGTGGATGAGATGATAGAGTGAGGTTTTGTAAGGGAGAGCATGAGTCCTTATGTTGTACCAGCTCTGTTCATTTCAAACAAGGATGGTTCGTGGTGTAATGTGAACCATAGCTAAGAACAGATAAAGCTGGTTGTTGGATGAGTACAAGCTTGTAGAAAGCTTAAAAAGGGAGTGAAGGTAAATTTATCAAAAAGATAAATGTGAATGAAGAGTAAGCAAAAACCTGTAAACTGCTCTAGAGGATATGATGCACCAATGGAACTTCTAAAGACTCACGGTACAATTTGATATGACATACGAATTGGTTCAGTGAGGTTACTCACCACCTAGCCTTACTCAAAGGTTAAGATAAGAGTGATGTCGAGAGTAAATAGATAGTATTTATGCAAGAAAGGAAAAATACTCAAGTGTATTAATGATAATCAAGTTGTTGTTTCCAGTTACAAGTATAAGGGATATTTATACTCAATAATTTAGGGTAACATGCCCCAAAAGGGAAAAGAAAAAAGGGCATTTTCTAAGGAAGTAATGTACAAGATACAAAAGAGTAAAAATGAATATTCAAGGAAAACAATCCTTGGTTTGATGGATTCTACACATGATTCTATATACGTAGCGATGTTGTATTGGTGATGCCATTGGAAGATGTAAACAAAAAGTACGATAAGCTTACTTGTCTAAGTAGGGGTGGCTTAGTTAGTTTGGAGTCTATTTATCGTAGCTTCTCGATAAGGGAGATGGTAAGTCATTAGTTGGCTCAGATGTGAGTGAGTAATCTATAACTTGATGTACTATAGAGAGATGGGCAATCATACAGCTCGACATAAAGAGTAGCTCGGCAAAGAAGTACTCAACCTTGGCATAAGTTGGTTGGAGTAGAAGAATTCACCTCACCAAGCATTCTAATTCTTGGGCTCGACTGTGAATCAAAGGCCTAGTGGCCTAGTAGCCTAATTCCTATCATTCCCTCCAAGTTGATTTGGATTTAGGATCAAATTTGAATGGTCTTCGATCAGCTCCCCGTCAGGGTGATAGGGACTGAGGTTGGCAACATTGAAGGTGTCATAAACCCCATAGTCCTCAGGTAGCTTCAATCTGTAGGTGTTATCATTAATCTTCTAGAGGATTTTGAATGGTCTTTTAGCTTTGATAAATAATTTGTTCCTCCTCTTTCTCGGAAACTATTCCTTACTGAGGTGTAGCCATACCAAGTCTCCCTATTGGAATTGTTTAGCCATCATTTCCTTAGTCATCTCTTGCATTCTTTAGCAACTTAACCAATGTTTTGAGTGACTTTATCATAAATGTACTGAAGAGATTGTGCTCAAGCTCTTGCGACTAAGTTTTCTTACATAGGCACAGGTATAAGGGTATGATCAAGGGGCAACTTGGGATTAAAACCATAGACTACTTCGAAGGGAGTCTACTTAGTGGTGTTATGCACTATCTAGTTATAAGCAAATTCGAACATTGGTAAGCAGACTCCAATTACCCAAGTTCTTGCCTATTGCAACTCAAAGCAGTGATCACAAAATACGATTAACCACCTCTATTTGGCTATCAGTTTGAGGGTGACAGGAAGTACTAAATAGTAATTTAACCTCCATTCGATGCCACAAGGTCCTCTAAAAATGGTTTAAGAACTTCAGATCTCTATAAAAAATTACACTTCTCGGTACGCCCTATATTTATACAATCTCTTACAAGAAAAGAAAAGCAATAGCCAAAGCATCGTTTTGGAGCAAGGCACAAAGTGTGCCATTTTGTTGAACCGATCCATGACGACCATTATATAATCTTTGCCTCGGGTAGTTCATGGTAGTTTGAAGATAAAGTCTACACTCAATTTAGTCTATGGCTTCATCAAGATAGGTAAAGGCATTGCTTTCCCTTACTTGGCTCGACACTTAGCCTTCTTGCAGATGGTATAGCTATCAACAACTCGATCTTCATCTCTCCTCATTCTTAGCCAAAAGAATCGACCATTCAACAGTTCACAGGTGCTTTCTCCAAAATGTCAGAAGAGTCCTCTACTATGAGCTTCCCTAATCAATAACTCTCTTAGGGAACAAGTCGATACGTATAATTTTCTACTTTGAAACAAGTAACCATTCTCCACATGATATTCGTCCATTATTCTTCCATTGACGCATCGCACAATGATCGCTCGAAAGTGTAGATCTTCAAAATATTGCTCTTTTATACTCACAAACCTATATAGTCTAGTTTGTAGTTTATTCAGAAGTACATGTCTTCTCGAGAGAGCATCTATAACTATGTTACTCTTTCCTTGCTTGTATTTTATCATAAAATTGAATGCCTTAAGGAATTCAAATCATCTCACCTGTTGCTTCGATAACTTGGTCTGACTTCGGAGGTATCTCAGTGACTTATGGTTAGTATAGATGACAAACTCTCCCAGCAATAAATAGTGCTACCACACTTGTAGTGCTCAGATTAGTGCTAAAAGTTCCTTGTCATGCACGGAGTAATTTAACTAAGATTCTTTGAGCTTCTCATTGTGGAAGGCAATTGGTCGACCTTTGTACATTCGGATAGCACCTATTCTAATGTTTGATGCATCACATTCCAACTTAAATATTTTCTCAAAGTTAGGTAGAACTATCATCAAGGTAGAGGTCAATCTTTCTTTTATCTCGGCAAAGCCCTTCTCCTCCCTTTCTCCCTATTAAAAGTCGATGTTTTTCTTCATTAGCTCAATAAGTCATGTAGCGAAGGTGATGAAATTCCTGATGAATCATCTATAGAATGTAGCCGGTCCATGGAAACTTCTTACATTGGCACACGTAGTAAGAGTCGGCTACTTGACAATTGCTTCGATCTTCTTGTCGTCAACTTGTAAGTCTTCTCTACTGGTTACATAACCTAAGAACGCCACTTCCTCTTAGAAAAAGCAACACTTTTTGAGATTGCTAAGTAATCTCTCAATATGAAGGATATCCAAAACAGCTCAAAGATGTTTATAGTGACTCAGTATGTCAACATTATAGACCAGGATGTTGTTAATGTATACTACGACACACTTCTCGATCAGATATCTCATCACATGATTTATTAGTCTCATGAAAGTGCTCGGAGCATTTGACAAGCTGAAGGGCATGACCTTCCATTCATATAATCCATGTTGAGTCTTAAATGCAGTTTTCTACTCATCTCTCGGCTTCATGCGAATATGATAATAGCCAGATTTTAGATTAATCTTGCTAAAAATCTTAGCTCTACTTCGTTCATCCAACATATCCTCCAATTTAAGAATGGGATACTCATATTTAATTGTGATCTTATTCACAATTTGCCTATCTACATACATCTACCAGTTTCCTATCAGGACCCTAAAGGGGGCCTAGTAGGATTACCTAAAATTTTTATAATATGTGTGCACCCATGATTTGAAAACTGCTTTGCAAGTAAGAGATTACAAGACTTTAAATGATTAATTACTAAGGATGTTGAATTGTTAATTAATTAACATATTATAGGATATAAATAACTATGATATCCAATATTCCATAGCTCTTCAAAACCGCAAAGAATCGATATCCTTTACCAAATGATAAGATTAAATAGTATAAACTTAAAATTCAAACTTATTGAAGTTATTAAATCTAAATATATAAGTTATAGTAACATTTAAAGTCTCAAATGAGCAATACAATCTTTCTCTAATTCTAACCTCCAAACTATATCTATACACACACTCAATGCTCGACTCTTAACCCATGCTCAAATATCTAGCACTTGCAAAAGAAAAACTATTGGGGAGGAAGGGTATAAGCTATAAGAGCTTAGTGAGCTATTCCTTATATTATACTAACAAATAAGTTATCAAACAAATTGTTACAACCATATGAATGCATGCACATGCAATATGCTAAACAATATATGCAGTTGACCAATGCTCATATAATATCATATTTTAACACCCTTTAAGATAAGGGTTGGAGATACACTAGCACTAATCACGACCGGGCTCTAGCACTTGGGTTTTTAACCATAACTTTGAATTCTATATTTCACAAAATACATTTTCATTTCTAAAAATCTAGTAGTACACAAAATCCCAAGCCTAGCGGTGAGGTAGCCTTCGTAGTCTACACTCACACCCTACAGTGGAGATCTCTAGACTTGATCTTCAGCTATACGGTCGGCGTCTCTACCGCTTAGTAAGCCCGTAGGTTCGGGTAAGGTCATGTTGTACGAGTGCACCATATAGAAACACTTTAATATATATAAACAACCTCTGTAAGGCCTCTCTTTACCTCCACGTAAAGTGATGGCTGGAATAAGTAATGCAATGCATGGATAATACATGAACCTTTTAATTTAAGATAAGCTAAATATATTTAAGTCAAATTATGAGGCGATCAATTAATATTAGCAAACCATCTAAGTCACATGACAATCAATCATATAATTAAATCATCAATTATCATATTTAACAATATTTCTCATAATAATCAATCAATATCAAGAACATGCATATCCTAAAACCCTATGCATCAAGTTATTAATATTCAAGTTAAGTGCAGTAACTACAAGACAAACAAGTATAGAGTTATCAAGAGTACTCACTTGACTATGACAACTCGCTCTAGTCATAATAATTTATTAAGAGATCCTCGCCCTCGTCAGGATCACCTGATCATTATGAGATAATAGGGATAGTAAATAATTGAATTAACTAACGACTCTAGATATCTATTTACCTAATTCTACTTAGATTACTATAAGTTTTTATTTGATTAAACCTAATTGCCAATCGTATGTGACTTTTTCATTCTATTTTCGATATTTACGAATTTATAGTCATTTTTTATCGTTTTCGGATGCATGTTCATATGGTGATGTTCGTTTTGGATGTTAAGACCCGTGTTTTATGATATGGAGTAAATTTATTAAAATTTTAATTATTGAAGCTTAAATATTCTTATTATTTATGCCATCGCTTATGTCATCAATTGAGTAAGTCATTGCTTAGGTCATTATTTGATTACATAAGTCCTTACTTCATGCTTAAGTGTCTTATGTACATTTATACATATGCTAAGTATACACTTATACTTTTACTATACTTGTATATATACTAATATACTTATACATATACAAATACCATATTTATACTTGTACCTATAGCTGTATATACATATGGTTACATACGTATTTTATATGTATTTTCGAATGCCTAATGTTTTCTCTTAACAAAGCTTCTTAAATTTCATATTTTTGCACTTTAAGGACTTATTTAGTAAGGTCTATGTATGTATAGTTAGTATACTCTTCCTTTTTGGTTATGTACATAAAGGTTATTCATGTACATGGTTTGCTAAGTTTATGTACAAGTAGTTTTCCTATTGTTACCTATGTATCTGTATATATATACTATATATTCTACTCTTATACCTAAGTGGTCCTACACTTATGTACATGTATATACAAATCCTATTTGTGTCAATATACATGTACACATTACATGATAATTCCAAAACTAACATAATATAACTTAAATAACTAATTACCAATTTAAGATGAAAGATTATATGAAAACATACCTCTTTTCCTTCTAGATAAGGGTAAAGAGTTTACTTAGATGTTAAGATATAAGATATGTATTAAGGTGAAGGTAAAAGAAAAAAATGGAAGTTTAGAAAAGAGGAAGAAGAAGAGGAGGTTATGGTTTGGAAATAGAGGGGGAAAAGGGGTTTACTTTGTATTAATTTGTGGTTCATAAGTGGGACAAGTGGGGTCTAGAAGGTCGTCCCCATGTGTTAGATGGCAAGAAGGGAGAAAAGAAAGGAAAAAAAATAAAAAAAAAAGAGAAGAAAACTCTAGATAACAAAGAAATATGTGTTGACTTTTCAACATGTTGACTTTGGTCAACATTTAACTTGGTCAAATGTTGATTTAGTCAACTCTTTGAAATTAAATGTAATGAAATATATCATTTAGGATGCTAATAACTACTATATGTAATATAAACATCAACTAATCACTTAACTCTATATAACACTAACCTGATTATATAATTAGAAGATTGATGTGATCTATAATGCAATATCTTAATATTTAGTAAATTGAATTAGTGTTGTATACATTTATGAATTATTGAAAGTTATCTTTGATTTTTTACTAATGATTTGATAAGATATTGAGGATATATTATCAATTAGGGTTTTAGGGTAAATTATGGTGAATTAGTACTTTCATATCCTTAAAGTTATAATTTTAGGGTTTTATCACTTTCGAGCGCAATCTCTAGTGTTTATATACATTTAGGGTATAAAATTTTTTTATGCAATTAAATCTTCGATTGTTATCTTAGGGTTTTCATCTTCACTGGCCTTGTCAACTCCTATGGTCTTCAAGCATACTAGGGTCTACTTGTGGTATTAGGTTGAAAATTTTAGGGGTTTACAATTCCATCCTTTTTTGGCACTAGAAGTGCCGACACAGCATAAGGGTTAAGGCTTTCCCTAACATATCCTCTTTTTAGCAACTCATTAACTTGTCGTTGGAGTTTAGAAGCCTGCTTGGGATTCATCTGATAGGCTGGCTTATTCAGCAGTGCAGTGCTTGGTACTAAGTCAATGCAGTGTTCTATGCTTCGCAGTGAAGGCAACCCTTCGGGTAACAATTTTAGGAACAGATCGACATATTTGTCCAGTAGTGCTCTTACTTCCTAAGGTAGTTTACCCTGTTCCCTTATCTCTAGTAGGCACTTAACCAACATTAAGGTTGGCTCGTCAATATTGATGGCTCCTTGGTATTCGGTTCTACTCATCACCAGAGTTTTCTTCGATCCATGAGCAAGTTTAGCCTACAACTTATTAACTTATCTCGGTAGCATTGGGTTTAGTGTAATCTTTCAGCCATCCTTCTTGAACATATATATGTTCTTATACCTGTCATGGATAACCCTCCTATTAAATAACCATGGTTAGCTAAGTAGCACGTGTGAAGCATACATGGGTAGCATGTCACATAGAATCTTGTCAAAGTAATGTCCGATGGTAATTCACAATAGTACTTGCCGAGTAACAAGTAGTGCTCCCTTCTCGCTCAACCAATGCAACTTATATGGCCTCAAGTGTACAATAGTCGACAATTTCAACCTTCTAACCAGATTGGCCGATGCCACATTGGTATAACTTCTACTATCAACAATTAGTGCGCTCACCTAATTGTTCACTCTATAGGTAGTATGAAACAAATTCTTCCTCTACTCCTCCTCTCGTGAGGGTTCAATGTTCATTGTACGTTGGATAACCAAGGCCAGCTGGTCTAAGTCTTCGATGAACACATCCTCTTCAATCAGATCTTTCTTAGTAGCTTCTTTCTCAATAGTGCTCTCCTCTTCTTCAGGTTCCTCATCAGTACTCTCTACATCTATCTTCAGGACGTCACCCTTGATGACCATTATCCTCCGGTTTGGGCATTGAGCAATCATATGTCCAAATCCTTGGCATTTGAAGTAGTTAATCTGGCTCATCTTCATATTAGACCCTTGGCCCATCTCATAAGTTCAGGTCGGCATGTTACTATTAGATTAGCCTTTCTGCTTGGCTCAAACATCCACCTTTCAAATCTACTCGGTATTACTAAGCTTAGTAACTCGCCTATACAAGTCGATTAGTAGATAGCTTGGTCGGTACTCAGCTTTTTCTCAATCTCTCCACTCGTTGAGCTACTCTAATGGCTTTATCCATTGTGTTAAATCGTTAGAGTTCTACAATGTCTTGAATGTTACCTCTCAACCCAATAATGAATCTAGGGATTGTTCAAGCTAGTGGTTCCTCCACTTCGTAACAAATCATAAGCATTTGAAATTCTTCAACATAATTGTCAAGAGTCCGGCATAATTGTTTTAACTCCTAAAGCCGAGTGAAAGTGTCCTATAGATAAGTATCTGACACAAACCTATTCCTCAGTATTCTTTTCATCTTAGGTCGTGTATTAATCTATTAGTAGCCCTCTTGCATCCTCATAGCCCTGAAATTCTTCCACCATATGACGGCATATTCGAAGAACTCAATAGCAACAGTTCTTACTTTCTCATAATCCTTGTATTGATAGTATTCAAAAATACACTCCACTCTCTCTTCCCATTGCAAATATTCATCAGCATTCCTAGATCTATTGAAACTCGAAATCCAAAGTTTCACATGTTTAGATGCTTTGGGGACTCTAGCTCGCTCTTCTTCAAAATACTCTTCTTCTTCCTTGTCTCCTATATCTACCAAATCAATCCTTCTCCTCACTTATCTACCTACTCCTCTACCTCGAATTGGTCAAGCTGGGTTCTAACCTCTAACAAGTTAAGTAGCTTGTAGGGTGTTTTGCGCGGCTTTAGTGGATTGGTAAGCCAATGCATGAACAACTCAGGTCAGATTTACCAAGATGTTAGCAACCTCATTAAGTCTCTTGTCAGTGCTTCTTAGGGTTCCTTAAGACTATTGTCTATGGTAGGAAACTACACTATTATCATCTCCAACACTAATGTTTACACTTGGGTCAGTCATTTTCTTCACTGATTCAAAGCTTAAACTCTTCAAATAGGTGATATAGCAAACACTTCCACAAACCAGAAAAAGGTGACAGCTAACAAACACAACAATCAAACGAACATAGTAACTTGCTTTGTTTCACAAATGCAAAACAGAGTATAAATAGAACCATGACTCAAATAAAACCTTTACTTTGATACCAAGACAATGCAAACCATGGCTAAGAATAGATAAGGCCAGTCATTGGATGGGTCTAAGCTTGCAGAAAGCTTGAAAAGGGAATGAGGGTAAATGTTCGAAAAAGAAAAATGTAAATGAAGAGTAAGGAAAAACCTACGAACAACTCCAAAGGATATGACGCACTAATGAAACTTCCAAGGACTCATGGCACAATTCGATATGACATATAAATTGGTCTGGTGATGTTACTTGCCACCTAACCTTGCTTAAGGGATAGGATAAGAACGATGTCGAGAGTAAATAGAACGTATTTACACAAGGAAGGAAAAATACTCATGTGTATTAATGATAATCAATCTATTGTTTTTAGCTATAAGTATAAGGGGTATTTATACCCAAGAATTTAGGGTAACATGCCCTAAAAGGAAAAAGACAAAAGGGCATTTCCTAAGAAAATAATATACAAGATATAAAAGGGTAAAAATGAATATTCAAGGAAAACAATCATTAGTGTAACAGATTTTCCACATGATTCTATACATGTAGCGATGTTGTATTGGTGATGCCATTAGAAGATGTGAATAAAAAGTATGGTTAGCTTGCTTATCTAAGTAGGGGTAGCTTAGTCAGTTTAAAGTCTCTCTATCTTGGCTTCTCAGCAAGGGAGATGCTAAGTCATTGGTCTGCTCGGATGTAAGTGAGTAATCTGCAACTTAACGTACTACAAAGAGATGGGAAATCATACGGCTTAACATAAAGAGTAACTCAGCAAAGAAGTACTCGACCTTAGCACGAGTCTGTTGGGGTAGAAGAATACACCTCACTAAGCATTCTAATCCTCAAGCTTGATTGCAAGTTAAAGGCCTAGTAGCCTGATTCCTATCATGGTATATGTACATTGATAGCCAAGCTATAAACCAAATTACAATCAAATATAGGTACCTAATACCAAGGCTCGATGACATGTTTGATAAGCTTCGTGGTGCCAATGTATTCTCGTAGATTGATTTGTGAAGTGGCTACCACCAAATTCGTATGAAACTTGGTGATGAATAAAAGATTGCTTTCAAGCCGAGGCATGGTCTTTATGAGTGGTTAGTTATATGCCACTCGGACATACAATTACACCGAGCATATTTATGCAGCTTATGAACCATGTGATATGTCTACTGATCGGAAGGTGCATGGTCATGTACTTTTACAACATATTAGTATATAGTGCTGACCTAAACAACCATGTTTAATATCTCCAAGCTATTTTTGACATTTTATGAGTGGAGAAGTTATATGGGAACCTGAAGAAGTGTATGTTCTACTAAAGTGAAATAGTTTTTCTTAGGTATGTAGTACTAAGAGAAGGAATCTGAGTAGATGAGGAAAAGGTCTAATCTATTTTGAAATGGCCAACGCTAAAGAATATCACTAAAGTATGAAGTTTTCATGACTTAGCTTCTTTCTATAAGCGATTCATCAAAAACTTTAGTACCGTTGCATCCCCCTTGATCGAGCTAACAAAGAAAAATGATGGATTTTGATATAATGACCGAGCTAAACAAAGCTTTAAAGAGATAAAGGAGAAGCTCACTTTTGCCCCTATCTTGGCTCTACTAAATTTTGACAAGCCATTTAAATTAGAATGCAATGCATTAGGCATTGGTATTAGTGTTGTCTTGATGCAAGAACAACGACCAGTTACTTACCATAATGAGAAGCTTAGTTATGTCACACTGAACTATTCTGTGTATAAGAAAGAGTTGTACTCTCTTTTCCAAACTCTTACTGTTTAAAAACACTATTTATTTCCACAAAAGTTTATAATTTATATTGACCATGAGTCATTGAAGCATCTTGAGAGTCAGAACAAACTTTCGAAAAGGTAAGTCAAGTGGTTAGAACTTATGGAAGGGTTTTCTTATGTAATCTGACATAAGAAGGGTAATGTTAATGTAGTCATGGATGCTTTATCTCAATAGCAAACCTTATTGACTACCCTGCAAAAGAAATTATTAAGATTTTCCCTTATTACTAAATAATATGCTCATGATCCCCATTTTGGTCTTATTCTTGAGTAGTACAAAGAAGGAGTTGCTATTAGAGGCTATTTTCTCAACGATGGCTATTTATTCAAAAAAGAAGACTATGCATGTCAAGTTGTTCCACATACGAATTGTTAGCTAGAGAAGCTCATAGTGGTGGATTATTTGGTCATTTTGGAGAGACCAAAATCATTAACCTATTGAAAGAAAACTTTTACTAACTTGGTTTGAAGAAGGATGCCCATAAGGTAGTTAGTAGTTGTGAAGCGTACAAGAAGGCCAAGGGAAAGAGAGAGCCACATGCAAGAGGGCCAAGGATGTCCATAAGGTAGTCGGTATATGCCCTTACCTACATCGACCTCACCTTGAGTTGACCTTAGCATGGACTTTGTCTTAGGGTTGCCCTAGTCATCTAGAGGAAAGAATTTAATCTTTGTTGTAGTGGACTGCTTCAGCAAAATGGCACAATTTATCTAATGCCATCGAACTAATGATGCTTTATATATTGCTGATTTATTTTTGCAGGAAGTTATTCAACTACATAGAGTACCAAAGACAGTTGTTTCATATTAGGATACCAGATTCTTAAGCTATTTTTAGAAGACTCTTTAGAGAAGACTTAGGACTAAACTTATGTTCAACTATAGTAGCCACCCTTAGATTAATGACTAGACTAAAGTAGTGAACATAACACTAGGTAATTTACTTCGAGCTATTGTGGGAAAGAATTTAAAGATTAGGATCTATGTTTACCAATTGTGGAGTTTACATACAACTAAATCCATAGCACTATTGAGAAGACTCCATTCAAGGTCATTTATGGCCTCAATCTCGCCACTCCCTTAGATTTTATCGGTACTCCCATAGCTGTTGAAGAGAGTTAATTTAGAGTTGTTTGACCTGAAGAATTACAAGAACTACATTAGTTCGTAGTAAGGAAGATTGCTAAGTTCAATTAGAGACAACAAGAGATCAGTAGTTGTAGCTACCGAACTGTTTCTTTTAGATTTGGAGACTTAGTATGGATTCACCTTAACATAGAGAGATTTCTACACCTACAACAGAGCAAGTTATCTCCATGAGCTGATGGTCCATTTAAGGTTTTAAAGAAGATCAATTGAAATGCCTATCAAATTGAATTGCTTGAGAATGTTGGTGTTTTCTTTCCCTTTAATGTATCTAACCCGAGTCCTCACTAACTAGAAGGATACCTAATAGATGCCATGATAGAACAAGAGCTCAAAATCACTTTAGGTTTGAGAATAAATCTTTCAAACCCCCAGGTAGATGATAAGAACTAACTCTTCGGACTAGTTACACGTAATGGACATAAAGGATTGTAAGAACTCACACGAAGAATACTAACTCGAGAACCCCTTCAAGATGAGGATTCTTATTTTGATCCCCATCCTTCACACTACTATCGACTTGAGTGTTGGGCTCCTGTACATGCCAACATAGCTTTTGAGTTGCCTTATAGTCATGTCGACCTACCAAGCACCCATACCAACTGCCAAATTCTTACCATGATCCAAGCAGCATTCAAGCTAACCAATTTCAGACATCAAATCAAGTCAAATTGTTAAGATACTTAACTTAGAGAGTCTCAAAAGACCCCTGAGCACCCGAGCTTTGACTTAAAGCAGACTAAGTTAGCTCCAATGTTGATTTTCTTTTGACTTCATCCCAGTAGGATCTTATGACTACTAAGTGGCCTCTATATTTGTCACAACTTACCCAACCACACTACAAGCCTCCAACCACCTCTTAACACGTGTCTTTTGGTACGACATTCCAGAAGGATCCCTTATTTTGTTCATATAGAATATTTTTTGTCTCTTTTACCCTTTTTAGTATGTTTTATGTATTCTATTTATAAATTACCCTTTTGTCTTTTTATGTATGTATTATAACCTTAGTAGGGTAAGTATATAAACCCTAATTTGCTTGTACGTAGGCATCATCACTCTACATCATTTAATATAGAGATTATCCCTTTGAGAGCATTTAGTCATGTCTTCTCTCTCTATCCTTTAGCTCTTATCTAACTTCTTTAGTAAGAGTCAATGGTGAGCAGCCTTAATACTACATTCATGTGTCATTTCGAGTGTTAAGATTAGGTTAAGTAGGATCTATTGGTGTGTTATATCCAATTGGTAGTTATTTGGATTTGGGAAAACCCCTCTTTATTTTCTAGTTCTTATTCATTATGGTACTTCTCCATGTGTACAACCCCGAAGATGCATCATACTATCTAACTTATATCCTTAGTTTACCAATTAATAATCCCCAACATTTCACCTAATCCAGTTGCCTATGTTTAACTCACACAAAAAATCTTAAGAATAGCAACTTCCATTTCTCTCTTTGATCTAGCCTTTAATTCGATTAAAATATCAAGTTTATTATACATTTTCAATCAAACCAACTTAAGACTAGTATCAAGTGCTTCAAATACATCAATTGTTAGAACTCCCCCATGCTACAATGTTAATTGTACAAATTCAACTTATTTCATCATATTTGGCAAAAAACGCATAAATAGTAGGAAATATATATAATAACTAGTATCCATACTATATTAAAACCATGGAAAATATATTATACTTATTGAACTATGGTTATTATATTCTAGTCATGAAAAAATATTAAAATAGTATATTATACAATATACTCTATAATACTTATTTTGGCTTAATTTAGTCAATAAATAGAAAAATAATTATACTTTTAGTAAAATCAGAATATGCCATATATTGTAATATAACTAAACTCTAGAAATCATCACACATAAATTTTGTGCAAACCCCACAAATATCCTAGATAAGGAGTTAGAAGTTAATAAGATTTCTTAAAAGATATCTTTAGTAGTAGCAAGATAATTAACCCTAAACCCAAGAGACTACTTTCAAAAACCTAAACTCAAACTCCTCAAACTCTAAATGGTAATCTCAGCCTTAGTTTGACCCGTACACTCAAAGCCCTAAAATTCTATAAGGAAATGTCAATAACTAATGTAAATTCCTAAGGTCAACCTAATCTAACAAAATCAACCTCATGGGAAAGTAACCAATTAGCAAAGCCCATTAGAGCTCCTTGAAATCGATAAAGGGTAAATTAAGCCAAAAATAAATAAATAAATATACATATATATAAATAATCCTTACAATGAATTTAAAATCCTAAAATGAATACTATAACTCTTAAAAGAACCTTTGACCACTAAAATTCTAATTAGAACCCTTTAAAAGATTGTAAAACCATAATCTAATGTCAAAAACCCTAATCTACCCTCTAAAACATACTCAAATAGCAACAATTGTCATAATTCCTTAAACTAATTAGATAAGATGATCAAATGGACTTAACTAACTTAATTTGACACATTAAGCCCTAAAATGCACCTAATTTGCACCAGGTTTACACCTTAACCTATTAATTTGGTCTTACATCATAATTAACTATAAGTTAGGAGTGGTTAATTATATGAAACCAAAGTAATTACATAAAAATATCTCCTTAATAATACCAACATTATACTTAGGGAGATAATATGAACCCTGTAAACTTTCAGATACGAACTTCGAGTTGGATATAGGAGTAATAAGTAATCCTTAGAACTGTTGAAGATATAATTGTGAGCTCCGTAATTCTACATAATTGTTTGAGCGAGTACTTTAAAGCATTAATGAAATTAATTCAAATGATTTAAAAATTTACGAATAGACATGAAATGTGTTGAAGAAACCTAGTAGATTAGGATTTCGAAAATAAAATAAAATAGTTTGAATAGAGTAATTTTAATATATTAACTAATATTTATTGAAAACGTATAAGATATGCTCCAATAGCTAATAAATATTTAGAGATAAATTATATATGTAATAAAAATATTATGTGATATAAAATAACATGTAGAATAGTTATGTATACCCATATGTAATTTTTATATAATAATATATACTCGTAATTATCCAAAACACTCGATTAAGTGTAAATTAAGGTAAAATAAACAAATAAAAATCATAAAAATTCACAAAAATTATTGTGGTAGTTGGGATGTATTTAGAACAGGTATAGAATGCTAAGGATAGGTGTAGGATCAAAGAATAATAACATGGCACATAATTTAGGATAGTTATAAGAGGGATTTAGTAAGGGGGAGAGAGAAAACATTATTCTAGCTTCTCAAGTGATCTATAAAAATTTGGGAATGCTTTCTATGGGTTCTGCATATAAAGAGGGATTCAAGAAAAAGGAGCAAGGGTTGAATAAATTCAAGAAGAAAATTTTGAAAAAAAATACCAAAATTAGGTGTAATATAAGCTCAAATGGAGTGTATGTGGCTAAAGTGGTACTAGGTACAAGTAGCCACCACTAGGCGATGGTAGACTCATCGTTTGGGTCGATCGACAAGTTAGTAGCCACCACTACTGGTCGAAGCTAAGTATTCTGGTGAGGTCCCAATTTATCCCGATTTTATATAATTATGTAAAAACATAAAAATTATCTAAAAAATTTTATTAAAATTTATTCCTAACTATTTTCATATGTAGAATGCATGAAAAAATATTAATTGTAAAAATTTAATAGCTACAATATACGTACTTAAGGAATCAACGAATTTGAACACTTTTCGATGTTGAAATAAATAAGTCAAATAACATAGTTTTGATTCTAAAATTTTTATATAAACTTTCTTATATTTATATTAAAATGTTATGAAGAGATTTTTCACAAAATTATTTTCTATAATTTTTATGAATTTTTTTAGCCTTTAATCATTATTAAATTAGTGTTTTTAGTAAAAATTATTGTACCTTTCTTAAAGACATCACTTGGATTCTGAGCTCTACTAGTTATTGAAGTACTTTGTGATGATTGGATGCTATTAGAAGTGGTTCTATTGAGAGAAGTTAATAAAATTAAGTATAAGTCACTTATATAAATAATTTGATGATATAGGATTTAGGGAAATTAGTGAGTGATGATGTGATATACTAGGAATTTAGATGTAATGAAGATGAGAACTATAGATTGGAGTGTTATTCTAGTTAGTCTTGACTGGAGTTAGAAGTAAATGGACCAATGAAGTGACAAATGAAGTGATTATAAAGGAATTAGGTGAAAGATGATGATAACTCAAAGGCTTCTATAAATGAGTTTGGCACTAAAATGATATTCAGAGTGTGAGTTTGAAGTAAAACTTATGAATGAACTGTAAAAACACGAGATCCAAAAGCATGGTCAGAGAATGATTTTCTTAAAAACCTTATAGATAACAAAGTTAAAGGGTATCTTAGAGAAAGTTAGGAGACAAATGTTTTATTCGATATTCACTTAGAAGCTAAATCAGAGGTAAGATTATAAGTGTGAAATAGGGGAATCTCAAAGGCTAAATTAGAGAGAATATTCTTAAGAATTTTGAAACTGCTAGTCTCAAAGGATATCTCAGAAGGTTTTTGTTAAGAGATTCAAATTCTAGTAGACACAACAACTTAGTCAAAAGGTAACTCAAAATAATATTTAAGGTAATTATGGATATGTGAACACTCATAAGTTATTTCAAAAGGTAATTTGTAAGAAATCTTGGGTAGTTATTAAACTTAGAGGATGATTCAGATGATACTCTTATTAAAAGCTTAACCTTGATATGGCTTAGGGGATAACTTAGAAACTTCCAATTCAAGAGCTTCAAGGGTAATTTCACTCAGAACTTAGCTTAGAAATATTGAAAATCTTAAGGATTTACTAACATTAGAGACTGATGTAGAAGCTAAATCTGTGGTGAACTTTAATGTCTATGTAATGTAGAGGATATCTCAAAAGCTTTTCTAGTAAATAGTTAAAAGGTATTTTGACTTAGGGGATAGCTCAAAGGGTATTGAAAAAATATTTCCTTGATGAAATAAATATAATTCCTTATATTAATACCAACATAACTTATAAATTTAGTTCCAAATGAACTTAATTTCTAGGGAATGAGCAAGTGAATGGTTTTCTATATCTTATATAGTTATTAACACAACAAATTAACTAAATTTATAGGAAATTATTGAAAGTGGGATAAATGAATAATTGAGTTAGTGAGCAACTAAGTTCTAAGTAAGTAGGAATAGTACTTCATTGTACTTTAGAGTATTACTTAAGAATACTTAGAGACCTTAGTATATGTCATGTTTGTGATTGTAAGCTTTTAGCTTGTATATGTATAGTGCTTGTGTTTGAATATTGTACTATTGTTATGGAATGCTGGATTATTTGTATTGGCTGCTTTATGGTATTACTTGCTTTGAACTATATGAAATTGCTTGATTACCTTAAAAGCAATCTAATATAAACTCAACTTAATTACTAACCCAATTTGCATCACAATCTATTGTAGAAACAATTAGGTTTCTTAGGCTAAATACAAACCCTTTAATGAGGATAGTAGAAATGGACCTTTTCCCATCCTTAATCGAACTAAGTGATAAGAGAAGAGGTTACAGCAAGGTTGAGGACCGTAGTTCAAAAGTAGTCTTAGGTGGAGTATGTTTCTCCATTATACAAGCCTCAGTTTGGTTCCAATTCACGATGTGTATAGCGTCAAACTCCTTGAAACTAGAATTAAAGTGGGCAAAAGTTCTCTAATCTGACGATGACTGATCAACGTCGTGTAATGGTATTTACTTGAACATGCATTACATTTAGTTAACCTTGCTTGGAAACCTTAGTTATTTGCTAATAGACATGTGTTATTATCTCCATCTCACTTCCTAAGCAAGTTGTCACTCACTCCTCTACAGCTATTTTGTAGGTTTCTAGTATACTCACCAATATTACACCAAGTTCTATGAAGACTAGAGAATGGGTTCGGGGAGTGAGATTTAACACTAATGGACTGTATTCTTATTTATTTATCAGCATTACTAACTTACATGGAAACTAATAAGGCTTCTACTAGTGACCCTTTAGTTTTCAATTATAGATATTGTTACTATACTCTGTTAACTTATGATCTTCTATAAACCTTTTACTAATTATTCTATTTTCTCAAATCAATTTACTTCTAGAACTTTTTGTTGAAATTAGGATTTTATACTTTAAATGATTTGTAAAGTTTAATTTTCTTGATTATTTGAGCCATAAGTTTATTTTCGAAGTTATTTTTGAAAAGTTATAACATAAGTTGATGTCTACTAGACTTAGAATTGGATGGCTCAAAGTAGAGAAGTAGTAAACACCTTATATAAACTATACTTATGTAAAGTAGCTAGCTTCTAGCTTAAGTTGGTTTACATGCAGTGCTATTACGACTCTTAGGTTTAGGGTGTGAAAACCATAATAAATGATGTAATGACAAATTTCTTAAATAAAACAATTTAATCTTAAATAACAAGTCATAAACCTTAAATAATAAGTTGAAAAACTTTAATGAGTAAAATCCTAAAACCTTAATCGAACGTGTAAAACTTAAAAACCCTAGTATACCGGAAACCTTAAAATGATTAGATAATATCAATCGACTGACTAAAACCTTTATTGGGAGGTTAAAACCCTAATTCAATTAATAAAACTTAAGTATATCCCTAAACTATTTGCTAATCGCAAATAATTTCTCTAATTGCTTAGAAACCTAAACCATCAATCTCATATACAATTTGAAAACCCTAATTGGTCTTGAATACTAAAAGAATCTAACCAATGAAGTAATATAGGTCAATGAACTTCATTAAAGAGATGAAATATGGTAAGACTCTAATTACTCTCTAATTAAGCTTAAATTTCTTAATTAAGTACAATTGCGATTAATTAGCTTAATTACCATTTAATCTATTGGCCAACCTTATTTTTCTTAATTAAGAAATGGATAAGATCAATTAAGGAGATAGATAAAAGATTAGTTGGCAATTGGGATATTTTGGAGACAAATTCTTGCCTTATTTTGTAGAAGTCATAAAAGTAAGTGGTCCCACTTAAAGCTAATACTTGGTAACCAAAAGAGGAGAGGGTTTGTCCCCCATATCCTACCTTCTTGATCTATAATTTCACCCCTTCAAAACCCTTATTTGACTCCATTTTTCACTCTTAGAAAACCCTAGGAAACACTCTAAAGAAACCTAAACAAAAACCAAAGGAAAAAGGGAAGAAAACAAAAAGAGCTTTTGTACTACTCTATGCACATCAACGCCTTTTAAGATTACCACCACCATACGACTTCAAATCATAAATGAACACCACCATTTGAACCACCACATCCTTTAGGTTCTTGCCAATAAACCCTTGCCTCCAAAGGAGCACTTTTCAATTTCTTTTTTTAGGTGAGAAAGTTAGGACTTATATAGATCAGTCTAAAGTAAAACTTACCCAACTTAAGTTTTCTATTTATACTTGCTATACCTATGATATCTTGAGAGTTTAGGATTAGAAACACTAGATAAACATATTATAATCATGTACATGTCATTGTAGAACTACATAATGACACTTACATTCATATACTTAGTTAGTCTATTACTTGCATTCTAGGAGTGTAAGAAATGGTTTTATGTAAGTAACTTGATAAAATGATAAGAAACCACCATCAAACCCCCACTACATGCTAGGGGCCAAAACATGAATAGTCCTATCTCCATCAAATTTTTTATTTTTCATGTTTACTTAGGAAGACTTAACTTAAAACACATCATGGTAGTGTCTTAGCATGTTACATTGTATAGAGAAATAGTTAAAATTTCCTTAAAAACTCTCTTTAAATAGCTCCTTTACTTAGGAAAACAAGCTATAAATTCTAGTTAAATATGTTAATTACATGATTAAAATTAATGATAATTAGGATTTAATCATTAGAGTTAAGTAGCAAAACAAGATCTTATAAGCATAAAATTACATAAAATGACATACAGGCTTATAGAAATTAATTTGGAGCCCTTAAATCAGATAAGACCAAATCTAAAACAATTAGTAAAATGGGTTATTTAGTAAAGCCATTAGGATATTTGGCCTATTAGGACAAGTTAAAATCACATTTAAGGCCCTATAATGCAAATTAGGCGTAAACTAGCTTAGTTAGTGATTAGGGCCTTAGAAATAAGATTAGAAGCCTGATAAATAAAAAGAACCAGATCTTAATCCTAAAAGAAAATGGACTTATCTTAAGGATTTTAGTGGGCTTAGGCCTAAAATAACAAATAGGATTGAGTTTAAGGTCGTAAAGAATGAGATGGGCCTAACCACCTAAAAAGACTAAAAATAAGGCCTAATGACCAGATCTGACCCCTAAGTTAATAGGCTTATAAAATAATACCTTAAAGGCCTATTAAGTCGAAAAGTCCATTGAAGCCATGCCCCATAAGCCCCTTTACGAAATAGGACCTAAAATTAGCAAAAAGGGCCAATTTAGGCCCATAAGAGTAAAATAAAAGCCCAAATTAAAAATGATAGAAATTGAATTGAAAATAAAACTGAAAATGTTTAAATAAAATCCTAAAAGACTAATTGTAAGGCCTAATACCAAAAACTAAGCCCAAAACCAAAAACTAAGTCCAAACCTTAAGGTGGTCAAACTAATACCATTGACCAATGGATTTGTTTGGCCTAAACCAAATTCTTACAAGTCCAAAAACCTTAAAAGGATTTTACCAAAGGAAAGAATACCAAAAAATATTAAAATTGACTATAAGAACATAAAATTCCAACTTAAAACGAGAAAGTTATGACTAAAATATGAAATAGGTGGAAATAGGAAAATTATAGCAAGGCTAAGGAATAAATTACGTTAAAGATTTGTTTTATTTACTTTAATTACCTTACTTAGATGATTTGGCATACCAAGTTCGAGACTACTAAGAACTATTGGAAGCACTAGACTTCAAAGCTAAGTGAATATATCGATCCTTATCTTATCTTGTATTTTCTTGTAATGTAGTGCACTAATTAATTATATCTATGAAAATTGTTATACTTAAGGAATTGGGGTATTTGCATGTGTTTGTATTGGTTATACTTGCATGACAAAATACCATAATATATCAAACCGATGAATTGGTTGTCACATTAGTTAATAGGACTTTAAAGTGTCTATTACATATATTGATTAGTCACTTGTAAATTAGATTCATAATTATCAGACCTTCAAATAAACTGGTCATGCATTGCATGCTTTTGTATTATTACCAAGGTGCATTAGCATTATGCAATGGAGTGGAAGATCGTGCATGTTGGATCCATTATTGTGATATGTTATTGTTGTATTGTACGGCATACTTGTATGATATGTTTTTACCTCAACCTTCCAGATTTACTTAGCTTTAGGAAGTGCCGCCTTCTGCTTGAGAGTAAGCTGTATTTGCTGTTTTGATTCTACTAAGAGAAGATGATATTTGTTCAAACAATGGATGTAGAGACCTAGCTTTTGACATGCTTAAATGCTTCCTAACCCTAGCAATGGTAGGTAAAAAATTGTGCTATATGTAGTTATCAATTAACTGTATACATTATTTGCTTTTCATATGCTTGTACATGCATTTATATGTTTGATAAATAACTTGCTTATTATTGCTTATTATTGTTGATGTTATGCTAAGAAGGTTACTTACTAAGCTAGATATAGCTTACCCCTTAATAGTTTCTTTTGTAGGTCTTACAACATTGGGGTTGGGTTAGGATTTGAGTGTAAAGTGCTCTATTGGGTTGAGAAAGTAAAATGATAAGTTTAGAAATGAAAATAGGATAGTCGAATTGAATTTTAAAGTGTCTAGTGGCTTTATGAATATTGGAATTTAGATACTATTTTTTATTATTTGGTAGGTAATTTCGACTCCTATATATATATATATATATATAATTAAGTAGATGTATGTAAAAAGTTTAAGTAAGATAGGAAACATACAAGCTAGAGTCTTGCAACCTCTAACTTGTAAGATAGTTTTTATGTTATGGGTACACACATGATATAAAGATTTTAGATAAAAATACCAGGCCTCCTTTTGGGGTATTGCATTTATGTTCATAAATTACTTTAAAATCCTTTTATTTAACATAATCAGCAAAACTACTAGCAAATACCAAATAAATTACAATAAATAATAGATGTGGTATTTTATAAAAATTCATGTTATAGCAATTTAGTATATATTAGAGAGTGTCACACAAAATTTTTTAACCTAAAAAAAACATCGTTTAGTATTTCGAAAAATTTGTTGGAACATGACACGTTATTAAGTAAGTACCATAAATTCATGTTATTTCAAGAAAATAAAATTATTATATGAAAATAAATATAAAATAACATAGGGAAACCAATTTTCATGATTTTCTAAGCTAGTTTGTTATTTTTAGAACTTAAAATAAAATTGGGTGCAAAACTTACACTCGCTAGCACATGGCCATCCGACCACTTCTCGCTACCAGGGATTATCGACCTTCTCTCTCTCACTCCCAATTGCTTAAGTTTCAAGCCTTAACTTATCAAGTCATTGTTTGCTATAGTAACCTTAAATACCCCTTTTTTTATCTGAATTTTCTTTATTTAATTTGCAACTTTTGTTTCTAGAGAGTGTTAGCCTATTCTTAATTCTCAAAAAATGAATCAAACTTACCCCTCAACTCCTTAAATAATGTCCTAATCTGTGGTCTTTGAATTTCCAAGTCCAAGTGTCATATTTTAGCTAAATGGTGTGTAACACTTTATTATATTATGCGTTATCTTTTTAGATAGCTTACTTATGGTGTTTTTCCTAGCTCCAAGTAAATGTCACATCCAACTCCAAAGAATTCAAGTGTGTTTGGCATTTTTGTTTATAATTTTTTATTAATTTAGTACAATTTTTAACTAATTATTTAGTATATTTTATAATACATTAATATATCGAGTATATAACATGTATACTATATGATTATATATTCACATTATACACTATTTGACTTCTAAGGTTAAATAAGTTATCACTAAGAGCTTATTACATTTCAGGGTTCAAACATTAAGTTCCCACTAATTACCAAATGATTTCGGTAAAAATATGTTTATCTAAATTAAATATTATATACACTTTATTTTGCATCATCTAACTTTTGTAACCTTATATTAGAATTTGGCTTAATTTAGATAAAATTGTCTAGAGACCCTAAATCATTCCAAATGGCTTAACTCGTATCAATTAGTTAAGCAACTAAGGTCTTACATAATTTGTGCAAAAACTTGATTAATTTTGGCTAAAAATGGAGAAAACTGAGATACATACAATAACTTGCTATTATCATAAAAGATCCAATCTTTCTTCAAATTAGAAGTTTCTTGGGTTGCAATTCCTACATAACACTATAAATAGGGGCCCTTACCACTCACTCATTCATTCAACTCCCAAGCATGGGATATCACCACATTACATGCAATTGATATTCTCTCTCCAGGTGTTCATAGTGCTAAATTCACTCTCTTTCTCTTTGATCTCTCTCATTATAAAGCAAATTGATTCGAGATAAAATAATAGAACATTATACATTCATCTTAGAAAAAAGCTTAGTAGGTAGTTTGATTCAATTTCATGTTGGATTTAACTAATTTGAATTTGAACTTTTGTAGGTAATTCTAAGGTTTGTTTACATCAACCTTGAAGTTTCTTGAGAAATTGGAGGACATAAGCTCAGGATTTCTAGAACTTGACTTGGAGCTTTTGTAGATCGATGTTTGAAGAGTCTAAAGCCATCGACCCCACCTCGAAAGCCAGCCAAACCGCCCTTGAACTTGCTACAGTTTAGATAATGCATGAGGTAATTATTCTTCTCTTTGTGTGTTGTGTTACTTGTTGATTAAAAAAAATAATCTAAAAAATCTAGAAAAAATTAAAAAAAGTTTTGTGATCTTTTGTGATTATGATTTCACTTGAATAATGTGTTTTTGCATGATATATAATGTTAATACGTTAACCAATTTTCATTTGCTTTATATTATTTGTTAATTTTTTAGTTAACATACTTAGGTTTTAATAAGTTAATTGGCATGTTTTCATGATTAGGCTTTAATAAATAAATAAATAAATTGTGTGTTTAGGCTTTAATAAATAAATAATTGGCATGATTAGGCTTTAAAAAAATAATTAGCATATTTAAGTTTTACTTAATAAAAAATTAATGACTTTTAAATGGGCTTGTCTTTGCATAATGATATTGTAAGACAAAAAAAGAAAAAGAAAATAATAATAGTACTCTTGTTAGTTAATTAGTAACTTATGTTAATAATTCCTTTGTTATTAGTATGTTGTTATGATGTATTTAGAATAATTTTTATGTTCACTTTGCATGACAAACTTTCCAAATAAAGGGTTCTTGTTTTCTTTTTCAATAAAATTTTTCCTATACAAAGAAAAGTGGTTTCTCATGAGTAAAAATTAACAAATTGGTTTTTTTCCAAAATTAGAGACTTCTTTAGAGTTTTCAAAAGTGGATGAAAAAAAGCTCATTTTTCCTAAAACTAATAAAACATAATGAACTTAAAGTAAAAAGAATTTTTCCAAAATATAATCAACCAACAAATTAAAGTTTTCATCAATTGAGAATTATGTGGGCTTGATCTCACTTTACCAGTATGTGTTTACTTTGAGCAACCTAAGATAATAAAAATTTTTGTTTTCCTCCTTTTTTTTTTTTAAATTTCAAATAAAAATCTAATTTTTTTTGGAAACCTATTTAAGGTCCATTAATTAATTTCATAGATTTTTTTTATGGAAACTTTTGTGTTTTAATAAGTTAGCCTCCGAATCGAAGGTTTTTTTGTTTCTATTTTTCTAATATTTTTTTTTTATAGAAAATCCTATGAGCCAATAGCTAAAATTAAGGTCCATCTATCTATGGACTTTAATTTCACCTTTTTCCCGATTTCGATTAGATAGTGACTCCTTTTTCAAAAGTTTTTTTTTTATAGTACTTTTCTTTCTTTAATCGAGAGATTCATTTTAAGTTGGCCGGGCATAATATAATCAGGCTAAGAAAAGAGATAAATAGAATTTTCAACTCAATGGATTAGTAACTCCATTAGGGAATTTGTGGATTAGCCATAAAAGAAGTCCATGAATTAATTGGGCCTTTGATTTTGCAAAAATAAAATAATTGGGCTTTCCTTTACTTGATTGATAATTTCTTAATTGAGTATTTTTATCTATTTATTTGTAAGCAATTGTATTGACTTGTGTTTTAGTGATGTAAGAATAAAATTAATAAAAGAGGAGAAGGAGGGGTAGGGTAGAGTAGGGTGGGGTGGTAAGGTGTTGTAATGGGCCAAATAAATTTTGAGGCATGGTTTCATTATAAAATGTTTATTTGGATGCAGTTAAACCCAGATTGTCCTAGGAACTTAAGAAAGGAGGCCATTTTTTAAGTCTTGGGTAATGTAGTGTAATCACTGCCCGAGGCTAAATTAGCCAACTTCGCTCAAGTTTCAAATGTGCTAATGATCTAAGTGAGGCCTTTGAAACTTGCATTCATGATTATAAATCGACAAATGAAAAATAGTGTAGCCTTTTGTAGATAAATAAAAGTTGTAGCTTCATTAATATTCAATTATTTTGTAAACCATTTTCCTTTTATAAAAAATGGGGGTTTACAAGCCCGTCAATGGTTTAGCCCATTTCATATTAATAAAGTTATAACTCAAGTAAATTGCCATACTATTATTCAATTGTTGACTTGCATTCATGTGCCTTCATTAATAGTGTAAATAAGTCACTAGAACTAGTACATGCCTATGATTTGTAAATAACCACTATCCTTAAACCCATCACCTTGTCAATTAATGACCAATCGATAAATTTTCCCTTGAGTATTATAAAATACTTGTATCATTTAATTGTGAACCTTATAGCATGGTGTTATTATCAAGTTACCCTTCTTGTAACAAAACCTACCACCCTTGTAGTAGAATCTCTTGTCTTTTAAGCCCCTTCCTTTCATTTGATTCTTTTATCATATTTTTCGACTCACTCTCTATAGATTATCACCTAAGTTTAACCACATTTTGTGATAAACTTGAAGTTTAACAACTTTTTGAAAATTGTTACTTTCCATAGGATTAACCCTCCCTTCCCTTAGATCATCCTATAAATACTATCTATCTTGAAAAACCAAAAAGAAAATAGAAAAAACAAAAAAATAAAAAATAAAAAACCAAAAAGTGAAAAAACAAATTTAAGAGAAAAACTAAAAAGCTTCAATCATTTCCTTAAGAAGTGAACAATTATCCCCCTTCAATTTGTTAAGCTCACTACTATGTATTCATCATCATTAACACCTTTGTTTCTTCTTCTTAGTAGTTACCATGTTAGCATCTTTAGTTGTTATTTCTTCCCTCAAGATAGCAAATTAACTTTAGTGATGGTGTGATCACTAAGTTGTAGACAATGGATAACTTGCACATAGCCCCCTATGGCTAAGCCAATGAGGACCCTCTGATACTTAAGTTAGCGAGAAGGGAAAGGAGGTACAAGTAATGAAAGTGAGTTCCCAAGAGAGAGTTGAGTGTTGTGAGTGCCAATCCTCTTACTTGGTGAACTAACTCTTATTTATAGGTTAGAGGTACTTATAAATAAGAGGCTGAAGGGATGGGCCTATCCCATTCGCACTACCTGCACCTGATGGGACATCTTCCCTTTTGTTAGTCATTAGAGGCTAGAAGGATGGGCTTATCCCATTGGTGGTGGGTGGTTACATTAGTTTGGCTACTAGGCATTAGCCTATGTGATAGAAGGTCAATCAACATTAAATGAAGAGAGAGGAAGAGATCGAATAGCGGATGAGGTTAGTGCTTAGCTTCAAAGCTAGGTACCCCATCAGTTGTAGTCTTTGGAGAGAGCTGGCACAAGCCTTAGGCGAGCATTGTAGGTAGTGGTTGGATATGTTGAGAATATCTAAAGGTTTTTCGAGTAGAAGTTAGGGTTCAAGCATGCTTAGGACACATGCATGCTTCTTAATGGGCCTTCTTAGCCTAAGATGAGTTTCTTAATAGCTTATGAGGGATGGGTCAGGTATTCAAAAGGGCTTCACTTGTAGGTGCTTTCTATGGCCAGAACTGGTTGCCAACATTTGCCTTACTCTCTTAGTCACTTGGTCAATGAGGAGAGTTTTGATGCTCTTAGACTTAGGAAATGCTAAGCCCATGTCGTTTGACGGCCCAAGGCTGATCGTGTAGAGATTGTCCTTTTGGATACAATCTTCTAGAGGTGATAATTGACTTGATTGTTAGTAGGAGATTTTTTGTGCCCCATCTTAGCATAGCATAAGATGTCCCATTACATAGGTAAACCTATTGTAAATAAGCTCAATTCTAAAAGAAATAACACTTCATTATATACTTAGTGCTTAAAAGAGTTTAGCTATAGGCTTTTGGTTATAAATATTTACATCATTTACAAACTTCAAAAACTTGAACACTAAACTTTAGTTAAACTTCTAAGCCTTCTTATACTTGTTTAGTAATACTTTCACATTCAAATAGCTAACTCTATCTAGTGCTCTCCAAAAGTCCATCCCAATTACTAGTGATGCCCCAAAAAGTTGTATCCTAACTTGAGGATAAGATAAAATTTATCCCTTCAGCTATTGTTGTAAGACTCGCAATTAGCTACTCGGGGTTTGATTCGTAAAATTTAAAGAAATCAAACAAATTGTCCAATTTAGACCAAATTTTATGACAAAACTATGATTATTAGTAAAAGTGATCCCATAAGTTTAGATTTAGGAAAATTAATAAGAAAATAATGAATTATTATAATATTGAATTATATGTAAATTTCTCATTATTTATCGAAAACGTGTAAAACGAGTTCCAATAACTAACTAATTGATAGAGATAAATTATATAGATACTAAAAATCATAAAATAACTTAAATAATATTTTAGAGTATTTATTTGTACTATATATGAATATACATATAGGTAGAAATATGTGTAATTACTTAAAATATGCAAAATATGTGAAAATATGTTAATTAATTAAAGAAAATGCATGAATAATTAAAGAAAAATGAGGAAAATTCCATATTTGAGGCATAGCAGCTTGGTATTTAAGAAATAAAAGCAACCAATTAAATTAAGCCAAACAAAACGCAAATTTGGAAGAAAATAAGTGACACTTGGCCCTCATAATTCACTTTGGTTAGTTATGTTGAACCTAGGGTTCATTATTTGATTTTGATAAGAATAAAACAAAAAGTGTATATCTAAACATGTTGTTTTTAAAGAGAATAAAAACAAGTGGATGATTAAATTAAGTATTATTTGATTATTTTGAGATAATTGAATAAGTTCAATTAGCTTGCTTAATGATTAAATATATCAATTATCTTTATAAGAAATTTAATCTTTTGAAGTGGTGATTAAATGATCTTAAAGTTATATTGCAAAGAGTATTCATTTGTTGTGTGTTAAAAGAATTTTTAAGTGATATTTGGCCTACTGGGTTAGTGGCTCAAGGAAGAACCAAGCTGATGATATAAAGCCTTAGAAAACACAAAGAAAAGCTCATTGACCTGGAAGAACCAACTTGTTGATAGAGTAATTTTTACTGGCTTACCAGTAATTTAAAATACCGGCATGCCGATAAGTTAGATTTAACTAGCCGTTAGAGCATTGAATGCATTGTAATAGGAAGAAATGAATGAGATAATATAAATGCTTAACAACCCAACCAAGGATAGTAGAGAACTAATATTTTGCTGCAATATTTCAACATTCTCTTATATTCTTCTTGTCTATAATTCTCATTGTCTCTAATACCATAAATTGCTAATATTTAGAGAGATTTGAAGTGTAGTGCTTGTGAGTTATTAGTTGCAAGTATTGAGAGTTAAAAGCATTACACTAATAATTCTTGAGATTGAGTTTTGTGTTGAAGTTGAGATTATGATTTTTGCTAAGAGTTGTGAGTATAAAACTTGTATAATCAAGTTTGTGTTTGGATAGCTCTTGGAGCTAAGATTGAGAAATCAATAAAGTGGTGTGAAGTCCTCAGTTGGAGGCATTGTATGTCTATAGAGACTAGGAGGCAATCTGAACTCTATCGTATATCCGGGCTTGATCTTTTTTATCCCTATCTCTTTTAATTTCCACACTTATTATTGTTCTATTGTTGCTTTGATTACTTTTATTGTTGCATTTAGTTGTTTATATTAGAAAAGAATTGCAATTTGTCCTCAAACTCAATTCACTCCCTCCTTGAGTTTAGCCTAGTGTTCTTTAAGTTAGACACCCAAGAAAAATAGAGAGAGACCAGAAAGGATGAGTTAGATAATTTTATAAAAAATTACAAAGATAGTGTACAATTAGGGCTTTAGAAGGAAACTCACACTCGATCACCACCTAGAAACAAATGGCCACCACTACACTACTCTAACACTACTGCCTAACTTGGCCAACACATCTAAGTTCGCCATTGGTGGTCGAAATCCCAACGACCAAGTAAGTCTGATTTTAATTTGATTTTGTAAAATTTATTAAAATTATTAATTTTATCAAGAAAATTATGAATTTTATTATTATGATGTTTTATTGTATATAGATTTATGGAAAAATTTTAGTTTGATGATTTTGCATCTAAAAATATACTATCCTTAAGAAATCTCACAAGCTTAAGCTTTGTTTGGTTTAAAAATAAATGACTTTAGGAGTGTATTTTTTAGCCCAAAATTTTTGTAAAGGCTAGTTAGAGTATTTAAAATAATGCTATGAAGCTCTTTTTTAAAAATGAATTTTTGAAATTTTTAGATAATTTTTAGGCCTTAAAATGATGTATAAAATGGGTAATTTTGGGTTAATTCTGATTTAGTGCATAATTATATATTTTAGGATGTTGAAATTTGATGGAGTATGATATTTGTAGTATTTAGGATGTTAGATGTAATTATTAGGGTACTATGTAGTGAACATGTAATAGGTAAAAATAGTAAATTTTAAGTTAATTTTGTAATTTATGGTAATTAGGTATAAATTTTGATTTGGGATGAATTTAGGTATTTTAAGATGTTAATTGATGTTAGGAGATGATATTTGAAGTGATAAAAATATTAGATGTATATATTATGTACATATTAGGTGATAATGTATAATATGTAAGTATAAGAAATTAATGAGTAAGAAAATATTAAGTCAAAATTGATATTATAACAATAATAGGAATATATATAAAATCTAGTAAGAGATTTAAATTTAGGTATTTATATGAAATATGTAAAATTTTCCCACATCGGGAATAAATTTAGTATATTAATAAGGATTTAAGTGTATCAAGCAAAATAGAATACTGATTTAAGATTAAAAGTGATAATTAGAACACTCGAGCCTAATGTGATGAATTTCATATTTGTATTTGGACTGCATAATACTCGTGGTTAGAACTAATTTAAAACCTGAACCGGAATCGGATTTGAAAACTGAACCCTAAACTAACCTATTATGAATTAATAATAACTAATATGTATATGAGAAAAATTGAGTTAAATCATAATCTATAGTATATATATATATATATCATCAAGATACAAACATTAAAAACATATTTATATTATATATTATAGGATATGGAGACAAGTCATACCTCGAATAAGCAAGCGAGTAGTCTAGGTAAGTTAGGATTAATATATTACTATATTTTAGAGTACTAATTTGTAGTACTCGAAGGCTTGAAATTGTACAGGATTATTCTTATTAGATAGTTGGTTATGTGCATGCGCTTATTCTAAGTTGCCGATATAATTACTGATTTGCTACTTTGGACTTATTTATGTGACTTAAAATTCTAAATTGGACATATATAGCAACCCATTAGGGGAACATCAAGATTCTCCAGCTAAATACCGACCCCTTCAAAAGGGATAGCATTGGATGGCATAATTGATCCCTTTTCATCCTTAGTAGAATTAAGTGATAGGTGAAGAGGTCGTAGTAAGGGTGAAGTCAATGGTTTGAAGGTAGTTGTAGGAGGAGCAGTATTTTCATTGCACAAGCTTAGGTTTAGTTATGAGTTGTAACATTAATAGAAACTCTTTAACCTGGATTAGAGCAAGTGCAATTTCTTTAATCTCATGATGAGCTAGACAACGTTATGCGATATCATTTGCTTGAACATGCATTGCATCTAATTAATTGGTTGATAATCCTGTTTGTGCTTACTGTATAGCTTTAAGTCTCCGTCTCAACTTACTGAGCTATGGTTACTTACATCCCTATAGACATTATTGTAGGTGCTAATAAGGAAGCGGTTTATAATTACCATAAAGCTAGCAATTGCTAGATCCTAGGTGAGTGAGGATAATAGCTTGAGGAGCAATTATACTTTTAAGTTTGGATTCTACCTCTACAGTTTTTAGCATTGATTTATGTTTTATTCAAGTAGATTATGTTTAGGCTATTAAATCTTGTAATATGCTTAGAATATCGTAGAGTAAACATATATTCTTTATAATTTCATAGGTAAATAATATATTTATTTATGAACTGTTTACTTCAAAGCAGATTAGTTGTGGATGCTTTGTGTAAATCAAGTATAAGGTAATGACTATATGAACAATTTCTATCTTATAATGGTTTACATGGCATGACTGTTACAACTCTACCACTTTGAGGCATGACAACTATTGAGCTAAGTGAAAGTGGAAAACAAGCAACAATACACTAGAGCATGTAACATAAGCACTCAAGTTTTATGTTCAGTTAATATTCAAGTAGCAAATGAGATAATGCAATTTATATGCTATGTTAATGTACGTGACATGCATTTGCACCAATATCTTAAATAGCCTAGCAACTCATTCGGTTTGTTCGACTACAAATTTAGACATTCAGAGAATATATCTAGGAACCTAGCAAATTATCTCAACCTAGCAAAACTATGGAGCATGGTTGAAGTGTTGGTTAATGCGAAACAATATGCACAAAATCCATCTTTGCAAAATTATCCTAGCAAAACCATAAGTTTTAAGAAAGTTGACCCGTATGTCTTTTTCTTGCCATACCATAAATTCATCAATTAATTCTCATTCAACATCAAATATATTAACAAAGCTTATCATATTCATTCTGTCTTTCCGTTAGGTTTCGAATTTGCTTTTAAAATTAACTTATGATTCAAATATACATTATAGCATAAGTTTTACTCACAACCAATTTTAGAATTTATTACATAAAACATGGCTAGCATTATACTCATAACTATAGCATCACCAAGTACGTCCAATGCCAATCCAAGTAATGATCAAACAATCACTCCAATCACGAATGCGGACATTCACAATTTACTAATCAAGTGTAAGTTAAGTACTTTACGGAACAATTCGAAGCATCATTTAAACAAACACCACAATCATGTGCAAGGACATTCATTCTTCACTAATCAGATATAAGTCTATATCCTATTCATGCAAATCCACTTACTTAGCTAACAGCACAAACCCAATTTACTAGTTAGAATGAACTTCGTCTTCCATAACTTCACTTAGTAAGATTAAGTATTTCTAGGGTTAATTACAGGTCATGAGTATATATTTATACACATATACTAGTTAAATACTTACTTGTTGGTAATTAGTTTGTCGTAAGTTGGTTCTGATTCATTAACTAAATTTGATTTTGAGTTAGCTTCTAAAACAGCTTTTGAGCTACTCTCTAATCCGTCTTACTTAGAATTTCTTAGTTAGATACCAATTAACTTACATCTATAGTTAAATCTCTCAGTATTAGATCTAGTTTAGTTGTCTATATTCAATTTACCTAAAAATACTTAAGTATCATAGCTTCTAAATCTAGTTCTAAACACTAAAATTAATGTAGCTTTTGCCGTAGAACCTTCTAAATAAGTATCTAATCAATAGTGTTAATACGGTTTTTAATTCTAGAACTTTTTGTAAAAGTATCTGGAAATAGTTTTTTTAAGTAGGAACTCTTTGAAGAAGTATTGAAAAATATCCTTATTAACTAGACGTGTTCTTATTAACCTACATATGCCATATCATTTAACTATTTCATATCAGGTAACTTTTTAGTTAAGTCTCTAAACTTGGGACTAACCCTTTATTAACAAACCAACCTTCTAAAGAATTGTCAAACTAGGGTCATTTTATAAGTTTACTCAAAATAAATCATTCAATATTATATTCCAAATTATAGACATGTTAAATCATGCTCATATTTCGGGTTTATCATACCATGCAACACTATAATACTAAATTCTTCAACTTCACATACTTACCTATTAATGCCTTAAACCCATATTTGCCAACTTGCCCATATCTAATCTCCAACTCAAACCACACAACTCCAGATTACCCTTCATAGTTGAATGTGATATAACTAAACCTCATAACCTAATAACAAGGGTTTCATTAATCTCTATACACTAAATACTTAAGAAAATGACATATTTTATCCAATTTAAAGGCTAAAAAATACCTAAAAATTATGAAAATCATTTTTTTTTCTAGAAACTCTTCATACAATATTCATATGTAATATAAGTATAAAAAAAAAAAAAGTTTGGCTTAGAAACTACATTAATAGGGTTATCTAAATTGGTTTTGAAAATCAATCAGTTTCGCTTGGTTTCTTAAGAAAGTACTATATTAACATTAAAATTTTTCAATATAATATTGTCTCCTAAAAGTATATACAAAAATATGTACAAATAATTTTTTTTTCATAATTTTTGTTGTTAATTTAGAATTTTTATAATTTCAAGTAAAATCAAGTACAAAATTGACTCAATAGAATGGTGCTCATTTGTGTAAACCTCGCAAATTTAGCTATTTAAGAGTAGGATTGACCTCTAATACTATAGATGACTTGAAGAGTCATTAAAGCTAAGCAAAATAAAAATTTAATAAATCATAAATTTAAATATATTATAGGTAGTAAAAACCTTAAAAATTGATCAAAACCCTAAAACTACTTTAAGTATCATTAACCAAAATTGAACCCGAATTTGTTCGAAACCCTAAAATTATAAATGTAAACCTATAAAATAATTAAATATTACTCAATAGTGATAAAATTATAGTCGATTGCAATTTTCGACTAAATAGCCTATTTGCATGAAATTATAACGAAATCACTATAATAACTTGTAAAAATTATAATTGTACCGGGTACCAATTGAATTGATAAAATTTCATAAAAATTTGAAAATTAATTTATGAAGAGAATCGTTATAATTTATATGATTCAAAAAATTACTTATATTTGTTAATAATTTTCATTTTCTTTTTCTTCTATTTCCAATTTATCTCTTTTTCTTCTTTCCATTTCCACTTTAATGTTCTTATCCTACACAAAACGTAGAAAAATCAGCAAAAATAAAAGACAAACAAGTAGCCCATGTGATGAGATACAATTGCCAAGTGTTAAGCTTAACTAAATGAAAAGATTACAAATGATTACATTTATCTTATCCTCATTAATGTAAAAGATTGGAAATTATTTTAGCTTATAAATTAAGCTTGCTGCTCACGTGAAGAAATAAAAGAAACAAAACAAAAATCTGGAAACTAAAGTGCAAAGCAAACCAAAGAAAAATTTTCTAGAAACAAACGTGAGAAAGAAAGCAGGGAAGAAGAAAAGAAGAAGAGAAATTAAATAAATAGGTAAGTAATTATTTTAGTAGTATAGATGTATAATATGTAGTATATACATGTATAAATATAGTATTTATATAGTATATTTTTAATAAAACATACTATTATACGTATATATGTGCACAAATACATTAATTAAATTATATATGCATGTATTAGGCTATGTATGTATACATGTATGTACATAAGTATATGGAAAGAGTATGTATTATGTATTTTTTTTTAAGAATACATATAATTAGTATTATGTATTTCATTAAATAAACTATAGTATATATATACATATTAGTACCATAAGCTATATATATATGTA
>JAMXBB010000007.1:54067004-54544004 GCA_024138015.1 Lumnitzera littorea | reverse complement strand
TAAAAATCTCAAAAATAGGAAATTATACTCAAAATAATAAAAATATCAAATATATGATTTCAATAATTATTAAATCATAAATATGTTAAGAAAAAGCGAAAATCAATAGTTTATAATTTTTAAACTTAAATAATAATTTTTGTGATATTTTTATATCACAATTTATGTTACAAGTCACAACGTCTTAAAATGGACCTCGTTATGAGAAAATACGCTCGAAAATGATCAAAATGGACTATAAGTTCATAACGATCCGAGCTAAAATGAAGAAGTTATACGTGATTCGATAAAAACTTGAATCGATGATTTCACGTAAGTTAATAACCGATTTAAGTAAACAGTATGGTTTAGCATGCTAATTTAGGTTTTTAAATCCCTAAACTTATTACTTTCCATATTTCCCTAATGCTAAGTGATTTTGAGATCGAGACCGACTTATCCTTGGACTAATACAATCCCTGACATCATTTATGACCAAGTGAGTACTTCCGATGACTTTATACTTGTTTTGTGCTTATAGTTAGTGCACATGAATTAAAGATTAATAACTTGATGCATTGGGCTTTGGGTTATGCATGTGATTGATATTGATTGATTACTGTGCAAAATACTGTTAAATGTGATTATATAATTGATTGTTGCATTATTTGGATGATTTGTTGATAATGTTTGACCACCTCATAAATTGACTTAGTCATATTCAACTAAACAAAAATTAAATGGATCATGCATAGATCATGAGCATTGCATATAATGTTCCGGCCATCACCTCACGCGGTTGGTAATGAGAGGCCTTGGAGGGATGGATTCTCACATGATTTGATTAGTACAATATAGGAGCATTGGTACAACAAGACTCTACCCTTGGGTCGCAGGTTTTATTGGCACTAAAGACGCTAGCCGTAGGTAGTTGGGGGTCACATCTAGAGACCACCGCTGTAGGGTATGAGCGTGGACTGCGTGAGCCCATTTACCACTAGACCTGGTTATTTGTATACTATTGACTGATGGAAGTAGAAACCTATTCTATGAAACAGGGAATTCCTATATAATGATATGAGGGTAAAAACCCAAGTACTAGAGCCCGGTTGTGATTGGTGTCGATGTATCTCCAAACCTTACTTCGGAGGCCGTTAAATTCTAATGTTATATGCAGTACTAGTCAACTACATATATATTGTTTGGCATACTGCTTGTTCATGCATTCATATGTTTAGTAATAAACTGTTTGATAACTTGTTTGCTGATATAGTACAAGGGTTAACTCACTAAGCTCTTGTAGCTTACTTCCCAATAGTTTTCTCTTGCAGGTTATTAGATGATCGGGCATGGGTTAAGAACTGAGGGTTGAGTGCCAACGTCGAGATACATAGAAATTAGATTATGAGGATAGACTATATGGTTCATTTGTATATAGTTATTCATACTACATTTAAATTTTGTGACTTTAGTAAGTTTGAGTTTTATAACTTTACTACCTAATCTTATTGTTTGGTAGGGGATACCGATTCTCTACGGTTTTGTTGGACTATAGTTTATTGGATATCCATTGTCACATGTGTATGATTGTAAGATAAGTAAATAAATAAATAAAAACTTTAGTGATTAATTATTTAGAATTTGGCAATCTTTGACTTGCAAGATGATTTTCAAATCATGGGTGCACACATGATATGAAAATTTTAGGCAATCCTACTAGGCCCTTTTTAGGGTCATGACAGTTCGGCCACCAACAACCACTCCCTGGTTGTTTGCCAAGCTAGAATGACTACTACTATTATGTGGCGGCAGTGATTCATGCCTAGGTGCTCCTCGAATTGGTGTTCACGGATCTAGTTGGGTTTGCATAATATTTGTTTTAATTTTTCCTAGAATTTTCTCCTCCTTTATTTTTTTTGTTCTTGTAATTTTTCTAAGTTACTAAGGGATTACTTGATCATCTGGAGAGAGTTGGTGAAAATCCCATAGTTTTAGATTGTTAAATAACATTTTCTCTCTCCTAACCATTGGATAGGTCATTAGGTAGTGCATGAATGAATGGGGTTTAGCATTGCTTTGCCATAAAAGGGGGGTTATGGGGACCATTTCTGTTCATTTTGTCTTGTTCTAACTCAAGTAATCTTTTTTCCTTAAACAACCCTTTCAAAAAATGTGTAAGGCTTAGGTGATCCTCTTGAGTGGGAGAGTGTTGAAAATGCGGCTACACCCTACTAGTGGGGCCTTTGAGTGCTAATTGAGGGGTGTGAAGGGCTATTTAGCAAAAGAGGGCAGGCTCCAAGGATCAACTGAGTGGTGTACAAGGGTTTATAGCCCCTTGGTTAGTGGTTCATTTTCCTTAACACATTGCTAGATACTTGTGGCGTTGGCATCTAGGTTCCCTGATCATATTTTCATGCAATTCTTAATGCCAATGCATGTTTCCAACCCTAAGAGAAGGAGACTTCGGTGACTCAAGGGTTCTTGACATTCATTGGCTAGAGGACTCCTTGGGAGCTTCACTAAGCTTTAATAATATGGTTGGCTAGAAATAGTTATATGTTCTCTACCTTGTAATGGTTGTCCTTATGAGCTTAAAGTGCTCAAGTGACTTCCATGAGCTCATTGGTTCTTTTTGGTTAAGTCTTTTAAGTAGTTAGGTGATCCTTGGTTGCTTATGAGTATTGAAGGGGCTTCATCATAGGGTCACTGTGGTGGCACAAGCTCATCATTAAAATGATGTATTGCCATAACCCTATTTTTCAATGACTATGGTGGTAGAAGAGGAGTAGCAATTGCTATTCTCCCAAGTCCCTAGTCATTTGCTTAGGGTGGCTTAGGTCGAGCTTTGATACGAATCAACTTGTTTAACTAATCACACGAAGCCAAGCTAGAGGAATTACAAGGACTAACTTGACAAGTACTAATTCAAGAACCATTCACGAATGAAGATTCCATCACCAACTAGGGATTACTTCACTTCATCCGATTCAAATGCTAGTATTCAATGCAATACCTAAGCTACCAGGTGCTAGGTCCTCTTTTGAGCTGAGCTATTCTAGCATCCAATTAGAGCTAAGTTATCCAATTGATTAACTTGAAGAGGCTTTTATCAACACCTTGTGTTTAAGCTCTAACCTGCCCTAGATTAGGTTGGCTAAGTTTCCTACTTAACTTCAAACCCCCTTCAAGTTGATTCTTGCTAATGTCGAGCTGTTAGAAAGCTTACATTTATTGGAGTAGCCAAGCATCAGTTAACCAACCACCCCTTAAAGCGTGTCATTTGACAAAGGATCCTGTAATGATCCCCTTACTTTTCGTACCTACTACTATTTGTCATTTTTGCCCTTTTTAAGAATGTTTTAGGAATCTTTATGCATTATCCATTTGGTCTTTTTTGTCATTTATTGTAACCTTAGTTAAGGTCATGTAAATACCTTGCTTCTTTTGTACGTAAACACATACTTCCATTATTGAATTATAGAGTTTTCCCTTCAAAGTAACCTACATGTTCTCTATTATCTTTAGCTCTTATCTAGTTCCTTTAGCAAGAGTTAGTGGCGGTGACCCTAGTTCAACATTCGTGTGTCATATTGAGTGTTTAGATTAGGTCATATAAGATCAATTGGTGCATCATATCCAATTGTTAGTTGCTCAAGTTTGCTAAAACCCGTTTTCCTTTGTTTCTATTTGCTGCTGTATGACTTCCTTATGTACGACCCTAAAGATGCATCAAGCTTGGTTCATTGGGACAGACAGAGAGTCGAGTTGAAGATGGGAACTAGTTGGCCTGAGTTGGGCTTCTTTATGCTGGCTTAGCATTGCATGCAAACTAGGTTAGGTAGGCCGTCCATTGAAACCAAGTTGAAGTTGGAAATTTAAGGATTGAAGTCAGACAGTAGAGTAGAAAAGGGCTTTGAGTCATGTAATGCACTTGGTGTTTTTCTTTTTGATAGCTTTAATTTGGGGTTGGTATGTTGGCCCTTAGGCCTTGGAAAGATTCTTATATTTAATAAAAATCAGAGTTACTCTTCATATGTCTATGTACTTTTCTCATTTTTTCTCTCCCTTCTTCCATTTTCGTTTAGCTAACTCTTTCTTTTCACACCTATCTTAATTGCTGTAGAGTGTTTAAGGTTAGATACCTTTGGTCTACAAAGAGTTTGTATGGGTATAGGCTTGGTTGGTTTGCTTCGAGCGAGTGCTTGGTTCTAGCTTTTAATGCACTTGAGGGTCTAACCCTTAGGTATTTAGGGCTAAGCACTCTTTAAGCTGTAAGGGGCTTGATCTCAGTATCCAAAGTGCTCATGGATCTAAGTCCTTGGTCGTTTTGACATGACTATTGATATGATTAATGTAACTGTTGGAATACTCGAGGTCCTCAAAAGTTGAATTCAATTAATGCCTGCACAGGCTCATGCCTTGCTGGCAATCTACTTACCCCCATGATATCTAGCTGTTGATTCAAGAGCCTTGATACGTGTTCGGTCAAGGTAGCATTTGTTAGAGCGATGCTTTGCTTGGCCTGGCTAACTTATATAAGGGCCTAAGGGAATCATTTTTCACTCTTTAGTTTTCTCCTTACTAAAGTCATTGCATAACATTCTCTTATTCCATAAACATCTTCCAATCTTTGTCTTTTTTTTTTTCTTCTCGGATTTTCTTTCAACTTTTTATTTTTTGTGATGACCAACAAACTTCATCAAGGAAATCATTTTGAGGATATGGTGGGCATAAGTTCTAATTAAAGGGACAAGCCATTCCTTACTCTACCTGAACAGGTGGTAACGGCAAGAGGTAGCAACATAGATAGAAGCTATACATAGGAGATCTAGGGGACATTCATGGAGGTGAGGCCTTGGTGCGAGTAGTCACTTAAGGAAGATGAATTTAGTAAATGGTTGATAACTATGAGTGAAGGGAAAGGTATTGTTATTGTGGTTGAGTATGTACATATGAAGGATCAATGGTTGAAGGTTTGTGAGGAGGTGGGTTATGAGAGAAATTCATGAGAAGTATGTTTGCTTGAGAAAGGTAAGTGAACTTGTGATTATGGCGAGGAAGGTAAATTGTTTTACTTATACTAGAAGGTAGTGGAGATGGGGATGCGACTACCTTTTGTGAGCTTTCAATTGGAGGTGTTTAGATATTTTAAGGTTTGCTTAGGCTTTGTTCATCCCAACGCCTGGCAAACGCTAGTTGTGTTTGAGGCCATGTGCATCTTTCGTATGAGGACGCTAATGACTCAGTTGTTTCAATACTTTTTCCTATTGAAAGGGAATAAGGGTAGTTGAGTGTATTGTTCTAATCAAGGAGCTCTAAGGAAGTTGTTTTATGGTCAGAAAAGTAGGACTGATGAATGGAGGTATCGATTTTATGTGATAAGGGCACCTTCTAAGCTCAATTTTCTAACAAAGTAGATGAATTTGAGGTATATATTGTCTATTACCTACTTGAAGGAGGAGGATGAGGAGACAAAGGAATGGATCCTCAATGTTAGTTAGTAGAAGGTGTTGGGTTTTAATGCAGTGGAGGTAGTAGACTTTTATTTAAAGGGTGAAATGCTCACTATCTAGAAGACAAGTATGGGTGCCATTGATGTACTATTGCTAATGTTTTATAGGGTGGTTGGGGTTGCTCTCCTCTATATTATGTGCTTTTTAAGTTGTTTCTAGGAGTTGCTCAATGTGTTCCTATTTTTGTAGCTTTTGATTCGTTTATAGAGGACTTTAAGAGATAGATGATGTGAATCTAATAGGAGAGGTATTGTCATAAGGGACAAGGGTTGGAGGAAGTGGATGAAACCATTCATGATGTGGCTATGGAGGGGTCTATTGATGAAGTAGTTGATGTTGAGAGTGAGTCCATGCCTTCATTGAAGAAGAAGAAGAAGATGATGGTTGACCCTAAGATGAGGTTGAAGAAACAAGTGGTCGAAGGGTTGGTAGGCATTCCCATTGGTGTGCTTATGGGTAATATTGAGCAGAGGGAGGTTGATGTGGTCATACTCTAGCAGGGAGTGTTTGAGCATGCTGTACTTGAAGTTCTTGTTGGGATGGTGCTAGAGCAAGAGATGGGGGAGTTGGTTACAGCTGTTGATGTGGATTTGACAAGACCTATTCCTAACTAGGTTGGTTCTAGGGATGGCTATAGGGATGATAGTAGGGAGAGGAGTGTAGAGCCCTTGATTGGTTTAATGGATAGGTCTACTAGTCATGTGGGTTCGATACGGGTAGGGTTACGCATAGCATACAGAACCAACTATATTGGAGTCATCATTGGAAATAGGAGCTAGTAGAGAGGGTTTGGATTATTAAGGAATGGCTGCTGAAAAGTTTTCATGGGCATGGTGTACATGACAAGTTAGTAAATGAGTGTACGCTACTAGCTTTGAATTGTTTAGGGGAGGTCTGAGCGTTTGTCATCATGTCTTTATGACGGTGAATTAGTTTTGTAGCAAGGTATAGTGACGAGTATTAAGCACATCATATTTATGTTTTTGGCCTTTGTGTGGGTTTAACTATGCTATTTTTATTGCAGTCTGACTAAATAACTAGGCAAAGGGGTGATGAAGAATGCGAGTAGCTAAGGCAAGAGGTGGCTACACTAAGGAGGGAAACATCTTGACTACAGTAGGAGAGCAATGAGTGAGGTATTAAAAAGCTTTAGTTGGAGCATGACATTGCTACTCTTCGATCGAAGCTAGGTTGATATGAGAAATAGGTGGATGACTTGAAGGCCAAGGATGTTGCATATGAAGAGGAACTAGTTGTTGCAAAGGGTGAGATAGACTTGGTTAGGGAGGAGGATAACATTGCCTAAGAAGAAGCAAGGGTTGCTAAGGAGGAGTCTGAAGGGGCCTGTAAGGTAGAGGAGGTGGCTAGAGAGGAGGCTGCTCACTTTTAGAAAGAGCTTGAGGATGTTTGTGTTGGGTTTACAAGGAGAGAAGAAGAGTTGAAGGATCGGTGTGACTTGATGTTGGCAATGCTAAAAAAGCTTTTTGATGAGTTCTCATCAAGTTGAATGTATAGGGATGCTATTTTTAATGCTGGTTAGGGTGTGTTGGAATGATGAAGATGGATTGTGAGAAGTTTTATCCTGATTTGGACTTCAACTTCTTAGATTATTTACTAGAGAAGTATCTTGATGAGGATAGGGTCGGTGGTTAAGGGGATGCTATTGTCGATGGGGGTGACCGGGGGGAAGCTTGAATGAACTTTGTATTAGGGGGTTGGACTTGCTCTCTTCTTCTTGTACTTTTGTTTCTTCTTGTATTTTGTTAATGTGTTCTATAATTTTTCTGCTTTCTAGGGTGACTATAGGCTTGCAACTTTTGTTATGTTCAAATGCTAGTATATGAATGGAATGTTGCCTTTGTTTTTTGTATGCTTGTTTTCCTTTCATTGTTGCTTTTATAGTTCTTGTTTTATTATGTATGAAATGCTTAGGGTTAGGTGATAAGAGCTTTATTATATATATATATCTTAATGGGTTTTTATTAGTGTTTTTGAAAATTTTATGGATATTTTGTGGATATTTGATACTTAATTAGAGAATATTTTGATTTCAAGCTTTGATGGAATAATTGAAAAGAAAAGTAAAAGATTGAATCAAGTTTCACTTGATTTGGACTTGAACTAGAAGAGTTATAAGGTTTTAAATATCGATATAGTCAATTAACAAAATCACGTTGACGACCATGTCAATTTATTAGAAAACTGACTAGAAAATCATACAATCATTTGACATGATCTTGTCATGGATATATCAAGCCTGAAATTGAATCATAGTATCCAGCCTATTATTTGAAGTTCAGTTTAGTCCATCCACTTGCGTTTTACGATCCAACACATGAAGTCTACTGAAGATGAATTAAAGCCCATGTTGAAAGGCAAATTGTCATCTGATGCAATGAAGCCGATTTCCTCGTGGTTGAATTTCAAGAGTCCATTGTCTAGCTTTCGAGAGCCAAGCCGACGCCATGTTCAACTTTTCGTCCAATAACAAATGGAAGCCCACCGTAGTCTTGATCACACTGAAGTATGTCCCTCGCCCTCATCCAATTCCAAAGCTTAGCCTGAAGCAAGAAACACATTCCTTTTATTGATTGAAACGTACTTGGAATGAAATATCAATATAGCCTAAGGTACACCAGTCACACTGGATCCAACCCATTTCTCCAATTTGCTAAACACGCTCGTAACTTGTAATTTATATTTTCCTTATTCTTTGTGCCGAAGGGACCTTAATTTTGACATTGCCGCACCGAAAACAGAGAAAGGGAGACGAACGACCACGAACGAAGACGCACGAGAACGGATAATATCATAGTGGCTTCGTATCTTTCAGTAGAGTAGTTTATTTTAGTTTTCTTTTAATTTGTAAATAAACAGGAGTAATACAGAATGTAAGTGGTGATGTAATTTAATTGAAGATTGAAGGTTTAGGAACTCTAAATTCTTTTATATAAGTTAAATTTTCTCTTTCTTTATTGATATATTTGTTTATGGATTACGTTTTTCCTTTTATAATTTGTGTGCTTTGTTTAATCATGAATTAGTTTTCTTTGTTGACATATTAGATTGATAGATCTTAGATATTTTTATATTAAATATTTAAATATTGGTAATCTTGATAATCTGGTCATTGAGCATGTGTTTTATCAGTTATGGAATATATGTTAGATTGTGTTAAAATCTGAGAAGAATAAAATTGATTCAATTGATTCCATGAAAAACTAACATTGGATTATGAGGAAAACATTAGAGACAATGCATTGTAATTAGGTTAAGGTTTAGAACATAAACAGTTAATTAACTGAATAATCTTTCCAAGAGTAGGAAGACTTAGTTAATTTATTAGGGTAATTCATACATTGAGATAGAGGTGATTCTATATTTCATTACTTTGATGACTTGAGAGAGATATCAAAGGAAATAATCTAAACTAATCAAGGATCTAATAGTCAAATATGGTATATTTTAATATCATGATCGTTAACATCAATCCAAAATTCTAATTTGCTAGTTCATTCATTCAATCTTTTAAGTGTTGATTTCCTATGTTTTCTTTTTTAATTAGAAGTAGATTTATATTTTTTTTATTTTAGTATATTTCAGTTTGCTTAGATATAAGTAGGACTAATATAGCTCAAAGTTAGTCCTAATCCTTACGGAAATGACTTGGTCTCACTTGTCTTTTATTACTACATAAGCAACCTATTGCTCTTGCTAGTATTATATATGCTTTTATTTTAAAAGTCCTGTAAGTTGATCCTGGCATCAAGGATGAGAGTCGACTCAATGTATCTAATGCTAATAAATTAATTTTGTCAAAAGGAGTGCAATTTTTGTAGAATAATTATCATTGTTTATGATTTAGTTCCTCAAAAGTTGCATAATTGTGTATGCCCTTGCGTGTGATTTTACATAAAGTATGGTCGAAGGTTGGTCGCATTGCATGTTTGGAAAATGGGTTGCATGTCAAGAGTTTTGAGTTTGTATTCTAAATTTCCAACACTCACCTTCGTACAGACGAGGTTCTGCTGGTTGGGGGGGGGGGGGGGGGGTTAGTAATTTTCCTTGTCCTTCACGGGAACTAGTCAGCTCTAGCTTGCAATAGACAAGATCACTTGGTTGGAAAACTTTATGCTTAACTTTGTTATTACAATATATGGTCGCACGTTGTTGGTATGCAACTACTTGAGCTTTTATAGCTTCCTTATCTTCATCAATGGTGTCTAAGCTAATTTGGAGAGTTATTTTGTTAACCCCAGTGTCGAAGTTTTGGGTTCGGCTTATTGGGAGTTCAAGCTCTATTAGGAGGTCAACCTCGAAGCCAAAAGCTAAACGGAAGTGGGTTTCTCCTATTGTTATGCGATGTGTAGTTCGATATCCTTAGAAGATGGTTCAGTGTTGATTTTCCTACCATTTTTTGGTTCATCGACCCTTTTCCTTTAAGCTTCTGAAGATGATCTTGTTGGCTTCGGCTTGTCCATTATAGTATGGATGGGTGACAGAAGTGTAACGGAGTTGCATGTAAGGTTGTACATAGAATTGTTGAAACTATATGCTATTGAATTGTCTTCCTTTGTTTGTAATGAGGGTGTGAGGAATGCCTAACCAAGTAAGGATGTTTGTTAGGACAAAACCTTTGGCTACTTATGCTGTAATGGTGGCGACAGCTCATGCCTCAACCCACTTGGTGAAGTAGTTTGTAGCTACTAGGATGAACTGCTGCCCACTTGATGCTTTAAGGAAAGGGCCTAAGTCGTCAAGCCCTTGTTGAATAAAAGGCCATGTGCTGGTGATGGAGTGGAGGTTTGAGCTAGGTTCTTGGCTAATGGGTGCATGCTTATGGTAGGCATAGCATCAGTGAGCTAAGGTTTACACATCTTGCTTCATGGTTAGCTAGTAATATCTAAGGCATAGGGCTTGACATGTAAGGCCTAGGCTTGTATATGGTTATTGCATATGTTAGAGTAGATCCTTTTGAGTACATAGTACCCCTCTTCAATGGTTACACACTGAAGGAGGGGCAAAGTGTGTTTATGCTTGTAGAGGATACAATCTATGATGGTATAATTAGTGGCATTGTAAGTGAGTTTCTTATATATAACTTTATCCTCGAGGAGGACATCTGTGCTGAGGTATTCAACGATGGGGGTCATCCAAGGAGGATTAGTTGGGGTGGTTGTGATTTTGAGGACTTGCTGGGGGAACTAATTTACTGTCCATTGTGGTATGAACTAGAGAAAGACCTATTTAGTGGACTCCCAAGGGGTAGGTAATAGGGCAAAAATTAGCTTGGAGAGTTATGTCTACCTCTAAGTTTTCGAGTCAGGGGATCTTGGTAATTATTCATGAGGAGGAATTAATCGGTAGATCTCGTACCATTTGTAGATATCTGGTCATGTTTCTCCTTTGGTCTTGTAATCTCCCTTAACTTATTGAATAACTAACATGGAATCTAAGTATACATTGAATTTTTTTGCCCTTACTTTTACTACTAATTGTAATCCTATTATGAGGGCTTCTGATTTGGCTTCATTGTTGTTGTTGTAGAATCCAAATTTGAGGACATACAACAACTTGGTGCCATAGGGGTCTTATAAGACTATTCTTACACTAGTGCCCCCTCTTATGGAGGATCTATCCATGTGGAAGGTCTAGATTGGTAAGTCATTCTTAGTGGGTCGTTCTGCTTCATCGGTGTATTTGGTGACAAAGTTTGCGAGCACTTGAGCTTTGATAGCTTAGTGGGGTCGAAGTTAGACTCATTAAGCATTGAGCTCGAGTGAGTATTTGACCATTCATCCTAAACTGTCGAGCTTCTATAGTATCATACCATAGGCTGGCTGGCTAAGACAATGATGGGGTATGCTTAGAAGTATAGGCAAAGTTTACTCACCATGATAACAAAAGCAAAAGTGAACTTCTTAGTTTAAGTATATCTGATCTCAAGATCTTGGAGGATATGAATAACATAGTTTATGAACTTGTGTTCATGTTCTTTTGCTCAAACTAGTGCTAAGGAGAGTGCTCGATCACTAACAGCAAAGTATAAGTAGAGTTTCTCACTAAAGACTAGTTTGGATAACATCGAGGGGTTATAGAGAAATTCCTTCAACTTTTCGAAAGCAACTTCACATTTAGGTGTCCAATGGAATCCTGATGGATTCTTGAGGAGTTTGAAAAAGAGTTGCACCCTTGTAGGCTGGTAAAAACCCTAAAAGAATTTGAAAACCTGGTCGCATCCTTATGAGCTTACTAATCTATGAATGGGTAAAGCACTCCTTGAGTTAGCTAAGACCCTAAATAAGAACCTAGTGGGCTAGTAAAAACCCTAAAAGAATTTGAAAATCTAGTCATACCCCTATGAGCTTACTAATCTAGATGAATAGGTAAAGTGCTCCTTGAGTTAGCTAAGACCCTAAGTAAGAACCTAATAGGCTAGTAAAAACCTTAAAAGAATTTGAAAATCTAGTCATATCCCTATGAGCTTACTAATCTAGATGAATAGGTAAAGTACTCCTTGAGCTAGCTAAGACCCTAAATGAGAACTTGGTCGTACTCTTCTGAGTTGACTAACCTAGGCAAGAGTGTATATAGTAGATTAGTAACCCTAAATTAGAATCGAATTGAGGAAAAACCTGGAAGTGCTCCTTGAGGCTAATTATCCTAAGTGAATGGGCAAAGCACTACTTGAGTTGGCTAATACTATAAATGAGAAGCTAGTTGTGCTCTTTTAAGCTAACTAACCTAGGCAGGAGCATCTCTAGTGTACTAACAACCTTAAGTTGGAATTGATTTGAGGAAAAACTTAAAAGTGCTCCTCTAAGCTAATTATCCTAAGTAAATGGATGAAGCGGTCCTTAAGTTAGCTAAGACTGTAAATGAGAACCTAGTTATGCTCTCTTAAGTTGACTAACTTAAGTGGGAGAATCTTTGAGGGACTAGCAACCCTAAATTGGAATTAATTTAAGGAAACTTGGTCATGCTCCTTTGAGCTCACTAACCTAAGTAGGAGCATCTCTCAAGGACTAGTAACCCTAAATTGGAATAGATTTTGAAAACCTCGTCATGCTCCTTTGAGCTTGCTAACCTAGGTGAGAGCATCTCTATTGGACTAGCAACCATAAATTGGAATTGATTTGAAAGACTTGGAAGCGCTCCTTTAAGCTTATTAACTTAGGTAAATGAGTGAAGCACTCCTTAAGCTAGATAAATAGTTAGTAAAAAAAAGTGCCCTATAGGCTCACTAAGACCCTAAAGAGAGATTGATGAGGGAAATCACCTTATGGGCTCACTAAGACCTTAAAGAGAAGTTGACAAGGGGAAGTGCCCAATGAGCTTGCAAAGACCCTAAAGGGAGTTTGATGAAAGGAAGCACCCAACGGGCTTACTTAATATTGAAAAGATAAGGACAAAACGGGAAACACTCTATGAGCTTGCTAAGACCTTGAAAGAGATTGATGAAGGGAAGTACCCTACAAGCTTGTTTAGACCTTAAAGGGAGATTGATGGGGGGAATTACCTTATGAGCTTGCTAAGTCTTTAAAGAGAAGTTGATAAGGGGAAGCATCCAACAGGCTTGCTTAATACTGAAAAGAGATGGAAAAAAGGGGAAACACCCTATGAGCTTGCTAAGGCCCTAAGGGAAATTGATGAATGGGAGTGCCCTATGGGTTGACTAAGAACTTCAAAAGGAGGATAGATTGATGGCTAAGATCCTAAGGGAAATGAGTTAGGATAGTGCTTTTAAAAGTCGGCTAAGACCTAAAAGATGGAACATAGAATACGTGCCTTATGGGCTAGCTAAGAACCCTAAAAGAAGTTAAGACAAAGTCCTATGAATCAATTGGAACACTCAAAAGATTATTAAGAGGAAAGTATCCTGAATATTGGTTAGTATCTAAGGAGATAAAGTTTAAATGCGAATGCAACATTCAAAAACTAATATGCTAACATTGTATAGAAGTACTTACCTGGTTTTGTTGATAACGTCTAAATCGTTAAACCTATCTTTGAAAAACTCCTCAAAACTAGTTAATTCATCTTTCGAAATGAGCTTAAACCTAATCTCCTATTGTTAACCCAACTGATCTTAACATAAAGCCTTTAAGGCTGTATTGGCCCTTTAGAGAAGTCATGGAAATTAACCTGATTAGAGTGTCATCCACTGTTTCTATTCATTAATTAATTGCCCTTCATATTTTTCTAAACCGAATCCCTTATCTTTGACCAGTAAATATATGTCATAACATATTTAACTACCTGGATTTCGCATTTCCTTGAAAAATAGACAATAAAACTCCCCTTTCGAGGAGGATCAACCAGTAGTAAAGTATTTTAAAGAGTTTTGTTGATTACCAATGTTCTATATCTCACTTTTATCTTTTCTCGTGTTTTCAATGTACGCAAAGTTAGTATCCCTAGCTTGGCACAACTGACAATGATGGACATGCTTGATGTAATCGCCTTCCATTGTTGACCAGTAGTATCTTAACCTTATAATCTTCTTAGCAAGCATGTAACTGCTCATGTAAGGGCTACATACTCCTTTGTGTACTTCCATCATTAAAACCTCAGCTTCTTTATTGTCTAAAAACCTTAGAATCATACTGTCAAATGATCATCAATACAAGGTGAACTTGCTTACGAAGAATTAGGTAGCTAATCTTTTGATTGCCTTTCTATCCTTTTTCTCAGCTTTATAGGGGTATGTGCCTTATTGCAAGAACATTTTAATGTCATGGTACCAAGGATTTTATCATGTATACCTTCAATTGCCAGATAGAAGGAAGGTTATTCTTTAACTTCAATTGTGAGTAGTTGAATTTCAACTCCACCAGATATTTGGATCATGGATGCTAAAATGGCTAATGCATTAGCAAATTGATTTTGAGTCCTTGGTATGTGAGTAAACATGATCTCTTCAAATTTCTCCGTTAATTTAGTTAATTGCTAATGATAGGGTACTAGTTTAGGATCCTTTATTGTATATTCACCCTAAGCTTGACCAATGATGAGTAAAGAATCTCCATATACTTCTAACTCTTGAATATCCTTGTCTATGGCTATTTTGAGTCCAATGATGTATGCCTTATATTTAATGATATTATTGGTGTATGGGAAAATGAGCCTTACAGTGACAAGGAACTGTGTACCTTCAAAGGATATCAATATTGCCCTAGTTCTACACCTAAACACATTAGTAGCTCCATTGAAGAACATCTTCTATCTCGAGAGCTTTTCATCGTTCTCTTCATTAGAACCTCCTTTAGCTACTAAGATGTCTTCATTAGGGAATCCAACTTGCACCTCTAGGGGGGTATCTTTAGAGGGATTCTCTATTAGTTGATCTGCTATGCCTTGCCACTTAACTAAATTTTGGTTTATGTACATAATGTCGAACTTTAATAGTAACATTTGCCACTTTGAGATTTTACTAATTAGGGCCAGCTTTTCTACCTAGTACTTTAAGGGATCATACTGAGTTAGTAACTCAACCTAGTAATAGAGTATATATTTTCTAAACTAATACATTACCTAAACCAAAGCACAACAAGTTCTTTCAATTTCAAAATATCTTTATTCTACTTTTGTAAACTTCTTACTCAAGTAATATACGACCTGCTCCTTTCCTTGCTCATCATTTTAACAGAGCATGCACCCCGTGGACTCTAGTAATATGGTTAGGTATAGAAACAAAGGCTTCCTAGGTTTAGGAGCTACCAAAATTGGAGGGTTCATGAGGTACTCCTTAATTGTTATGAAGGCTTCCTTACATTCTTAGTCCCAATTTATCTTGGCATTCTTCTTCAACAATTTAAATAAAGGACATCATTTATCATCAATCCCAACATTAATTGTCTCAATTGGCTTCTCAATGGAAATTCTAACCATCTCATGCCTTTGCTCGCTCTATTGTATATCACTATGGTCATTGACATCACCCCCAACAACTAACCTAGTAGGCTCGAAAGTAAAATCAATATTTTAATCACCTATTTGTGCAAGTTATCCTTGGCTTTTATTTAGAGCATTATATATGGGCCAAAAGTGTGTAAAGGAAGCAGTGTAAGTAAAGAAGGAATAGAGTATATTGAAGAGAATGGAAATTGATCTTTTATTAGATTAGAAAGTTCTCTCAAATACATAATTGTTGAACAAAGGTAATTATTGCAAAATTTCAAGAAAATACTAAACCGTGATTCATCCTTTACCCTAAAGAAAACTTATTGTTATTCATAAGAGTAGAGAACCAGTTATTCAAGTGCTAGAGCTCATGGGATGGGCTTACTAATTCATTCTTATTGGGGGTGTCCTCTTTGGCAAATTTCGAGGTATGAACACCAACTTGGATGAATGTCTCTATTAATGATGAAAAAGTCATCGTGGCATGATACAATCTATTGCCTCTTTTGCCCTTCAATTGTCTGTTTTGCAACTCTTGTTGGAATGTAGCCGAGCCCATAAATACCAATCTACTCTTCATTGAATTTTAGCCTCTCATTCTTCCTTTGATTGGTAATCGTACATACCTTCTCAAACATCTAGAGCCTGAAGTCTTCTTACTCCTCAACGCCAATGTAGGGTATGGCCATTTATTTATATATTTCATAATCTTGGTTACCCAGAATTGTTATGACTTAACCATTTATGATGAACTTAACCTTGTGATTTAAAATTACAGGTATATCCCCCACTGCATAAATCTAGGGTCTTCCCAATAAGAGGTTGAAGGACCTTGGGATGTCTAGAACCTATGATCAAACGTTGAAAGTTTGTAGGCTGATAACAATTGGTAAGTCAATCTCCCTTATGATTTCTTGCTTGGACCTATCAAAAGCCTTAATTGTTATAAAACTTGGCTTAATCACAATCACATCAATGCCTAATAGGTCTAGGGTGGTAAGAGGGTAAACAGTTAATGATGATCCATTGTCAATATGGACTAGCTATGATTGTATTGTTGACTTTGACCATTATGAAGAGAGGTTTAGTGTACTAGTTACCTTCCCCACTCAATTCTTCAATGTAAAACGAAATCTGATCCATGGTAAGGATAGAGCTAGTAATTGATCCCATCTTTTCAACTGATATTTCGTAAGGAACCTTAACCTCTCTCAAGGTTCAGAATAAAGCTTCACGATATAGTTTAGATGCCATCAATAGACTCATAAGAGATATCTATGCTAGATTCTTAGTGAGATGAACCATTATCTTATACTCACTTAACTTAATCGTCTTAGTGAAGGTAAACAATCCCTTCCCATATTTAGCTAGTTTGTTGCTTTATTTTTTCAGCACATTTTTTTTAAGGTCTTCTTTTGGGTCATAGATCCTACTAGAGTGGGTAATTCATCCTATGAGTGAACTCGACTACCCCTAATTAACTTTTTGGTAGTTGAATGGGGCAACTTTGTAGTTTTCTAGGGCTATTAGTACGTAGAAGGTGTACTTCTTTGCCCTTAGAGCTTATTTCTCATCCGATTTGTAGAACTTAACCTTAGGTTTTTTATTGGAACTGATCATATTGATGGCAAAATTTGAATCATTGAAGATCATGTTGATCATAGGGCCATGGTTGGGAAAAGGATTATTATTAACATTCAGGACTGAGGCTTCCACAAAGTCATGTTTGACTGAACCTTCATTAATTAGGTCTTAAATCTTATTTTTCAATCTCCAACAAAAGTAAATTGAATGGCTTACCTACCCCGAATGATATTAACACTTTACGTTAGGAACAAAGATCCTCGACCTGTACCTTTCACTAGGAAGCTCAAAATGGATCATATTATCTTTTCTTAATTTTTTAAGGACTTGGCTGAGAGAAACTAGTATCTTGGTGAACTATCTTGGGGCCCTATTAACTTGAGGTTGGCTTCTAAATTATTGCTGAATTGGTGGAGTATTCGTTTTAAAAGAGATTTGAGTATTGGGCTTGTTGTTTGCATTCACCATGTCAACGGTTGCTTCTTTAGGCTTACTGGTAGTGGGCTTTGCAGATGGTAGTCTTCTATCTAATGGCTCTTATAGCTTGTTGGAAGAGACAACACTTTCAATCCAATACCCTACTATAACTACCTCTACAAAGCTAGAGGAGGCCTGCCCAATCAAGTGGGAGAAGTAAGGCCTTTCAAGAGTGTTGATAAAGGTTGAAGTCAGCTCTTTCTCGCTCATGAGGGTGGATATCCTTGTAGCTAAGGATCTTCACCTTTGAGTGTACTCCTTGAATGATTCATTGTACCTTTTTTGTAGGGTAACCAAGTCCATCATGGTTGGTACCACTTCAACATTAAACTTATATCGTTTGTAGAATGCCTTAGCCAGCTTCTCCAATGTGTTCACCTAATTCAGATCTAGTTGGGTACACTAGGTTATAGCAAGGCTTATCAAATTATCCTAAAAAGTTTATACCATTAGCTGGTTGTATTATACGTACTTGCTCATCTTTCTCATGTACAAGCTAGTGTGTAGTTTAGGGCAACCAATCCCATTATATTTCTCAAAGTTAGGTACCTTAAACTTTTCAAGGAAATTTCCATAATTGTAAGCAAAGAGGTCTGTAATACCAATGTACTCGAAACCATCATAACCTTCAAGCATTTTCATTTTTTTAGAAATCTATTAGGTCAACCACCTCTCTAATTCTTTCAATCTGTCTTAGTTAGTTTTTAGCTTCATGTTGACTAAGAATGAGTAAGTATTTAGGTTCAAAAGTCTAGTTAACCTTTGGATAAAACCCTTTTGTCTCAAAAGATTCAAAGGTTAGGTTAACTTTTAGGATAGGCCTCTTCTACTTCAAGAGATAGGGCTTTAATGCCCTCCATATCAAGCTTTAGAGCTTTCTTCATCTAGTGGTGCTGTAGATCTAAGTAAAGTGATGTGTTAGCAAGGAAGCTTAACTAGTTTGTAATTTTTTCCGCTATTCTTTTTAAGCAGTGGAACCTTAGCTTAGTAGGATCAATGACTTCAAGGTAGATACCATTGTTGTCGTTCTTGTTATTGATGTTGTCATTTCCTTAGTTAGCCATCTTGGTTTGAGACCGGGTTCGAATAGGACTTCTTTGAAAGGTTTGACGCTTAGGAGATATCTTTGTGACCTGGATTAAGAACACTTCTTAAAAAGTTAGCACATACATTATTCTTAATTTCTAAAGACATGGAAAATAAATAAAATTCCAATGTGCCACATGGATGCAAAGAAGTGGATTGACGATTAATTAACAAAACGGCAAGTTTATTTGTTGTTTCTTAACTCATGGAGTTTTATTACATCGAAGTAGAAAGGAAAATTACAAATCAATCTAAACAATCTTCTTTTCTTCTCTGGTCCGAATGATGTTTTCTTCTTTTGGCGGTTAAGCTTGGTTGCCACTGCTTTACCTCTCTTGTGATTAGGTTTAGTTGCTTCCTCAAATTCTTAGATCCTCTTCTAGGCCATCTTCTATTGGTGGTCTTGGGTACAAAACCTTTTCCTAAACTCTCGAAAGAGGTTTTCCCACATGTCCTTTTTGTCATAAATGAGTTCTACATGAGTTTTTGCTTAATCTATATAGGTCATCATTTCAGAGTTGGGATTTGTAGGGGAAGGTTAAAGGACTTCTAGTGCTTGATACTATATCATGCCTACCTTGTATAGTTGATCGTATAAATATTCTTTAGTGACCTTATGTTTGTTCACTTCTTTCATTAATTTGCTTAAATCGATGTTAAGGCTTATAGTCCTAATGTCTTACCAAGCTTTGATCTTGAGAAGCCTAGATTCCTTTTTTAGGGAGTGAGGCTTTTCAAGGTTAAGAGTAAATGACTCTAATGAAGGCTTATGAACTATGTCCTAAATGCCTCTAAACTACCTTACCATGTCGTTTGGATAGTAACTTGTACATTAACTCATTTCGATCAATGGTATGACATGATAATTTTTACAAACCAATATGACTTTAGTGTAATTGCTTAATCTAGCAGTCCATAGTATGTCTTTGACTCGGAAATCCTATAGAACTTCCATCCAGAGAAGGGTAAGGATATCTTCTAGTAACTTGTTCTTACTAGCAAAAGAGTTGATAAGATTAATCTTATCAACAAACATACCCCTTATCTAATCTAACTCAAAGCATTTGATGTGGTTGACAAACTATACCTTTGATAGTGCCATGCTTGACCTGAGATCTCCACAACCTTTTTTTCTTAAGAAAATTAAGGTTCCTTATTTGTTTAGCAAATAAGGTAAGGATATAGGACTTCCTTTCCTAAAATTAAGCCATTAATTCTACCACCTTAAAGTATATAAGAAAAGACCTACTTGGAAATAGGATGGTGACAAATACTACTAATATGTAGGTCTTAATCTGATTTTCCCTCCAATTACCAAGAAATAGAGCCTGTTTATTGAAGCTGGGTTCAATCTAGAATCAATGGATCAGATCCCATATCTTGATAGTATAATGGTTACAATCACTTAAGGCTTCATTTATTTCAAACTTACGAATCCCTAAGAATTTGGAGAAGATGTTGACTAGTCCAAAATTGAGCTCTGAAATGTATATTTCATCCAAAGGAGGAGCTTAAAGTAGTTTGGTGTATTCTTCTAAAGTTGGGCTGATTAAGTGTAACTTAAGGAAAAATGCAACTTCCTTAGGTTCTTAGAAATGTACTAAGGCTCTCATTAGTGTGATGTTCAAGTTAACCTTAAATAGTGAGAGTTTAAGCCTAATCTTATTGGTGATGAACTCTTGTTCCCTTAGCTTAAAGACTTGACACAATTAGTTGAGTATGGGCTTTAGGTTTATGTGCTTATAAACATGAATCTCCTTGGTGAAAACTTTAGCATTAGATGAATTGGCATTTCTGAAAGATTACAAGGAAATTGTAAATCACAAAGGGAAGAATATTTACATAAAAAAGAAGTTATATTTACAAAAGATCTCCTATGTACATGAATTATAGGAAAAATACAGGGAAAAGAACTTTAACCTTGTTGTCTTTCTTCTTTATTGTTTTTTTTTTTTTATGCCATCTTGTTAGTTATTCACTAATCTAAAAAAATGTATGCAAGAAAGGTGGGTTCTAAAGGTCCTTAAACTTTATGACCTTATGTGTTTTCAAAGAAAAACAGTTCTTTGGTCACATCGAAGTTTAAGTTAGGTCCCCTAATCAGCCTTAAGCTGTGGTTGCCCCATTACACCCAAAAGTTACACAATGACTCCTCATCCTAAGGTCTTAAGATGGCTTAGGTTCAACTACATCTACCATACATTCATAACACATAAAATGAATCTCTCCCTACCCCCCTCCCCCCACAATTTAGAAACTTAAACAAAGTTAAACCTATAAAAAAAGTTAATATGACTATAGACAAGAAATAATAACGAATAAATAAATAAATTTTACTCGGTAAGGTGATTTTGAAAATTAATTATAAATTTGGAAAGTTAGATGGCTAACCTTCTTGACATCCCCAATAGAATTGTTAAGCTATCGAACCTGATAATTTTCCTAATTTTTTATAAGTTGTCCTTAAACTGATTGGTATTAAACCCTATTTATTTAATATTGATCGTTGACTAAAGTTTAAGGAAAACTAAGGCTTTTTTAAAAGAATTTTATAAACTTTTTAAAGTCACTACTTGATCAGAATTAGGAAATGGTTTAGGTCAAAACCAAATGGATAGATTTGGTTTTGATCTAAACATTGGTTTACATAAGAAAAACCTATTTTAAAAGAGGATTTTTGACAGACCAAAGATCGAGTCTAAGGGTTAGGTTCTTTAAACCCTTACAAGTACCATAAACTTTCTAAATTTATATTTAATTCCTTGAAATCACCTTTTAGAACAAAAATTACAAACTAGTTGAGCTTCTTTATTGACAACATCGCTTTACTAAGATCTACTACACCACTAAATGAAGAAAGCTCTAAAGCCCGCTATGGAAAGCATGTCAAAGCACCACCCCATGAAGCAAAAGTAGCTTATCTTAAAGTTAACTAGGCCTTTGAATCTTTTGAGATAAAAAGGGTTTGTCTAAAGGTCAACCCAACTTTTGAACCTAACACTTATTCATTCCCTATCAACACGAAGATAGAAATTAACCAAGACAAATTGAAAGAATTGGAGAGACGGTTGACCTAATAGAATTTAAAAAAAAATGAAAATGCTTGAAGGTTATGATGGTTTCGAGTAGGCTAGTAGTACAAACTTCTCTACTTATGATTATGGAAATTTCCCTAAAAAGTTCAAGATACCTAACTTTAAGATATATAATGGGACTGGCTACCCTAAACTATACATCAAGTTATATGTGCGAAAGATGGGTAAGTACGCACAATACAACCAACTCATAGTGTAAACTTTTCAAGACAGCTTGATAAGCCTTGCTTTAACTTAGTATGCCTAACTAGATCTGAATACTTGATTAGATAGGAGAAGCTGGCTAGGGCGTTTTATGAACAATACGAGTTTAATGTTAAAGTGGCACCAACTATGATGGACTTGGTTATCTTACGAAAGACGCACAACAAATCATTTAAGGAGTATACCCAATGGTGGGGATCCTTAGTTGCAAGGATATCTACCCTCATCAGCGAGAAAGAGTTAACTTGAGCTTTGATCAATACTCTTGAAAGGCCTTACTTCTCCTACCTGATTGGGTAGGCCTCCTCCAGCTTCGTAAAGGTAGTAGTAGTAGAGTACCAGATTGAAATTGCTATCTCTTTCGATAAGTTACAAGAGCCATAAGATAGAAGACCACCATCTGTAAAGCCTACTACCAGCAAGCCTAAAGAAGCAACTGTTAGCATGGTGAATTCAAATACTAAGGTCTCCTTCAAAACAAATCTCTACCAATTTAGCAACAATTTAAAAGCCAACTTCAAGTCAATAGGGCCTTAAGATAGTTTACCAAGATACCAGATCCTCTTAGTTAAGTCCTTAAAAAATTAAGAAAAGATAATCCGATCCATTTTAAGTTTCCCAATGAAAGCTATAGGCCAAGGGTTTTCGATCCTAGTGCAATGTGTTAGTATCATTTAGTGTAGGTAAGCCATTTAATCGACTCATGCTAGAGATTGAAAAATAAGATTCAAGACCTAATTGATGAAGGCTCCATCCAGCTTAACTTTGTGGAAGCCCTAGTCTCAAATGTTAACAATAATCCTTTGCTTAACCATGGCCCTATCATCAATGTGATCTTCAATGATTTAGATTTTTTTCTTCAATATGATTGATTCTAACCAGAAACCCAAGATTTACGAGTTCTATAAATCGGAGGACACTTTCCATGTACCTATAAACCCTACTATTTTAAAGGATATGTAATTAACTAAGAGTATTTCTCAATCATTTCCAAGGATCAACTAAACTAAGAACTAAAGTTTACATTTAGAAATCAAACCTAATCTTTCAATTCAATAGTTCATTATCGATAAAAACTCAAATACAAGAATAATGGACCCTAAATCGTCTAAAACTTTAAACCTTAGGATAATTAAGGACTTGTGACTCTAAATAAATAATCAAACCCTATGAATTGATTTAAGAATCAAACCATAAAAGAAGCATATATAAGGCAATTCCCTTACTTCTTATAAGCTAGATCGCGTATAAATAGGTAAATGAACTAATCACCCTAAAATAACTTATCATTTGAAGATTGAATTTGTTTATTAATTGATAACTTATCAAAAGCTTGTGATAAGACCATTTCCTTACCTCACCATAACTTGTACTACATAAGAATAAGTTATCTCATCACGTTATCAATTCAATTTTAAAACATGTGAAGTGACAAGGCCTTTACCTTAAATGGCAAGTCCATGGTCGGTTGAAAAGAAAGGATACGGGAGGCTATACCATGTCAATCATCTATCAAACCAATTATCTTTAACATCTACTATTTATCCCTTAATGCTTACATTATGTAATCATTTCAAAATAAGGCTTATGTACAAAGTGTAGATGCAACAAAAAGGAGCTTTGCGGAGGCATAAACACACATAACATAACTAGCACTCTCTTTCAAAAATCCTCTCACTTTTACTCTCTTTTCATGCACCTTAAACATACAAACACAAAAGCAACCCAAGCCGCATAAATCCTCACTTTGTTGCTACATACACACACCCACTCATGGCACAAAAAGTGCCATCTTGCTACTTCATTTTAGCCAACTTAAAGGACCATTTTAGGAAACCTTAGGACACCTAAAACCAACCTTAAATCCCAAAGTTGTGGAAACTTAAGGAGCTTACACAAGGGTAAAGAAAATTAAGACCAAAGGAGTTTATACTAATCTAAGACAAGAAAGTTCTTTTCTTTGTTAAGTACTTTAGTATGTCATGCTTAGGAGTTTATATATTTTCATGAGGATATTGACATTCATATAAGGTGATACCATAGCTAGTTTACTTTAGGTGATAAGCTTGTAAATCTCTTACATAAAAGTTAAAATCAACTTTTTGAGATGTAAACTAAGATATAGAACTTATGATAAGTATGTGATCTATAACTTTTACTTAGTACTTAAGCTAAATAATCTTCTTATGGAAGAGAAGTTAAGTTGGAGTTAGAATATAAGTAGTGTAGGTTCTTAATTTATCACCCAAAATTAAGAAAATTATGAAACAATTTGAAAAAACAAGTTAGAAACCCATAAACCCAACAAACCAAATTTGGAACCACAAGAAAACCCACTTAAAAATACAATAAAACAACGTGAAAAGACTAACCAATGCAAGTATAATAGGTATTAAAAGCCTAGAACTTAAAATCTAGCTTATAAATATCCAAATTCTAATTGGGCCCTCAAGAAATTCTAACTAGCACTTTAATTAACCAAGAAAAGTTGTTTTGAGACCCATGAGAAGTCCACATAAAACTTCCAAAGCCCATTAAAGTCACTAACTTTAATTTAGACCTAAAACAAGCCCATTTGACTACAGAAGCCTACTTGAGAGTTCAAGAAAATTTTGGTAGCACTAAGGTCATGAGAGAAAGATATAAATCTAACCTTAAAGAGTATTTTAAGCTTAGAATAAAGTTCTAAGGCTAAGTCTAAAAGATTTCCTAAGATAACAAAAAGCTAGACAACTAAACTAAGCCCAAAAGAGCATCAAACCTTAAGAAACCCTACCATTTTGACTAATGGATAGAGTTACTGGTTTTATCTTGAAAATTTAATCACACTAGTTAAAGTATACTTGAAAACAATGGAAATTGACTATAAAATCATAAAAATGAGATTTAAAATGAGAAAGTTATATGTGATTGAAGTTTTAAGTACAACATGGAAGAATATGAAAACTAAGTTAAAAGTGTAACTTAAAAGATTTTAAGATAAAGTATTTGTGATGTTCAAGGGACTTTACTATTGGAGACGACCTACCCCCAAATTACTATGACTAATCCGTTATGGCTGAGTGAGGGATTATTGATGACCTCATACTTGGTTTTACTTGTAATGTAGATGTACTTAAATTCATTTAATGAACTTAAATGCTTGTGGGGTATGGGAAATGCATGTATATGATATTATGATTAGATGCCATGACTTGCTAATCAGATAAAAATGAGAATCATTTGTGAAGATAGTTATGCAAAGTTGTATGGAATGAAATTTGCTTGATTACAGTGAAAATTGAATTAATTAAGTATTTGATTAAGAAATTCAATAAGTCATGCATTTTTCATAATTACATCATAACTATACCGACTGTCACCTCATGCAGAAGGTAGAAAGGGGCTTATAAGTGTAGGAACTCCTATAAGGATTAGGCAACAGTTATACTATTATTGTATATTTGAGTCTCTATCCTAGCTATTGGGCTTACTAGGCACCAGGAGATGCTAACCATTAACGAAGGGCTATATCTTTTGACTTTTGCTTAAGGTGTGTGATGTGGACTGCATAGGCCACCACATCGCTAGACTTAGGAATTTTGACTTAGATTTTAGTCCTTTTGAAAAGGAAAAATGTATTTTCATATGAAAAGTAAAGTTGTTGAATTATGTATAAGTTTAAGATGTATGAAGCACATTGGTGCAAGTGGAATAAAAACCCATGTGCTGGAACCTGGTTGATGGTTTGTATTGGTTAATTATCTCCAACCTTAACTACAGGGGGCTTAATTTTGAGTTATATGTAGTTCCTAGGTCGCTGCATGTATTGTCTAGCATTCTAAGTGTTCATACATTCATATGTTTATGCATTTAATAAAATTGTTATGTGGTATGACGAAAGGATTAACTCACTAAGCATAAGCATGCACCTTAATAGATTTCTTTTGATGCAGGACCATCTCTTTATCCATCTAGGCCGAGGAATGCTTGAGGTGAGTCTCGTATGAAGATGAGGCTATGTGACTAAGAGAGCGAAAAGAGAAGTTTAGTACGGCCAATAGTTGTTTAATTATTTTAGTTAGCTAAATTTTTGTATAAATAGATAGACTAATGATAGACTTATGACAGACTTTGATGGACTATTGATGTACTATAATATTTTATCGTGGAATTCTAAGTTCCACACTTTCTTTTTGGTAATTTACAAAGTTAGTTAATAATTTCAATTAATATGCTTGATATTACTCATCTATATACCTAATGATAATATAGAGTGAAAAGGAGCCTTGTGTGTTGTATGGAAGGCTTATGATTAATAAGGGGGTTGATTATAGATCTTCATATGGTACATGACGTTCTACTACGACAATGATACTATTTAAGTCGTGGTAGTATTAGTAGCCTTAGAAAATTATAAAGTTAGCCCATTCAACTACCAAATGGTTAATTAAGGGGGCAATCAAGTTTACCCTAGGAGGAATTACCCACTCTGGTAAGATTTATAACCCAAAAGAAGACCTTAAAAAGAAAAACATATTGGAAGAATTAAGCAGCAAACCAATTGAATATGAGGAAGGATTGTCTACTTCACTAAGATGATTAAGTCAAGTGAGTATAAGATAATGGATCAGCTTACTAAGACTCCAACACCGATATCTCTAATGAGTCTATTGATGGCATCTAAACCATATCGGGAAGCTCTATTTCAAACTCTAAGAGAGCTTAAGGTCCCTCATAAAATATAAGCAAAAAGATGGGATCAATTACTATCTCTATCCTCACCATGGATCAGATTTCTTTTCCACTGAAGAATTGAGTGAGGAAGGTAATTAGCATACTAAGCCTCTCTTCATAATGGTAAGAGTCAACAATATCATCATAGCCAGAGTCCTCGTTAACATTAGATCATCACAGCTGAAGTCCTCATTGATAGTAACAATTGCCACTTAAAGATATTTTATTCGTGAGCAGTTGTTGGAGGTCGAAATTGCCTATCGAAAGGAGAAGCTTGAATCAAATGTTGTAAAGCTCACAACTAAGCCTTAAAAGCTCCTCTTAGACAAGTCATTGGAGAAACCCATGAAATGTCGAAGCACCTCAAAGCTCGTCCACAAGATTTAGTTTAGCATTTTTTCGGTTCATAGCTAAGTAGCGTAGAATAAATGTCAAGTTTCAAATTAAAAATAAATGATAGGCCCTCTTCCTTTGTTTCTATACTCTAATTTTCTAGAATGGTAAAAGTTTCTTTTAGTTTATCATTCTTCATTCTTTAGTATTCCTTTCTTTGTAAATATTCCATTAATCTAATTGTTGTTCCCACTCACTTAAGGAAATGTAGATTCTACAGACTTGTAAATAAAACCCCATAATCACCATCCTTTTTGGTAATTAAATTTCTCGATTTCTATAAAATAAAGCCCTATCTTTCTCACTCGCAAAAAAAAAAAAAAAAAGAATGAAAAAGGAAATTTGCTAATGGTTACAAATTCTTATGGGCTAACCCAAACATAAACTACTTGGTTCGTTAAAGCATTCAAACCCAAATAAAGCCACTTAGCTCTATAAATACTTTATTTTTTCCTAATTTTGTTAATTGAGTCAAGTTAATAAATAAATAGATAAATAAAATAAAAATGAAAAAATAAAAAAATGAAAAATAAAATCAAGTTAGGTTGTAGCAAGTTGAGTCATGTCAAGTAAAACTAAGTTAGGTTGTTGGATAAGGTAACGAGAAGGACTTAATTAATTAATTTTAAGCTAGACCAATATAGAGTAAAATTCATCTAATTTAGGGGCTCAAATAAGGGTTTATTAAGTTATTAGGTTATATTTAATTGAATCAGATTGAGCCTAGAATGAAAAAGCCCAAACTAAATTAGATTTTCTAGACGTTAAGGTAAATTTTTGAAGAATCGCAATCATATCTTTCATATCTTCGATACGAAAGATTTGATTTTAGGTTTATAAATAGTATGTCAATAGGGGATTTTCGATATAAAAGATATGATTTTAGGTTTATAAATAGTACGTTGATAGGGGATTTGAAAAAGGATTTTTTTAATCGCACTCCTTTACAAACTTCACAAAAAACATACTTCATCACAAACACCAAACCACCACATGCCACCACACAACTACCACCACGACACTATGCGACACCACCCAATCTGCTACCCACAGTACCACAACACCATGCGCCACCACCCAGTTACTCGCTCGTTGTTGCCCAGTCCATCGCCCATCACCGCCTAGTCGCATGCCCAATGTTGCATGTAGTCGCCTAAGTTACCGCCTAATCCCTCACCTATAGTGCCCATGCTCGCCTAATCCATCGCCCATCACTACCCAGTGTTACTTACAACGCCCAATCACTCACCTAATGTCACCTAGTTCATCACCTATGCTTGCTTATACTGTCTCCCAATTCCTCGCCTACACTCACCCATGCCATCACCTAAGCTCTAGCTCAGACACCCGCCTACGCTTGCCTAACTCTCGACAATCCAATGCTAGGTACATATTTTATTCATTTCGATAGTATTTATTTATTTATTTTGTTAATTACATTTTTTCATTATTTTTTTTAGGTGCAGTTTTCCTAGTTTTTAGTTATTTTATTGCAAACATTTTAGTCATTCCAGTAATATTTAGTTGAATTAATTTTTTTTGAAAAATCATTTTTTTAAATAAAAAATATTTTTGACACAATGATTTTAAGAAAGAAAAAAATCTTAATTGAGTCTTTTTTGAAAAAAAAATTCAGTTGGTTAGGGTTTTTTTTTTCATTAAATTTGGAAAATTAGTTTGCCTAGGTTTTTTTTTTTTTTTAAATCATAATAATTGAGAAAAAATAAATGTAAACCAATATAGAGCCTGGGACTTGTCGACTTTACCCTCTTGCATCATTCTTTTTCGAAAAAAAGAGTAGTTATTCTTAAATTATAGGAAAGCCCAATCAATCCGCATTTGACTCGATCTCATTCTTCAAAAAAGGGGAAATTCAAGAAAAAATCGATAACCCTTATATATAAGTATTCGCGAAATTCACTTTTCTTAAAATATCTTATTTTAGATCTAGTTATATATAAGGGCATTTTCCGGCCGTAGATTCATCATACCTCCTATAATCTATTAATTATTGCCTTTATTGCATTGCATGCGTGTATAGTATACTGCATTTCTTTTATTTGATTTTATTCTACCAATGCCTATTTCTATTTAATTGTTTTTTGGTCTTATATTATATGTGTTTTATTTTTTTTTTATCATCTCTTGATGAGTGAAAGGCTACGTAATTTACTAAGAAAATTTTTGAAACAGCTACAAAATTATTAATATCATATCCAACTTTATTCTAAATTTAGTGGTCTTGTTGTAAATAATTGCTACATTTCATTTTATTTATTTATTTACTTTTTATGATATAGATATGGAAAGTCAAGGTAGTGTCAGTTTAGAGCCTGTCCATGAAGTCCAATTGGATAAGTACTCCTTCCTCGAAGCCGTCTTGAGAGATTAGTTAAACTAGCTTCCGCTTGCCAAGCAAGACCACATTCGCAAGAAGATTAGGCCAACCATATCCCTTATGCAGGTCCAACTCCACTAGCCTCTAATTCAGGCCCTTATCTATTACTGGGATCGGGAATCTACAACTTTCAACTTCAGCCCACACATATTGACACTCATTATAGAAGAGTACTCGCAACTACTTAGTACCCTGCCCCTCAAAGCAGGCATAGCTATCCTTGATCTCAAAGTCCAACCCAAGAAAGCTTGCATGAAATTGTTGGGAGTCAAGAAGTCAACCTTAGCGCCATTCTTATCTTCAGAGGCCTAGAAATGTCTCGGCATCTTAAGATTAGTAGAGTGGTTTTTAAGCCCAAATGCCTATCAAAGATATCGCCAATTCTTATGTGGAGGATATGAATCATAGGCCAAAAGGAGGGTCAATGCATTTATTGGTAGAACAGTTTAGGACACTTACTCACCTGAAAAAGCAAAGGCATGATTATTTTATGGGTAACCCTACAATCCTTACTGTATGGTTTCTCAGTCATACGTAAGGGTATGGAGGGAATCTTCTCAGAGAGTCATTAACCAAAAATATGAACTTGATTGACAACTTTGCTCACCACCTCCAGGTATAAGAGGAAGCTCAATTTAATGGATAGGTATTAGTTATTAGTAAAATGCAGCCAATAGACTTTATGTAGATAACTAGATAGAGCCATTGCACTCGAGCCATCTTGGGATGTGCTGACTATGTAAGGGTTCCCCTTATCAGTATTATAGGTTGTACAGGATATTTCCTAGCTTATGTCATTAAACAATTGGGTCCACTTCTATAAAGACTCCTTAGATATCGTCACGATGAATTATCAAGATCATTGTCTACATACAACTACTCTGATTCAATGACTAGCAGAACTCATGAAGTTGTGGGAACATAGAGAAGTCAAGAAGATAGTTAATGTGGGAACTTTGAGGGGCAAAGTCAGAGAATACTAAGCCACTAAGTAGTTCATTTACGATCAGTTAGAGAAGACTGGAAAGATACGGTATGAAGCTCCAAGCGTATTCAGACACGAGTTAAAACTAGCCCATCTTTCACCTATCGAGCAAGCCTATCGAGATACCATATGGGCTAGAGTTGAAGCCTAATTCCAAGAAAGTAAGGGGATCATCAAAGAGTTAAAGTTGAAAAATGAGAGACTGATAAAAGAAAATCAATTCTTGAGGAGCAAGAATCAAGAAAGAGATGTTACGATATGAAGACTTATGAGGGGAGTTGATGAAGCTCATCTTAGCTAGATTCGTTGGCTCTTGCAGATATAGGATTTACGAAAATTAGTTAGGAGTTTTATTTTCTTTTCATTTAGTCCGTTATATAAGATGGATCTTATGATTAATAAATTTGTAACTTTAGTAAATAAAATTTTCATTAATTATGTAGTCTCTTACTCATTATTATTATTTATTTATTTATATGTTTAGATGACTTTAAAAAAAAAAAAAGGAAAAAACACAAAAAGAGGTAAACAATAGAATAACAAGAGTCATAATAAAGAGAAAAACAAAAACAACAAAAAAATCTTTAATTTAGCAAAAAGTCTAAAACTTAAGTTTTTGAGTAGCATTTCAAAGATAGTATTCAAGTAAGCAGACTCAACTAGAAGCTTGATATTCACTCATTCTAAGGCTAGAATATCAACTCAAGGCGCTGGAAACATCAGTCAAACCGAGCTTGACTCGAGAGTAGCAACTCTAGAGGAAAGCATGAACAAGATGGCCGAACAAATTTAGGCTATTAGGATTCTTAATGACAGGCAAGGATCTCAAGTCAATCCAAAGTGGAATGCAGAAACGACCCCTCCCCCTGAACTAGAAGATGAAGAATCAGCCCCTAATACTGAGGTATGGAGGAAGGAGATCGAAGAGAAACACCATGAGATGGAAAGAAAGTTCATGTAGAAGTTGACAACCTAGAAGTGGTTAACGGGTTTGAACAAATGAGAATGATCAACTTGTTGACATATGAAGACGATGACTTCTTGAAAAGATTTAAAGTGCTCGAATTCTAGAAATATGATGGGACTGGCTGCCCGAAGCTCGACTTTAGATTGTACATTAGGAAAATAAGAAAATACATGAAGTATGACAAGGTGATGGTTCAGACTTTTCAAGATAGTTTGATTGGGCCCGCTTTAACATGATATGCCCAACAGGATTTAAATGAGATTGATACTTAGGATAAGTTAGCATAGGCTTTCTATAACCAGTATAAGTTTAACATTGAAGAGGTCCTATCCCTGTAGGATCTGAATAATCTCCAAAAGAAGGCCAATGAAAACTTTAAAGTATATGCTTAGAGATGGAAGGGCATGGCAGCTAGGGTAACTCCACCCTTACTCGAGAAGGATCTAACCTTTACTTTCATTAATACTCTTGGAAGCCCCTATTACCAACACTTGGTTGGGCACCTCACCTCCAAGTTTGTAGAAATTGTGGCCTTAGGCTGCTGAATTGAGGAAGTTATTGCTACTGGAAGTCTTCATAATCCTGAAGCAGTTAAGAAAAAGACACCTCCTATAAGATTTTCCAACAAAGCTAAAGAAGCCACCGTAAGCGTTGTTAATACCGGTAATCTTATCAGGCTTGTAGCTCTGGTAGCCACGACTGGAGGATCTAATCCCTCACCAAATCCAAATCAAAACTACCGCCCATAAGGAAGATAGTTTACCCATATTCCCATTACTTTAAGCTAAGTTCTTATACGACTAAGGAAAGAGAAGCTTCTAACATTTGAAATACCGAGGGAAGGACAAAGATCGAGAGATTATAACTTGGAGCTTTGTTATGATTATCATCTAAGGTAAGTAAGGCATTCTACAGATCAGTGTTGGAGAGTCAAACATAAGATTTAGGATCTTATTGATACAAAATTAGTTCAATTAGATTTCATTCAGACTCCTACTCCCAACATGGGTAACAATCCTTTGCTAAATCATGGAAATTCAATCAACATGATTATAGCTGAAGTTTCTAAACCAGAGAATGATCTAGACAGTCTCCCCATCACTATTAAGGAGATAGGTTGGAATCTGAGGTAAGCCGGACACTTATAGAATATAAATCTCAGGGATAGAACATGGACTAGACCGGTAATATATCAATTGTTAAAGGATAGGAAGATAAAGAAAGCTAATATCATAGCTATGACGATTCCAAAACTGCAAAACAAAAGTGCTCAGAAGGAGCTTAGAAAAAGATATGAAGCGACGATCCAATGGTCGACACTCTAGGAGAACCATTAGGGAGGTTTGAGTATTTGGTGGATTACACTGGTTTGCTTACCATATATGTTAACAAACTACCCACTGGTTGGGGTCTAAAATTTGAAGAAGAAGACAAGCTTATTGCAAAAGCCAAGAAGACAGCTAAGATGGTTGGAATGATTGGAGATAGGCCCAAGCCATTGGTTTTTAAGTATTGCGGGAAGACTAAGAAAGTTAAAGAATTGGGTAAGCCCAAGAAAACTGCTTTCAATGTTCCAATAGCCCTAGAGAATTACAAAGTAGCATCTTTGGATTACCAAACGATGACTCAGATAATTAGGTCCTCATCACCTATGGTTAGTAGGCTTACACACTTGGGACGAGTCTATGATCAAAATGAGGAAGCTAAGAGGAAGTTTACTGTAGAAGAGGCTTCACGAAAGATCTTTGAAGATACAAATGATAAAGATCAAAATATTGCCAAGAAGATAGTAAAAGCCAGTGAATATAAGTTAATGGATTAGTTAGCCAAAGTATCAGCCTAAATCTCCTTAATGGGCTTACTATTATTATCGAATACTTACCGGGAAGCTTTAATCAAAATTTTGAAAGATGTCAAAGTATCTAAAGGGATTTCCACTAAGAAGTTGGGGTTAGTGGTGAACTCAATATTTGCAATGGATTAGATTTCATTCTCATCGGATGAGCTAAGTGAAGAAGGAGACTAGCATATAAAGCCCCTTTTCATAGTGGTTAAGTGTACAGGGAAAGTTGTTGCTTGGGTTCTAATAGATAATGGGTCTTCATTGAATGTGTACCCCTTGGCAACACTAAATTTACTTAGAGTGGATGCAACTGAGATAAAGCCCAGCTCAATTTTAATAAGGGTTTTTGGTGGATAAAAAAGAGAGATAATTGGAGAAATTAGATTGCAAGTTGAGATTGGTCTACAAATGTTCACTATTCCCTTTCAAGTTTTGGATATACCACGAACTTTCAACCTTCTGTTAAGAAGATCGTAGATTCATTCAGTAGGGGCAATTCCATCTAATCTACATCAAAAAGTGAAATTCATAGCCAACAAGCAGTTGGTTACTATTCTCGGGGAGTAAGACTACGAGATTTATAACAAGATGACTATTCCCTATGTTTGGGATGAAGAATTGGAAGAGCCAAGGTTGTAGATTTTCGATGAAGTTAATGTGATAGAAGAAGCAAGATAGGGGGCACGGGATCATTTGAAATAGCCTAAGCAATAGATTGGAACGTTTGGGCTTGGGTATGAGCCTACTAAAGAGGAGATTCAAGAAATGAAGGCCAAAACTAGAAGTAAGAGAGGAGATTAGCTATACCATGCTCACATAGACTCTCCAAACATCCATTAGACATTCCCAACACCAGCTAGTATTCAAGAACTCAAAGTAGCCAGTTTATCTAAGACCTTGACTCAGCAATGCAACATTGGTCCAGATGAGAAGGAAGACATTGGTGTACCAATTTCCTTATGCAATTGGTTTTCCATTCCAGTTAATAGGTCTCTTTAGAAACACAAAATTATATTAATTAGGAACATTCGATTTTGATAATTAGTTTGATTAGTTAAGCCCTTTTCTTTCGCACGATTTGAATTCATTCATTCAATAAAATTCATTCATTTCTTTCTATCAATTCTTCTTTATTATTTATTCATTATCTTTTTTGCTTTCCCTTTACTCTTTAGATCTAATAAAAATGATGAATGCAATGGATATCTCGTGCATGTAAACAATGAAAGGACCAATATTACCTTCGGCCTTACTAGGTCAAATGTTAGAGAGGATATTGAGACTCCAAATGAAATTTAAGAGGGTTGGTGTCGATATAAATAGGGTAAAGTGATTATTGACGAACTGATGGTTGTGATTAATTTAAGGATAGAGAAAAATCCATGAAACTTGAAAATTGGTGGTAATCTAATGGATAATTAGAAACAGGAGTTGTTGTGATTGTTATCTGAATACTTAGACATATTTGCTTGGTCTTATGAAAATATACCCGGTTTAGATTCGTCTATTGTAGTTCGCAAATTGCCAACTAAGGAGGAAATGAAATCGAAAAAACAAAAGCTTAGGCGATTTAGGCTAGATATATTCCTCAAAATAAAAGAAGAAGTGAAGAAGTTGTTAGAAGTCGAGTTCATAAAAGTATCACATTACCCCAAATGGGTGGCCAATGCGGTGCTAATGTTAAAGAAAAATGGGAAGGTTAGGGTCTGCGTAGATTTCTATGATTTAAACTAGGCGACACCAAAGGATAACTTTCCTTTGCCACATATTGACGTATTAGTGGATAACATAATCGAGAATTATCCTTTCTCGTTTATGGATGATTTCTCAAAATATAATCAAATTAAAATGGCAGAGGAAGATAAAATCAAAACAACTTTCGTTACCACTTGGAGAACATTTTGTTATCGCGTGATGCCTTTCAGGTTGAAGAACACTAGGGCAACTTATCAGCGTGCTATGGTTGCTTTGTTTCATGACATGATGCATCAGGAAATCGAGATTTACATGGATGATATGATCACTAAATCTAAGAAGGATGAAAATCATGTGGATATTTTGCATAAATTATTCAAACGATTGAGGAAGTTCCAACTAAAGCTAAACTTAAAGAAGTGCACCTTTAGAGTGACTTCGGGTAAATTATTAGGTTTTGTAGATAGTGGAAAAGGAATTGAAGTAGATCCAGATAAAGTCAAGACAATTATAAACATGCTAGCACCAAAGATTGTAAAAGAAGTTCGGGGACCGTTGGGAAGGTTGAATTACATCGCTTGGTTTGTATCATAGCTAACTGATAGATACAAGCCGTTATTCAAACTTTTGAGGAAAACTACAACAATAGACTAGGATGAAGAGTGTGAGTAAGCATTTGCTGAAATCAAAGAATATCCTATGAATCCACTAGTATTAGTCACTCTAATACCGAGACGACTATTGATTCTCTACTTAATGATCTTTCCTAAATTGATGGGATATATGCTAGGGAAAAAAGACAATATGGGAAGAAAAGAGGATCCTATATATTATTTAAGTAAGAAGTTCACAGAAGGCGAACAAAAATACTTAGAAGTGGAAAGAACGTGTTGTGCCTTAGTGTGGGTGATGATAGGCTCAAGCAGTACACTCTCTATTATTCAATCAAGTTATTGACAAAACATGAGCCTTTGAGGTATTTATTAGAAATGCTTAGGTTGATTAGGAGAATATTGAAGTGGTAGATGCTACTCTCTAAATTTGATATCAAATATGTATGTCAAAGTTCAGTTAGGGGGCAAGTGATGGCTGATCAATTGGCGAAATACCCATTAGAAGATGAGGATAATGGTTCAGAAGCATAATTTCCTATTGAAATTGTAATGATGGCAAATGAATTGGGTAATGAGAAATTAGGATAGAAAATGTATTTTGATGGAGTAGTCAATGTGTTTGGATGTGGGATAAGAGCAGTATTAGTATCACTTGAGGGTAACCATTTCCCTGTGGTATTAAGATTAACATTTCCATATACCAAAAACATAGTAGAATATGAAGCTTGCATTTTGGGGCTCAAAATGGCATTAGATATGAGAATGCAAAAGTTAGAAGTATACAAAGATTCCTCTCTTATAATTCTCTAGATCATAGGAGAATATAAGATGAAAGACAAGAAACTGACACCTTATCATGAACATTTAAGTAGCCTAATTGAAAAATTCCAAGAGATTTCATTCACTTACATTCCAAGGATCCAGAATCAATTTGCTGATGCATTGGCTACGTTAGCATCAATGGTGAAAGTTACGAATGCGATAAAAATTCAACCCTTGAAGATTGAGGTAGAAGAAAAACCAGCTTTTTGCCTTACAGTTGAAGAGAAAGAATCAAAGAAGCCTTGGTATAATGATATCAAAAGGTTACTTTAAACTGGTGAATTTCCTGAAGGTGCTAATAGAAAAGAAGAAAAACTTTAAGGAAATTGGCTACTCATTTCTTATTAAGTAGGGCCCAATTATACAAGAGATCACCAGATGCAACACTGCTAAGGTATGTAGATGAAGAAGAAGTCGAGAAATTAATGAAAAAAGTACATGAAGGAGTTTATGGTCCTCACATGAATGGGTATATGTTAGCTAGAAAGATCATGAGAATGGGGTATTTTAAGATGACGATGGGATCAGATTATATCAAGCATGTGAGCCACTATCACCTATCAAGTGTAGCTAACAAAAGAAACACTCCTCCCCAACAATTGCATGCATTATCAGCTCCTTGGCCTTTCTCAATATGGGGAATTGACATGATCGGATCAATTTCACCAACAGCTTCTAACGGGCATTGATTCATTCTAGTCACGATTGACTATTTTACCAAGTGGGTGGAAGCGGCATTATATGCCTTAGTGACTAAAGGAGTAGTAGTTAGATTCCTGAAAAGAGATATTATTGCAAGATACGGTGTACCCGAGTCTATTATTACAGACAATGAGATGAATTTGAATAACAAGTTGATGGATGAAGTGTGCCACCAATTTAAGATCAATAGTAGAAAATCAACTCCATATCGACCTTAGATGAATGGGGCAGTTGAAGCCACAAATAAGAAAATTAAAAGAATTATTGAGAAGATGGTGATCACTTATGGAGACTGGTATGAGATGCTTCCCTTTGCTCTCATGGCTTATAGAACCTCAATCAAAACCTCTATTAGTGTAACTTTATATTCATTGGTATATGGAACTGAAGTGGTACTATTGGTAGAAGTAAAAATAGCTTCGTTCGAAGTATTAGTAGAAACTCTACAAAATGAAGTAGAGTGGGTGAAGAAGCGAATAGAACATTTGAATCTCCTAGATGAAAGGAGGCTTGCAGCAATATGTTATGGTCAGTGCTACTAATAGCGAATGATATAAGCTTTTAACAAGAAAGTACGCCCGAGATGCTTCAAAGATGGAGACTTGGTGTTGAAGAAAGTGTTGTCAAATGTAAAAGACCCTAGGGGCAAGTTTGCTCCAAATTATGAAGGCCCTTCTGTGGTGAAAAGGATTTATCAGGAGGTACATTAGTGTTGATACAGATGGATGGCTCGGAATTAAGGAGACTAGTGAATTCATACGCAGTCAAGTTGTATTAATCATGAAAACTAAGTTTAATAAAGATTTCAATTTTTTTAATTAGTTTGTGGTTAATCTTTCATTGTTTACAAGTAAAGTTGATATCTATAAATATTTTCGAATTCGGATACCTATTGACCAACAAACACTTCACTAATAAACCCTTGTTTCTTAGCTTCATAAACTTAAACACCAAACCCTTACTAATGAATCTGAATCACCAGAAAAGAAAGAAATCAAATGTTTGTAATAATTTAATCTTGTTTATCTTGAAAAGAGAATTACCATTCAGAAGTCATGAAGAGTGGAAGTTGGAATTTGGTATCGACAAAGCAAATTTAAGGCATGAGCATGGTTACAAAACTCAAAAGTTTGGGAGATTTCAGAGAAAGAAAAAAAGAAAAAAGAAGAAAAGAGGAAAAAAGAAAGAAGAAGCAACCACAGTCCTTTGGTGAAATTCTGCTGATTGAATTACTGAATATCGGGAGTTGATGTAAGCATGCCAATTGGTTACTACATAAGAAATTCTTTAGTCCTAGAAAAAATAATCTTAAAAGTCTTTGGAAAGAGATATTTACAAGAATTGAGCTAGTTTTTGAAACCAATCTTAAAGAGATCTATCCTCTTCAAATTAACTAAAACGAATTTCGAAGATATCTATCCTCTTCAAATTAGCCAAAATGAATCTTGAAGAGATTTACTCTCTTCAAATTAACCAAAACAAATTTTGAAGAGATCTATCCCCTTCGAATCAACCAAAACAAATTTTGAAGAGATCTATCCCTTTTGGATAAACTAAAATGAATTTCAAAGAGATCTATCCTCTTCGGATATACTAAAATAAATATCGAAGAGATCTATCCTCTTCAGATCAACCAAAATGAATTTCGAAGAGATATATCAATTTCAGATCAACCAAAATGAATCTTGAAGAGATCTATCCTCTTCAGATTAGCCAAAACCAATCTTGAAAAGATCTATCCTTTTCGGATTAACTAGAATGAATCTTAAAGAGATCTATTCTCTTTAGATTAGTCATTAAAGTCAAAATGAATCTCAAAGAGATCTATCCTCTTTGGGTTATCCACCAACCAAAACAAAGTTTTAATCTTGAAGAGATTTATCCTTTTTGGGTCACCAAAGTGAAATAATTTTTTGAAGAGATCTATTCTCTTCAATTCACAAGTCAAAACAAATCTTGAAGAGATCAATCCTTTTTGGATTATCCACAAAACAAAGTTTTAAATCTTAAAGAGATCTATCTTCTTCAGATTATCTAAGTCAGGTCTAGCAAAAATGGGTATTTCTTTTGTCTTTGTTACAAAGTTCTAATCAAACTTCACTATAAAGCGGGGTTGCTATAGACACCTCATTTTTTGCCAATTTTGTTAATTGAGCCAGGTCAATAAATAAACAGAAAAATAGAAAAGTAAAATAAAAATTAAAAAATAAAAAAGAAAATCAAGTTAGGTTGTAGTAAGTTGAGTCATGAGTCGAGTCGTGTTAAGTAGAATTAAGTTTGGTTGTTGAATAAGGTGACGAGATGTACTTAATTAATTAATTTTAGGCTAAACCAATATATAATAAAATTCATCTAATTTAGGGGCTCAAATCAAGATTTATTAAGTTATTAGGTTATATTTAATTGAATCAGATATGGCTTGGAAAGAAAAAGCCCAAACTAAATTAGGGTTTCTAGAAGTTAGGGTGGATCTTTAAAGAACCACAACCGTATCTTTCGTATCTTCGATAGGAAAGATTTGGACAAGGGATTTGAAAAGGATCTTTTTTAATCACACTCCTTCACAAACTTCACAAAAAACACACTCCTTCACAAACACCAAACCACCATACACCACCACATAACCACTACATGCCACCACTATGACATCACATGCCACCACTATGACATCACATGCCACCACCTAAGCCACCACCCACAATACCACAATACCACCACAACACTATGCATAACCACCCTGTCGCTTGCCCACTGTCACCAATCTATCGCCCATTACCGCCCAGTCCCTTGCTTGCCGCACCCGTGCTCACCCAATCCAACACCCATCATCGCCTAGTATTACTCATAGTGCCCAGTTACTCGCCTACTGTCACCCAGTTGATCGGCTATGTACGTACAGTCTTGTCCAGTTGATCGCCCACACTTGTCCGTACTATCACCTAAGCTCTTGCTTAGATGCCCACCTATGCTTGTCCGCATGCTCGCCTAGCTCTTAATGGTTCGACGTTAGGTAAATTTTTTATTAATTTTTATTTATTTCAATATTATTTATTTATTTGTTTTATTAGTTTTATTTTTTTATCAATTTTTTTTGTTTATGTGTAGGTTTTTTTTTTTTAGTTTTTAGTTATTTTATTGCAAACTTTTTAGTCATTCCAGTTAAATTTAGTCGAATTAAAATATTTCGAAAAATCATTTTTTTCAATAAAATTTTTTTTTGACACATAGTGATTTTCAAAAATAAAAAAATATTAATTGAGTTTTTTTTTTTAAATGTAGCTAGTTAAGGTTTTTTTTTCATTAAATTTGAAAAATTAGATTTCTTAGGTTTTAAAAAAAATAATAACAATAAATTGAGAAAAAAAAAATGTAAACCTGGCTCAGTTTTCAAAATAAAAATAACCCACCCACTAAATATTTTATAAGAAAAGAACTATGGCCAATTTGATCCTAACTAGCAGATATGTAGGCACTTTCGGAGTAACCATTTAAAAATAAAAAATAAAAAAAAAACTTTTTCCCTTTTTCTTAAAATATTCATAATAAAAATGATAATGCCCATTAATAATAAAGATTAGTTACATTTTGTGAATTTAGGTATATTTTTAATATTTTTAGAAAAATTACAAAAATAAAGCCCATCAATTTTTTTTCTCTCTAATTTTGACATAGTGACTTAATCTTAATAGGTTAGCTAACAAACTCAATTTTGTAGTTCAATTTTCTAAAAATTAATTTTTTAGAATGTTCATAGACTAGTGGTCAAATTAGAGTTTTTCCACCCAAAAACCCTAATTTTATTTGTTTACCAATTAAACTAATTAGTGACTATAATTTTTAAAATTTTTTAGAAAAATATTTCCTTAATTTAATGTTGAGTAATTTATATTAAGTAGGCTGACTTAATATAGGTTAAATTAAGGAAATCAAAATAGGGCTTAACAAGCCCATTAAGGAAGCCAACCTAAACATAAGCCCCTTAGCCCATTCAAGCTACTAACCCCCAACCCATCAAGGTAACTGATTCAAATACAAACCACGGCCTATTAAGGCAATTGAACTGAACACAATCCCGGCCCATCAAGGTAGCTAAACTAAGTCAAAACCCCTAGTCTAATAAGAAAACTGAGCCTAACTAAGTCAAAGCATAAGGTCAAATACAACCTAAGTCTTGAACTCAAATTGAATGAAAAATATCAAACTAGAGCATGTTTTGTGAAAATTGAGGGGTAAAGTCTAATGTTACCCATGACCAAATAAATATACATTCCACCTTAAGGAATTAGTAACTCACCTTAGAAAAAAGTTTAAGATGAAAAAATGCAAACTAAATCCTACACACTAACCCGTAAACAATTTGAGAGTTGAGTGATATAAAGATGAGGATATTTTGGACTCATTCCTTTAAGGAGGTCTATTTTGAATGTGATACACAGATTTAAATGATGTTAGGCATTCATTTTTAGATTTCAAACATGACTATCCATTGTTAATCCCGTTAGACCAATTTGGAGAATTTTCAAATTTATACCTTGTCAAGAACTACCCCAAAATTGGGTAATTTGGAGGTTATGGTAAATTATTAGGAGAGAAGAATAAAATTAGTTTATGCTTACTTCAGTAATGTTAATTTAAAGATGAATTTTATTTCTAATAAGTTGTTTTTCTTTGAAATGAAGAAGAGCCAACTCCTTTTTCAAATACCTTAGGCCTACACATACCTTACGCAAGTCCATACGCTTAGAACCCATGGATTTAGGGCCTTTAATCTCTTAAAGTAAAAAACTCGACAATAAAGGCCAAAAGAAAAGTGGTAAAGTAAGAAAAAAAAAATGAAAGAATGGGGCAACAAAAAAATATTAAAGAAGAAGAAGAAGAAGAAAGAAAAGGCACCAGAAAATTAAGCCTAGGTGTAAGACGAACATATTTCTATCTTACTTAATAAAAGGTCTTTCGATCTTAAAGAATAAATTATATTTAATAAATTTTTTTTTTTAAACTGGGGTAAGCATATTTCTAATTTTTCCTAAAGGTTCTTAACTTATATGCTTAAGTTAAATGAAAATATTTCTTTCAAAATAAGCCTTCTCATCAATCATTTTTGAAACCCTTTGACCAAAAGCCTAAATTCATAATATTGGACCGTAAAGGATCTAACAAACTATTCAAAGCATATCATTTACAAAATGGACTACAATTTTTGAGACTATAGTTAAGAGTATAATCTGGACTGAGAGTTCGTAAGGAAGGCCTCTTCGACTAGACTAATCATGAGTTACATTTTTCTTAGGAGAGGAGTATTTAAAATTAGAAGGCCCCACTAGAAAGCTAAACATCAGCATCAAGAGACATTAAGATGCCCTATAGGGTTACCAAAAAAAAAAAAAAAAGAAAGAAAAAAAAGGGGTGGTGGTTATAACACTTAAATAAAAATTTATAACTATTGTCAAACTCTAAAAAAAAAAAAAAAGAAAGAGAAAGTAAAGGCTTATCAAAAGTTTTTTGTCCATGTCGGCTTCATTTCATTTGTTTCCTTTTTAATGTGGTCACACATTTTAAGTTGATCACAATAATCTAAGTTATAAAGGGACTTAATCTCTAATGCCTCTTTCATCAATAAATGATTTTCACTAAAATCTTTATTTGTAAATATTTTTGAACTAGGAATTTTTTTTAAACGGGTTACGTTCCTCACTTTTCCAGTCTCTTATCATCTATTTTAAGGCTATAGCTGGCTCTAAAGTGCTATCCTATCTTCTTATAATTTTTTAGGGTTTTAGCCAGCTTCTAGAGCAATGTCTCATCTTTCAATCTATTTCTAGGGTTCTATCTCTTAGAACGTTGTCCCATTTTTTAATTCATTTTTAGTGTTCTAGTTAACTCTTAGAGCGTTGTCTCATCTTTTTATCATTTTTAAAGTTCTAGCCAGCTTTTAGAGTATTATCACATCTTTAATCCATTCTTTCTAGAGTTCTAGTTAGCTCTTAGAGCACTAGTTCGTCTTTAATTCATTCATTTTAGGGTTCTAATTAGCTTTTAAAGTGTTATCTCAATTCATGCTTTATTTTAGGGTTCTAGTCAGCTTATAGAGCATTATCCCAAATTTACCATTTTCTCTTAAGGTTTAGCTAGCCCATAAGGTGCTTCCCCTTTCGTCAATCTCTCTTTATCAATTTCTTTTAGTGAGCTCATAGGGTACTTTCTTCACCAATTTCTTTTAGCAAGCCTATATGGTGCTTCTCTTCACAAATTTCTTTCAATGAGCCCATAGGGCACTTCTCTTTGCCAATTTCTTTTAGTAAGCCCATATGTCACTTCGCTTCACTAATTCTTATAGTGAGCCCATAAGGCATTTCTAATTTCCAATCTCTCTTTAAGGCCTTAGTTAGCTCAAGAAGTGTTTTGCCCATTTACCTAAGTTAGTCAACTCATAAGAGTACGACTAAGCTTTCAAATTCTTTAGGGCCTTAGCTAGTTTAAGGAGCGCTTCACCCATTTACCTAGGATTGTTAGATCAAAGGAGCATTACTAAGTTCTCATATAGGTACTTAGTCAGCTCATCGAATGCTTCATCCATTCACCTGGGATAGTTAGCTTAGAAAAGCACTTCTAAGTTTCTCTTCAATTGATTCTAATTTAGGGTTGCTAGTTCCTTAGAGACACTCTCGCCTAGGTTAGTTAGCTTAGAGGAGGACTACCGAATTCTCGTATAAGATCTTAACCAACTCAATGTATGCTTCGCCCATTAACCCAAGATAGTTAGTTAAGAGGAGTGCTTCTAGGTTTTTTCGAATAAATTCCAATTTAAGGTTACTAATCTACTAGAGATGCTCCTGCCTATGCTAGTCAACTTAGATGAGTACTACTAGGTTTTCAATTTAAGGTCTTAACCAACTTAAAGAGCACTTCGCTCATTCACCAAGGATAATCAGCTTAAAGGAGCACTTTTAGGTCTTTTCAAATCGATTCCAATTTAGAGTTGTTAGTCTACCAGAAACGTTCCCGCCTAAGCTAATCAGCTCATAGGAATACAACCGGGTTCTTATTTAGGGTCTTAGCTAACTCAAGGAGTGCTTCACCCATTTACCTAGGATAGTCAGCTCAAAAGAGTACTTCTAGGTTTTCTCAAATCGATTCCAATTTATGGCTACTAATCTTCTAAAGATGCTCTTGCCTAGGTTATTCAACTCAAAGGAGTACAATTAGGTTCTTATTTAAGATCTTAACTAGCTCAAAGAGCGCTTCGCCTATTTACCTAGGTTAGTTAGCTCATAAGGGTATGACCAAGTTTTCAAATTCCTTTAAGGTTCTTGCCAAACTATAGGAGTGGTATCCTCTATCAATTTCTTGGCCAACTCTTAAAGCCCCTCCTCTCTCCTTTACCTTTTACTATTCACCAAATCCCCAATGGACTAAGCTTAGAAAGTTAGCTAGTTATAGCATTTTTTATCAAAAATATACCCTTAGGGCAAAAATAGGGTCTCCTTTGTCTTTATAGAAAAGTTTTACCCAAACTTCATCTTAAAGAGGAGAGTTGTAGATACCCTATTTTTATTCCTCTATAATTTTTTCTTTTTTAAGAATAGGGTAAGAGGTTTTAATTTTAAAAAAAAAAGTACAAAAAAAAAAATTTAGAAAAGTACGAAATAATAGGAAATTTAGAGAAAATGCAAAAAAAATAGAAAATTTAGAGAAAAATATAAAAATTTAGAAATTGAAAAAAAAAAGAAAAAGATTTAGATAATTTGAAACAGAATAGAAAATTTTAATAGTTTTAGTATTTTTTAAGTCTTAAATAATAAAAATAAAAAAGGAGGATTGTGGGCTTAGGCTTAAATTTAAATTTAGCCTAGGCCTACTTAATTTATATGTGTAATTTGATTACACATGAACAAGGAACAAGCTAATAGCCTAATAGTTCCACACTCTAACTTATACTTACATATAACATGGAGATCCTAGGTTTAAATCTTACTACAAGCATAAAGTACCTTTTATTTTTCCTAAAAACTTACCTTCCTCATATCAATTTATCACTGCGTCACGTGTCTGTTGTTGATATATAACACCACTTAGCTGCATTTGCAAGATGATGTGACGCCATGTTAGCATCACCTAACATGTGTTACTATGGTACGTTAGCCCTTTGCCATGTGTTTGGCATGTAGCATAACATCAATAGGTCCCCTGGCTAACGTAGCGCAACGTCATCAGCTCTTTCCCTCTCTTGTTTTCGTTCTCTTTCCCCCTACATCCCTCCTTTTCTTACACAAAACTTGCCTATAGTTCTCACTTCAAGCCTATTTTTGACTTAATTTTTTTTTGTGACTTCACCAAAGATCATGAAGATGGTGTGGAACTCTTTGAATTGATACCAATAGGATGGCCGGATTCATACATTGAGATGGTTAAAATGAGTCTTGAAATAAAAAAGAAAGCTTAACATCTGGAGTTTTCCTAAATTTGATTCGAGCCATTTTAATGAAAATCAAACTTGATTTTGGTCATTTTAAGCAAGAATGAAGACTAAATGATGGATTTCTAGCTTTTATTTCTTCAAAATCGCATCTATCTCATTGATTTTGAATCAAATGCATAAAAAATCCATGAATTTAAACTTTTGATTTTAATGTGTATTTGAGCTTCTATATTCAGTTTGAGCTCTAACACTATAAATTGTAGTTCGAACAAGTAGTCTGGGATAAATAAAAAAGACATTGAATCCTTCCCATTTGAGTTCTCTCAAGCTTTCTCTCTCTAGCTAGTTGCACCACTCTCTCTCTATAATAAGCTTCATCTTAAAGCTTTTCAAATGAAGTTACTAGCTTCACTAGATTCCCTAAATTGCAAGCTTCCTAATACTACCACTTTTAACCAAGGTCATAGCCTACAATATAACCATTACCACCAAAGGTTTTTTGCAAAACTCGAACCATAACTACCATTGCCAAACAACCACCACCACTTACCTCTATCTAAAACCAAGCACATAGCTAACTTCATCGTGTTCCAAAACTTAAGACTTGCCCTAACCTTCATGCCCAGCAGTTGCTACTAAGCTCCTACAACCACCACTATCGGCAGCCAATCTAAAATACTACCCAAACCTCATCCATTTGGTGTAGCATCGCTCCTAACCCCACCAAGTCCAATAAAACACACAAAAATCGTCAATCACCCACTCAAAACTCCCCTTAAAATTGCCAGAAGCAACCTTTACTCTACTGTTGAAAGAGAAGTTTGTGACCCAATTTGACCCAAGCCCTTTTACCTGAATCTAGCTCTATGACCTGCATCCAATCCTTGGTCCTACCCTCGCTTTGTTATCTTGTTTCATTCTATGTAATATTTTATTTTATTTATTTGTAAATATTGTAAATGTAACTTAAAAAAATACCAAAAAAAGAAAAGAAGAAAAAAAAGAAAAAAGGAAAAGAATAAGAAAAAAAAGGGGAGAGGAAGAAGTCTAGTTTTTATTTATTTTTATGTTTTAGTAAGCAAATGAAAAAAAGGTAGATAAATATATATATGAAAGATGATAGAATAAAGAAAATAAAAAGAATAAAAAATAAAAACTATTTTACTGCCAAGAAAATCAATTTTCCAATTAAATAAAAGTAAAATGATCCATTCTCCAAATGAGGTCCTTTTTAGAATTTTTCAAAATTAAAAGGAAAAAACAAGTTAGGACTCTTTAGAATTTTCCTTAAATTAAAACATAAACTTGACTTTTTTCTTTTTTAAATTAAAATGAATTCAACAAACTAAGGTTTTATAAATGAACTACCAACTTTTGATCCTAACTAACAAGTACTTAAACACTTCCAAGGTGACGTAAAACGTAAAAAAAAGAAAGAAAGACAAGTTTTCTATTCTCTAACTTAAAATATTTAGCTTAGTAAAAAAGAAAAATCCAATTTATGTACTATTGATTAAATTTTGTTCCTTATAAGGTATTTTAAAGAGTAAATCTAAATTCAAAAAGTTTATAGAGGTACTCGTAAAGGTTTTAAAAGTTATTCCCTAAACTTGATCTTCTAGTTTTTAAAACCATTTTTAGAAATTGGTTTTTCTAAGTAGACCAGTGGTTAAGTTAGATCAATTTAACTAATCAATTTACCTAACCTAATCTTCTCCCTAACTCTGGTTGGGAAGCGACTCTAAGAATTTTCAAAATACGTTTAAAAACAAAGTTTTCCTTAATTCTTAATCAAAGGTTAATATTAAATGGATAAAGTTTAATATTGATCAAGTTAAGGAAAACTTATAAAAACCGGGAAAAAGCAAGCTCTAGAATTGGGATTATAAGACCTATCTAAATAATCGCTCATTACTTTTATTCATAATACATATAGTTAATTAATAATGAAAATAAGTGAGGAAACCAATATTCTACGATCCACTAAAATCGCAAAGATTCAATATTCCCTATCAAATAATAAGATAAGATAGACAATCCTTTAAAACTCGTAAATTCAAAACAAAGCTTAAAAAGAATAGAAAATTCAATTTCTAATGAATATATATATGTGTGTATGTGTGTGTGTATGTGCGCATGTTTTATGAATTTCATCTCATGAATTAGTATAACTCAATAGATCTAATTTTACTAAGTCTATCTTCTAAAAAATTGAGTTACAACTTTTGGTGCTCCATGGGTTCGTCACTCACCATTACTGTTTAAGCTAGTTATTACTTATTAATTAGCACAATGATGTCATCTATTTAAATGCGATATCGATTCATATGTGATGAACACAAGTAATACATCCATGGTGGTTCGAAGCCAAGGAAGGTATAGAGTTATATCACCTACACATCAATTACACCTATGTCTCGATGTTTTATACCTCGATTCAGGACAACACCCTTATAGTTGAACCTCAACTTGGGCTATTGACCTAATGAACTTGGACTTAGGATATTCGCCTATTAGGTAGACCTAGCTATCCATCTTCATTTAATCCTTATCAATGCTTCAAAGTCAAATCAAATGGACCCATCCATCTAATATCCAAACTATAAAGCGACAAAGGCCAAATTAGGTGAATCATGACTTAAGCCATCTACCATCAACTAACCAATAGTGGTCCAATAGTTTTACCTTAAAATTCTTATTGATGGTTTTTAAAAGCACTTACTGTAGTTTCATAAAAAGGTAGCTTTTGTAAACTTGTGAGAGATTTAGGAAGAAGGTAGCTTTCGAAATTTTATAAGGGATTTTACAAAATGTGATTTTTGAAAACTCATGAGTATTTTAGAAAAGATGGTTTTTGAAAGCATGCACCAGACTTTTATAGAATTATTACATGTTAGAAAAATATCTTAAAATTATTTTGTATATGATTTCTAAAATTAGGCAAAGCATAGACACTCTAATTAGTAAACCTATGGGGTCAAGAACATAAGGCAAATATGTCTAGTTATTTAAGGCAAAAAATTAAATCTCCAGTTATTTTGGTGACTACACAGATGCTAGCACACAAGGTAATCAGTCATTCAACAGACAATCAATATCAACTAACAAAAAGTGCATAAACATCAAGCAATAAGCAAATAATGGATTATTAGAACTCCCTCACCTGAGCATAACTACTAACTTAATTCAGTGCTTAAAACATCTTGAGTTCAAAAACTAAATCACTTATAATGATATACTACTTTTCCTAATTGGAGTAACTAGAATACTAAGAAACTATACACTTAAGATTGGTTCATTTTCCTTCCCTTAGTATGGTGCACTCATCAAGTGCATTAAGCGTTCATACTTTTATTTAATTTGTTGATCTAAACCAAAATTTACATCCTTGATATGCAAATGTTCTAATCAGGATGTAGATATATGTTGAAATTCTTCAATTCCCCTTTTAATTTCTATCTTGTTATCATTCTTCACTTTTCTAATATGCTTATAACTAAAGCTAAGTCCTATTATGATCACTAAAAAATTGATTACTTAATGGTTAAGATCTTACGTACCTCATAGACTTCTTTAGTTCAGTTTCTATCTTATGTATTTAATGAACTAATAGCAATTTTTCTCCTCTTAATTAGTGATCGATTACTTATTTTATATCATTGATCTCTTGGTTTAATTTCATACACAAGTAAAACCCTAGAAGCTACATGATCCTATGCATAATCATCATAAACTCCAAGGATATTGTTGAGTTCTCTCATAAATGTTCTGATGATAATAAAAAAAGTAATGATATTTGACAAGTATTTTAAGTGTGTAGGTTAATAAACATAGTGATAAGAATTTAGTTTTATACTAATTTTGAAAATCAAAACCAAATTCAAAGACAAGTTCAGAACCTTGAGTATAGTATCAAAAGTTACAAAACTAAATATTTCGAGAAATATTTTAGACTTATAAGTGTTTGAAAGCCAAACTCCAATTGTTAGATATATTTGGGCAATGTATTTAACATGATCTACAAAGTTGGTTAATAAAATTCATGGGGATTAAGTTAGAAATATTTTAAGGATAAGCATAACCAAATATATTATCTTATGTCAATAGATTTTTATTGGAGTTATCATATCAAATTTTTCATGAGGTTTATGTTGCGATACTTGGATAAGTTTATGGAATTCAAAATTAGATTTTATTTGAGTTCAAATCAAGAAAGGATGGGGACACATGCAAGAAAATATATTGGATAAAGATGAATCTTATCTTGATTGATGCAAATTTTTATCAAAATATGAGGAGCTATTAAATAATATTTTCAAGGCATATTTACTCAATTATATCAGATTTGTTCAAATATTCATGAGCATACAATGTCAAGAAATTATTTTTGAAGCTCTAAGATTTAAATTTGAAGACATCAAGCATCATGGTTTAGTTGTAATTTTTAGGAGATATTTATTTTCAAAAAGGGTTCAACTTTCAAAAGTTTTATTGAAGAAATACGAAGGAAATGAAAGTATTTTATACAAGAAAGTCAACAAAATACATTAGATGAAAATACAAGAACTGCAACATTTAAATTCAAGTCAAATTTAAGTGATTCAATTTCTACAATTTATGGGAATACAATAACAAAATGCTAAGTCAAGACTTTATCAAAATTTTCAAGATTTGATCAAGAGTTATCTAAGATTATAGAGAAGAGACATTGCTTCAGAAGATATAAAAGATGACAAATTCAAATTCAAGATACAGATCATTAGATTAGAGCTGCATACGTTATCAAGAAGCGTCACATCCGAGAGAATTTAGAAACATATTTTGAATCTATTAGAGACTGTCCAGTTTATTTTCATAATTTGATTTCGTTGTGTAATTTATTTGAGAAGATCTTTGTATTTTGTCCTTATAACTTTTGTAAACATATTTGTTTAAGTGATAGGCTTTGTGTTAGAGAGAGAATCAATTTTTTATAACTCTATGTATAAGCTACTAAGACAAAGTAGAAAAGCTTGTAATTATTTTTCTCTTATTGAAGATAACAAAAAGTGGATAGTGAAACAACATCGGTATAGATAACTGAGTCTTTAGTGTTGGAGCTAGAAGAGTATAATAAGCATAAAGCCAAAGCACTATAAATCTCTTGCTTGATTTTCTCATCCTTACTCTTCTTTAATTTGTGCTTTATTTATTTTCATATATTGTTTCACACCTAATCTTGCTAAAGTAATTAAAGGGGATGCATTTAAATTTAGTTTTGCGAACAAAGTTTCAAGTTCACAAACCCCCCTATGCTACCCCCCTCTTAGTTACTTTTGGGAACTACAATTGGTATAAGAGCTTAGCTCTTAATAATTTAGAGTTCAAAGATTCATGGCAATATATATATATGTGTTGCTAAAAATCGTGCTCTTTATTTCAATGATACTAACTTTACGTATTAGAAACATAGGATGAAGACATATGTCAAAGCAGCTAATTTTGGATTATGGGAAATCATTAAGTATGAAGATATATAAATTGCTACAGATGGAGAGGAGAAGAAAAAGATTGAGAAGAGCAATCAAGCTAAGCATTTGTTATTAATGACAATAGCACCTTCTAAATATTATCTTATTTCATCTTATAAAACTACAAAACATATTTAGGATACCTTAATTGTGACTTATGAAGGAACAACCACAATTATGGATACAAGAATCAACTCATTGCTTCAACAATATGAATTGTTTAGATTTCAATTGGGTGAAAATATTTGAGATGTGTTTAATCATTTTACTACCATTACTAGTGAATTGGCCTTACAAGGTAAAAAGAATGAGGACTCAAATCTTGCTCTCTAGATACTATGAATTTTACCTAGATCATGAGATGCTAAAAAAACAACAATTGAGGAAGCCTAAAACTTAACAAAGATGAGTATGAGCTAACTTAGAGAATAGTTCCTTGCTTATGAATCTCATATCAAGCACATCAATGAATTAGAGAGCAGTTAAAAGACTATTACATTCAAGGCTCAAGAAACTAATTCAGAATCCGAGTCCAAATTAGATTCAGAACTAGAAGATGATGAGGACATCACACTTCTAGTAAAAAAATTGAATAGAATTCTTAAGAAGAAAGGTAAGAAAAAGTTCTTTAATAAATGCTTTTCCACTAATCATTCTAAGTATGATGTAGGAAAGAATTCAAAGAAGAGAAAAAGGAAAAGAAGGAGAAGAAAGAGAAAAAGGAATTAGGGTGCTATGAGTGAAAGAAGCCTATATACATCAAGTATGAATGTTCAATGTTGTTGAAAAAACTGAAAAAGTATAAGAAGTAGAAATTCTTATTGACTACTTAGAGTGAACTGGATGAATCAAAACTTGATTCAAAAACAAATTTAGAAACCAATAATGAAGCTAACCTCTGTTTAATGGCTCTCTCTATGGTAAATTCTAATTCTGATGATGATATTATGCTTAAGAGTGTTATGAAATAGATTAAGAGTTTTTTAAAAGAACTTGAAAAGGCTAACTCTAAATTAAATAAATAAGATGATGAGATTAAGGCTTTAAAAAGTGAAAATGATGCATTGTTATAAATAAACTCATTGTTAGTTGAAGAAAATGATATATTGAAGAATGATACTAAAGTTTTGTAAATATACAATGGAAACATAAGGACGATACAAGATAGTTTGGAAAAGGAGAATTTGATGCTAAAAGAGGAAATTAAAGACTTAAAGGTTAGAATTAATGATCTATCTTACACAATTGATATGACCTTTAACAAGTTTAATGAAAATGATAAGAAATTACAATTATTGGTATCATCATAAAGGCTAGATAGTTCTAAAAGTGGACATGGTTATGAATATGGTGAAACTTCTAAATTTAGTAACAAAACCAAGTTTGTAAAAGGAAGTTATTGATAATAACAATGTACATGTTAAAGCTAAGTTTGATGTGCAAGGAAAGTAATATAACAAAAGATATACTGGTTGAAATAACATGTATCCATTCAGAAGATACATTAGAAGCAAATTTAGAGGCTATCAATGCTGAAATCTAAAGAAACAGGTATAGATCACCTAATTCTTATGCTTGTTTCTTTTGCATTATACTTGGTCATATTGAAAAACATTGTTTTTACAAAATGAACAAGCTCAATGCATAACAAGTTAGATCCTTACATAATATGAGCTTGAATTTTGGTATACTCAAGCTAATCTGAGTTCTAAGAAGAAATTAACTCTATTATTATGTTTATGGGAACATGGGGTAAGGTTGAAAAGAACGTGGTACATGGATAGTGGGTGTTCTTGCCATATGAGTGGTGTTGCATTATTGTTCACAAGAAGTTTAGAGTGGAAAGAAGGAGGCCATGTAAAGTTCGGAGATGATAGTAAGGGAAAAATCATTGCAATTGGTAAAATCGGTCTACTTCCTCATACTATAAAAAATATTAGTCTTATTAGAGGCTCGAAACACAATTTGTTAAGAATAAGTCAATTTTGTGATAAGGGCTATAAAATGATGTTTGATAAAGATAAAGTTGAGACATATGATAAAAATGATACTAAGTTGCTTGAAGGCTATAGAAAAAAGAGCATATATCTTATAGAACTAGCTAAAGTAGAAATTGAAAGTTATTTTCTTAAGTTTTTCTGATAATGTATTTTTATGGCATAAAAAGCTTGGTCATGTCAACTTCCATCAATTGAATAATTTGTTTAAAAATAGTCTTATATATGGTTTGCCTCAATTGCATATTAAGGATGATTTTCGTTGTGCCACTTGCATTAAGAATAAAATGAATGTTATTTTATGTAAGCCGGAGAATGTTATATCAATTAAGAGGCCTTTAGAATTATTACATCTTGATTTGTTTGGCCCTATACATACATTGAGCTTAGGAAGAAACAAGTATCACTTAGTGATAGTAGATGACTGTTCCAAATTTACATAGGTTCTTTTTCTTAGGCATAAAAGTGATGTATTTAAGAATTTCAAAGTATTTGCTAAAAATGTTAAAAATGAAAAAGGGGTTTCTATAATCAATCTTGGGACAAATCATGGAAAAGAATTTAATAATTTAGAATTCATAATATTTTGTGAAAACAATTGTATAATTCATAACTTTTTTGCATCCTTACACTCCACAACAAAATGAAGTAATAAAGCGTAAAAATAGAACTATTCAGGAAATGACACATACTTTGTTAAATGAAAGTGGTGTACCACAATATTTTTAGGTTAAATAGTATCTATATTGTATTATATTATCAATCGTGTGTACATAAGACCATTCACTAAGAAAACATCATATGAACTTTATCAAAGTAGAAAACCCATAGTATCATATTGTCATATGTTTGGGTCTGTATGTTATATCAAGAAAACATGTATTAACCTTGGTAAGCTTGAGGAAAGAGCTGATGAAAACATATTCTTAGGATACTCCTTAAGTATTAAAGCATATTGTTTGTTTAATAAGGTTACTAAAATGGTTGAGGAATCTATAAACGTAAATTTATTGATGAGATTAAAGTTGATGATTCTAATTATGATTCAAATGAGAAAACTAAAGGTAAGAATGATAATGTATAGGAAAATCAACTTGGGAAACCTAAGGCAACAAGTTCATCAGAACCATGATCTAAAGTAAGTTCAGAATCATAATCAAAAGCAAAAGTAGAAGCACATTCAAAAGCTAAATTAGAACCTACCGAGGTAATATTTAAGCCTTATGGAACCATCAAGTTTAAAACCTATCATCTACCTAAACAAGTTATAGGTAATGTCAATACTAGAGTTAAAATAAGAGCTAGATTCAGAAAAATTGAAAACCATTTTGCTTTATTATCTAAATTTGAGCCTAACTCTATTGATGGAGTTTTTTTCTAACAATAGTTGGATAAATGCCATGTAAGAAGAGCTTAATTAGTTTCAAAGAAATCAAGTATGGACACTTGTTCCTAAAACTAAAGATAACTCTATCGTAGGAATAATGTGGGTATTTAAGAATTAGCTAGATGAACATGGTAAAATTGGTAGAAATAAAGTAAGATTGGTAACAAAGGGCAATTCTCAAGAAGGAGTTGACTTTGATGAAACATATGCTATAGTTGCTATGCTAGAGGCAATAAGACTTCTACTTGCTTTTGCTAGTTATAAGGCTTTAAATTGTTCCAAATGGATGTTAAAAATGCATTTTTAAATGGATATATAAAAGAGGAAGTTCATGTTGAACAACCTCTAGGGTTTGTAGATCTATTTAAAGAAGACTATGTGTACAGACTTAGGAAAGCCTCATATGGTTTAAAACAAGCTCCTAGAGCTTGGAATGAAAGGTTAAGTGACTTCCTAATTAAGAATAGATTCCAAAGGAGTAAAGTAGATACAACCTTGTTTCTTAAACACTATGATCATGACATTTTAGTAGTCTGAATATATGTTGATGATATTATTTTTTGATCTACTAATGAGATGTTTTGCAAGGAGATTTTTAAGCTTATGTAGGATGAGTTTGAAATGTCATTAATGGGTAAGCTAAACTTCTTCCTTGGACTTCAAATCATACAAACAAATGATGGGATCTTTGTACATCAAGATGAATATACCAAGCAAATCCTAAAGAAGTTTGGCATAGAAAATGTCAAAGGCACATCTATACCCATGACATCCCTAACCAAGTTAGATCTTGATGATGAAGGTAAGAAAGTTAATGAAAAAAATTATAGAAGTTTGAATGGCACACTATTGTATTTGACTGAATCTAGGCTAGGCATATTGTTTAGTGTATGTATTTATGCAAGGTTTCAATATAAACCAACTGAAACATAGTTACCAGCTGTAAAAGGGATTTTTAAATATATATATTACATAAAAAAGTTAGGAATCTAGTATCTAAAGAATTAGAACTTTGATTTGATTGGTTACTCAAATGTTGATTATGCTAGATGTATGATAGATAGAAAAAGTACCTTAGGTACTTGCCAATTTTTAGTGAACAAATTTGTTTCTTGTTCTTCCAAGAAGCAAAATTTTATTATCCTATCTACAATTGAAGCTAAGTATGTTTCAATTAGCAACTGTTGTGCTCAGATTCTATAGATTAAACAACAATTATCTGATTATGGGCTAAATTTGAAAAATATTTCAATAAAATGTGATAATACAAGTATAATTAACTTGACAAAAAAATCCAATGCATCATTCTAGATATAAGTATATTGAGGTAAGACATCATTTCATACGAGAAAATGTTAATAGTGGAGATATAAACATTAAATTTGTGTCAACTAAAAATCAATTAGCTGATACTTTCACCAAGTCTTTTAATAAGACCAAATTTGAGTTTATGAGAAATGAAATTGGTGTTTGCTATCCATTTATATGAATATTTGAATAATTAAGCATATTGTAAAAATTATGTATGTTCTTTGCATGTGCATATGTATATTTATATGATTTTTTAATAATTAATTTATGTAGTATATTTAATTACCAAATTTTAGCTAATAAAATAAAAATCACTACACATAGAATTTTAGGATAATATTTTTTGTAAAATTTAGGAGAGTTAATTAAGTTTCAATTTTATCATTGTGATAATTAAATGAGCAATTTTTAAGCTCCCCTACATCAACCTTTCAATAGTAACTTCCCCTGCCTTTTCATTTTCATGCATACACCTCTCCCACATCTAGTGAATTACTAGACTTTGTTATTGCCATGTATCTCTCTTTCTTTTTAATTCTACTTCAGATTTTATTTCCTCTCTTCTAGTTCTTCATATTCTTCTAATCACGTTTTACCTTTAATCTCTTTAGATCCCCATTCATTCACAACTACATCTCATTTCCTTCGCAATTTTTCTCACCTTCTTTATAATCTATCTCCTCATTCTCTCTTACTTTCTCTAATTTCTTTTTCGAAGCTCATACTCTCTTTGTTACTCTTATGGCTCTACGAAAATCTTCATGTCTTGGTCTTAAAACCAAGAAGGATTCCAAGAACACAAAGGAGAACCTATACACTTTAGTGGATGAATCCATAGATTTTGAACAAACCCTTATTCAAGAATCTCATTACCCTAGTTTGGAAAATCCAAACCTTAACCCTAACCTTGATCAACCAAAACAAACACCAAAGAGAAGGAGATTAATGATAAGATTCAAGTGAGGATATTGCTAAGACTGAAGAAGAAACATATGAGGATGTTGATGAAACTGAGGGAAAACTTCAAGTGAGGAAAAGGAAAAGAAGTCAGAGTCAAAATCAAAACCATAAGAATAATCGGATCCAGAATTCAAACTAGAGGTAAAGACCATTGTTGAATGATTTGAGTAAATTGAAGCAAAAAAGAAAAAGGTAAGACTTGAAACTATGTTTGTTTCATCTTTTAAACAAAATCAATTCATAGAGCTTAGTAAAGTAGATTTGAGTTTCTCGAAAAGAATGGCTTTTATTTGGATGAGCTCTTAGATATTCTAGGATGCAAGAATATTTATGGTATTGAGAGTATTTTGTATGGAGAGTTGTTGATTGAATTTTATGATAATCTTGATATGGACTAAAGGGAAATGTGGTTGTCTAAAGTGAATGGATAGAAATTGAAAATTTCGAAAGAGGATATTGAAAATTGTTTTGAGATTCCTAGAATGAATAACGATAGCTAGTAGATGAAATGATTCGGGAAACATATTTTTAAGGAGTTGAATATGGGTGAAAGGATTTGGCCTATAAAGGAGGTCAGTATTTTTAATTTTAAGTTGATTGTATGAATGCTCCATAAGTTGGTTGTTAGTTGAATACTTCCAAAGTAAGGAAATACAACTAATATTTCAAAAGAAGATGCCCTGGTTATTTTAGCCATGCTAATTAAGAAGAAGTTAGACACTCTTGCACAAATGATCAGATATGCTTTCATGATAAGGAGACAAAGACTATATGGTAATTTACTAATGAAGTTGTCTAAATTTAAGAGGGTAAAGATTTCAAATGTGATAAGTAAGGAACTACCCATTTGTGTAATTAGAGGAGATCATTACCATCACATGAGTATTATTATAAAGAAGAAGATTAGTTACATTGATGATTGGGTATTCTATGTCCATGATAAGCATAAGAAGAATAGGTTGCTTAGAGCAGTGTTTGAGTGGGAGTTATCAAAATCTAGAGAAGAATCTTATTCAAATCCTAAATCAGAACTAGTGAAGAAAACCACCAAGCAAAGGAAGGGTAAGGCAATTTTAAAAGAAAAGAAAATGAAAATCAAGAAAGATTATGAGGTCAAGACAGTAGGAAAATTTGAAATTAAATCCTTAAATTAGAAGATGATAGATTCAAATTTAGAACCACCTATAAAAGAAGGACTTAGAGAAACTTCTAAGATAGAAGTAGTTTCACAGAAAGAGATATAGTTTATGATAGAATAAAAAATGGACTGGTTACTAAGTCAACTTTAGGTTTCTCTAAAAGAAAAATCTAAAAAACAATCCAAACTATCTCCAACACCTCTTACTTCACCAATGAAATCCTCTCTTAAACTATTTGTAGAGCTTGAGATTCCACTCTTTGATCTTCCAACTTATGATCAAAGTGATCATCCACTATCTTCATAATCTCTATCTCTAACAAAACAACAACAATCTCTTATTTCTTCAAAACCACAGTGTTCACCTCAATTTGCAAAAGTTCCATCTCCAAAAGCTGAACCAAGCTTGCCTACAGAACAAAATTCTTAAGATGATGAGTTTACTCAAGCATCAGAGGAACTACTAATATAAGTTCCCGCAATAACTATTATAATGCTACTATGATGGAAGGAATCTACTCCACCTTCACCATCTCAACAACAACCTTCTTTCGGTACTTCTTAAATCAAGAAGAGCTACCTTAAGAAGAAAAAGAAGAAATCTAAATAGTTTAGGCATTTAAAGTTTAAGTTTGTTTGTTATTTGTCAAAAATTTTGTCTATTATCATGTTCTAAGCCAAATGTTCATGTTATGTTTTGTATCTATTATAATTAGAATCACGCTCAAAGTCTAATTTAAAATTAAACTGATGTTCTCAATTGGATTAATGAAATATCAATCTTTTCCTTTCTCTAAAATTGTTATCTATCTTTCTTATCCATATTAGATTCAAAAGGAAAAAAAAAGTACATAATGATGACAAAAGGGGGAGAAATATAGAAAAATATTGAATTAAGAGTTAATCTTAGGAAATAATTGGTGAATTTATGAAATTCTTGGACTTAAAATTCTTTGACGATTTGTGCTTATATCTTTTGTGACCTGATATGAATTTATTAAGAAAACCTTTCATAATTTGATCAATATTTTTTTAGAAATGGTTTTGTTATCATCATAAAGGGAGAGAATATTGAGTTCATTCATAAATGTTCTAATGATAACAAAAAGAGCAACGATAATTTATAAGTTTCTTAAGTGTGCAAGTCAATAAACATAAAGATAAGAATTTAGTCTTAGTATTGATTTTGAAAATCATAATTGAATTCAGAACCTTGAGTATAGTATCAGAAGTTACAAGGTTGAATATTTTGAGAAGTATTTTAGGCTTCTAAGTGTTTGAAGACCTAACTTCACTTATTAGATATATTTGGATAATGTATACAACACATTCCACAAAGTTGGTTAGTTAAATCCATAGGGATATTATCTTACGTCAATAAATTTTATTGCAGTTATCTTCTTAGATTATTCATGAGATTTATGTTGCAATACTTGGAGAAGTTTAAGGAATTCAAAATCATATTTTATTTGAGTTCAAACCAAGAAAGGATGAGGATACATGTGAGAAAATATAATTGATAATGATGAATCTTATCTTGATTGATGTAGATTTTTATCAAAATTTGAAGAGTTGTTGAATAAATACTTTCAAGGCATATTTTCTCAATTATATCATATTTGCTAAAATATTCATAAGTATGCAATATCAAGAAAATTATTTCTGAAGCTCCAAGATTTCAATTTGAAGGCATTTAGCATCAAGCTTTGCTAGTAATTTTTAAGAGATATTTTGTTTTCAAAAAGGTTTTGTAGACACCCTATTTTTGTTTTCTTTTATTTTTATTTTTAGAATAAGGTAATGTATCTAAATTTAGGGAAAAATCACAAAAAAAAAAGATAATAATTGGAAAAATTAAAAAATGGAAAATTTAGAAAAAAATCATAAGAGGTAGAAAGTTTAGAAAAAAAAAATAAATAAAAATAATATTAAAAAATAGAAAGACAAAATAATAGTAATAATAATAATAATAATAATAAAAAGAGAATTGAAGAAGATAAGTTTTCTTTAGATAGTTTAAAATAGAATAAGAAATTTCAAATTACCTTTAGTTTTCTTTTTAGGCTTTAAGTAATAAAAAATAAAAAAAAAAGGGATTTTAGGCCTAAGCATAAGCCAATGGCCTAATGGTAACATACATGCACAAGCATAAAGGAGACCTAGGTTCGAATTCTATAGGAAGCATTTAGGCGTTTTTCTTTTGTAAATGTGTCGAGCAATGATTGGTCAACACTTTTCTTTTTCTTTCTCTTTCTCATTCTTTCCATCCTTTTCTCGCGTAAAAACTACTTGGAGAGCTCATTTTTTATCCCTTTTTCTTTATGATTTCACCAAATTAATGGTGAAATCACAAAATAGACTTAAAGTACTTTGGATTGGTATTGATTTCTTGTTTGAATTCAAACATTAAAAGGGTCAAAAAGAGGATGAAAAATCAAGAAAAAAAACTAAAAATTAGGAATATGCATTAAATCTTGATCTTCAATTTTCCAATTCAAAAGACTTAATTTTCAACCTACGATCCCAATCATTTTCGATTATCACCTATTCGACCATCATCTACCTTTGATATACAAACTTAAATCCCCTTCATTGGGATCCAACATTAGTAGTGAGCAACGTAACTCTAGCGCTACGTGATGGCTCCATCTTCATCCTCATTCACCTATATGCTACAATTTCAGCTATGATCGTAACCAAATCCATATCAAACATACTACCCTCACCGTACATACACAGTAGCACCCAATCTACCCTAGCGTTGCAACAACACACATACACTACAAAAGGAGGATCTACTCTTGACATCTATCTCTCGCCATTGCTCATCCGTAACCCAACATTGCCTGAACCTATGAACAATGAGCTACCACCCAATCTCAATCAACCACTTCCTTACATCCATCGTATGTTGACCAAACTTCACTACGGCCACCATACAACAAATCTAAACATCATCGAAATGATCCTTCTTTGTTGACCCTCGCCCAAACACCAATTATTGCAGCTAATCCAACCATTGTCAACAACAACTTACGGCTGCTACCCTTGTTACCTAATCGTACGACCAAGAAATCCCTAACTACACTAACTTAACACCTATATACAAACAACATACCCATGCTCTATAGCAACACTCACACATAACACTTGCCATTGTCCATAGTTGATGTGCCTTAGAGCTTAGTTATCACTAAGATTTACCGTTGCTGATCTGAACCAATGGGTCTCTTGAAATATCGAAGAAAACACTATGAGTATGTCTACGAACTGATTAGAGTAGCTAACATGAAGCTGTTTAGAGGATATGATACACCAATGAACATAATACGACTTTACACTTCACTTGATACGATGCACAAGTTAATGTCAAGGTCCACCTGCCACTAATCTTGAGCTACTTAAAAAGATTAGATAAGAGTGTATGAAAGTAGACTTGGAGAGGGTTGTCTTACAAGAATAGTATATTTAATGTCTATGTGTAAAGTTAAATGATTCTAGCTTGCAAAGAGAATGGACTATTTATAGTAAGTCTCGAGGGCAACATTACAAATAAAGAAATTACAAGAAGGTATATACAAAAAGGGGATTCCTTATACATATGAAAAGGGGTAAGAAGGACAAAAGAAAAAAAGAGAAAAATAGTACAATATCAGATGAAGAGGATAGGTGATAGTACGACACTGGATTCATACAAGGGTTCTCTAAGCATAGTAGGCAAGAGGAATTAAGGTGTTGTGGTGATAAAGAAGCTGAGATGTGAAAGGTTTCCATGAGAGTTAAAAGGAGGCCAGAAGAGAAGTACCTAGCTAGGAGCTAGCTGCATTTACTTGGTAGGAGTCTTTCAAACGTTCAAAGTTCGATCACTTAACATAGAGCTCTTTGCTAGATGAAAGTCGACATTAGCATACCATATTGAATAGAGCATAGTATAAACACTCGGAGCTCTAAGGGAGTTTAGCCATCCTCCTTTAGCATACTATTTCTCGTCATCGATGGGTTGATAAGAAAGAATCCTTCAGGTGAGGGACTGGAGGCCTCTGAGGCGTGTACCAGTGATTGGGCTGGCAATCGAAAACCCATTAGCTCCTCGGGGTTGTTGGAGATTTGCTCTCAAATCATGATCCTTGTCATCATCTAGCACATAGAGAGTTAGATCGACGATGTTAAATGTGGTAGACACTATAAACCCTCGAGCAGTTGAACCTCATAGGTGTTATCATTAATGCACCTAAGGATCTTATAAGGTTCATCTATTCTGGGAGATAGTTGTTCATTTATCCACTTGTTAAGGAAGTGTTCCTTGCTAAGATGGATCCAAACAAGATCTCTCGGGGTATAAATGACTCGTCTCCTCCCTTAGCTTCCCGTTTCCTTCTATAGGCCTATAATCTTGGCCAATTGCTAGGTAATCTTTTGATGTAACCTCTGGAATTCCTTGGCACGTTATAAGCCAAATTAACTTTCCCCTTATATAGTCAAACTGTTAATTAAATTTAAGGGTAAGTTCAGGTTAAGTCCATCAATGGCCTTAAATGGTAATCTTCCAATTGAGCTATGAGTCGAGTAGTTGTAAGCAAATTCAATGACGAGCAAGCATAATACTAGTCATGTGAATTCTTCCAAATAGCTGTGTACAGGAGGCTATCAATTGTTATGTTCATAACTTTAGTTTGGTTATCTATCTCAAGTTGACAAGAAGTATTGAATAGGAGCTTAGTGCCAAGCTTCCTCCATAGGGTCTTCCAAAAGAAGCTCATGAACTTTAAGTCATGCTCAGACACAATACTCCTCAGCACTCCATGTAGTTGCCCAATTTCTTACAAAAAGAGCTTCGCGATAATTAAAGCATCATTAATTCTGTAGTAGGGAATGAAGTGGCCTATCTTGTTAAACTAATCGACCACCACCATGATTAAGTCATGTCCTCTCACAGTTGGGGAAGACCAAGCATGAAATCTATGCTTAGATTGATCCACGATTGCTTTAGGATAGTTAGGGGTTTGTATTCTCTATAGGATTCTCTTCTCCCCTTTGCATATTTACATACCTCGCACCTCTCAAGTAATCGGTGCACATCCTTCATCATCCCAAGCTAGTAAAAATGCTCCTTTAATATCTTAGTCATCCTCTTTTCCCCAAAATGGTTAGCTAAACCCCCTAGTGTGAATCGTGACCAAGAATAGATAAGGTCCATTGTTGGATGGGTTTAAGCTTATAGAAAGCTCAAAAGAAATGATTGGGAATGGTGTGAAATAGGATGAACGAGAATGAAAAAGCAAAACCCACGATCAGCTCTAGAAGATATGACACATCAATGGAACTTCTAAAGACTTATGACACAATTCGATATGATGCACGAATCGATCCGGTGAGGTTACTCGCCACCTAACCTTGTTTCAGGGTTAGGATAAAAGTGATGCTAAGATTAAACAGAATATTTACACAAGAAAGAAAACACAAAAGTATATTAATAGTAATCTAAATTCTAATTATAGCTACAAGTACAAGGGTATTTATACCCATAAATTAGGGCAACTTACCCAAAAAGGGAAAAGACAAAAAAGGGTATTTCCTAAGGAAGTAATGTACAAGATATAAAGGGTTAAAATGAATATATAAGGAAAACAATCATTGTTGCAATGGATTCTACACATGATACTGTACACGTAGTGATGCTACATTGGTGAGGTTATTAGAAGATGCAGACAAAAAGTACAGATAACGTGCTTGTCTAACGAAGGGTGGCTTAGTTAGCCTGAAGTCTCTCTATCTTAGCTTCTTAACAAGGAAGATGTCGAGTCATTGGATAGCTTAGGCACGAATGACTATTCTTCAATTCAGTGCACTATAGAGAGATGGGCATTCATTCGGCTTGGCATAAAGAGTGACTTGATAAGGAAGTATTTGGCCTCAACAAGGCTCGGTTAGAATAGGAGGATTTGTCTTGCTAGTTCCTCTAATCTTTAAGCTTAGCTGTCGATCAATAGTTTGATAGCTTGATTCCCATCATTCCCTTCGGGTTATTTTGGATTTAGGATCAAATTTGAATGGTCTTCTTTCAGTTCTTCACTAAGGTGATACATATTGAAGTCGGCAATGTTACATTAGAAACCCTATAGTCCTCAAGCAATTTTAATCTGTAAGCATTATCATTGATCTTTTAGAAGATTTTGAAAGGTCCTTCGGCTCTTGTAGATAATTTGTTCCTTCTCTTGTTCGGGAACTGTTCCTTGTTGAGGTACAGTCATACCAAGTCTCTTGGTTATAATTGTCTAGCTGTCTTACCCTTTGTCTTCTCTTTTATTCTGCTGGCTGCTTAGTCAATGTACCAAGTGACTTTATCATAGATGTACTGAAGGGATTGTACTTTAGCCCTCACATTAGGGTCCTCTTGCATGGGTATAGGTATAAGGATATGATTGAAGGGTAACTCAGGATTGAAACCATAGTCCACTTCAAAGGGAGTCTGCTTAGTGGTGTCATGCATCGTCCGGTTGTAAGTAAACTCAACCACTGGCAAGTAGGCATCCTAATCAGCTAAGTTCTTTCCTATTGCAGCTTAAAGTAGTGATCCCAAAGTGTGATTAGCCACCTCTATTTGGACATCAGTTTGGGGATGACAAAAGGTACTGAAAAATAGTTTGGTCCCCATTCGATGCTACATGGTCCTATAGAAGTCGCTCAAGAACTTTAAATACCTATTGGAGACTACACTTCTTAGCATGTTGTGTAACTACACAATCTCCAACAAGAAAAGAGAAGTAAAAGCTGAAGCATCGTTAATTTTTTAGTTGGGCACGAAGTGTGCCATTTTGCTAAACCAATCTACAACAACCACTATAGAATCTTTGACTTGAGTAGTTCAAGGTAGTCTAAGAACAAAGTACATGCTCAATTTAGTCCACGACTTCATTGGAATAGGTAAAGGCATTGCTTTCCCTTGCTCGACTCAATACTTAGCCCTCTTACATATAGCACAGCTTTCGATAACTTGGTACACATCTCTCCTCATTCTTAGCTAGAAGAAGCGACCATTCAATAGTTCATAGGTCCTTCTTTCTCTAAAATGTTTAGAGAGTCCTCTACCATAAGCTTTTCTATTTAATAGTTCTTGCAGTGAATAGGTTGACACATATAATTTTCTACCTTGGAATAAGTAACCATCCTCAACATGATACTCATCTACTAACCTTCCATCAGCACATTGTATGATTATAGGTCTAAACTATGGATCCTCAGAATATTGCTCTTTGATACTTGCAAATCAAAATAGCTTAACCTGCAGTTCAGTTAAAAGTGCATGTCTCCTTACAAGTGTATCTACAACTGCATTGCTCTTTCTTTGCTTGTATTTTATTACAAAATTGAATCCTTCAAGGAATTTAACCCACCTCATTTGCCACTTTAATAACTTTATTTGACTTTAGAGGTACCTTAGAGATTCATAGTCAGTGTAGATGATAAACTCTCTCAGTAGAAGATAATGCTACCATACTTGCAATGCTCAGATTAATGCTAAGAGTTCTTTATCATACATGGAGTAATTCAACTATGATCCTTTGAGCTTTTCACTGTGGAAGGTAGTAAGTTGACCTTCCTGCATTAGGACAATGCTTATTCCAATGCTTAACGCATCACATTCCAATTGAAATATTCTTTCAAAGTTAGGTAGTTACAACATCGGGGCAAAGGTCAACCTCTTTTTTATCTCGGCAAAGCTCTTCTCCTCCCTTTCTCCCCATCGAAAGTCAGTGTTTTTCTTTGTTAGCTCAACAATTGGTGTGGTGAGGGTGGTGAAATTCTTGATGAATCGTCTATAGAACGAAGCCAGTCCATGGAAACTTCTTACGTTGGCACAAGTAATAGGAGTCGGCCACTCTACAATTGCTTGGATCTTCTTATCATCTATTCATAAGCTGTCCCCACTAACTATGTAACTTAAGAATACCACTTCCTCCTGGCAAAAGCAACACTTTTTCAGATTACCAAATAATCTCTTGATACGGAGGATATCTAATACTTCTTAGAGATTTTTATAGTGACTTGGCATGTCGGTATTGTTGACCAATATATCATCAAAGTATACCATGACAAACTTTCCAATGAAATGTCTTAACACGTAGTTCATTAATCACATGAATGTTTTGGGGCATTCGAAAGGTCGAATGGCATGACCAACCACTCATAAAGTCTATACCAAGTTTTGAATGCAATCTTCTATTCGTCTCCCGACCTAATGCAAATCTAATGGTAGCCATACTTAAGATCAATCCTATTGAAAATCTTGGCTCCACTCAATTCATCCATCATATCTTCTAACCTCAAGATATGATACCTATACTTGATAGTAATCTTATTCATGGCATAGCTATCAATACACATCTACTAGGTTCCATCCTTCTTTGATACTGGAAGGGCTGGTACAACGTAAGGGCTGAGGCTTTCCTTCACGTATCCTCTCTTTAGTAACGCATTGACTTGTCATTGGAGCTCAGCAATCTGTTTGGGATTCATTCGATAGGTAAGCTTATTTAGCAGTTCAGTGTCGAGTACAAAGTCAATGTAGTGCTCTATACCTTAAGTTAGGGATAACCCTTTAGGTAACTGTTTTAGGAATAGATTAGCATACTCATCCAGCAATTTTTTATATCTTAGGGTAGTTCACCCCGCTCCTTCATTTTCAATAATCGCCTGACCAACATGAGGGTCTACTCATCAACATTGACGACCTCTCGAAGCTTCGCCTTACTCATCACCAAAGCCTTCTTCAATCCATGGGCAAGTTTTGTTTATAATTTATTAACTTCTCTCAATGGTATCAAGTTCAATGTGATCTTCCAATCATCCTTCTTAAACATATACATGTTCTTATAGCTATTGTAGATAACTTTCCTATCAAATAGCTACAGTCTTCTTAACAACACGTGGGAGGCACATATGGGCAGTACATTGCAGAGAATCTAGTTTGAGTAATCCCCTATAGTAATCAGCAGTATTACTTACCAAGTAACATGTAATGCTCCTTTCTCACTCAACTAGTGTAATTTGTACAGCCTTAGATGTGCAATAGTTGGCAACTTCAATTTTGAAACAAGATCGGTTGATGTCACATTAGTGCATCTTCCACTATCTACAATGACGGCACACTCCTGATCATTTACCTTATAGGTGGTATGGAATAAATTCCCTCTCTGCTCCTCCTCTCATAAGGGTTCTATGTTCATAGTGCATTAGAAAATTATGAGTAACTTTTCTAAGTCCTTAGCAAACACATCCTCGTCAATCAGCTTTTTCTCAATAGGGACCTCCTCCTCCCTAAGTTCCTCATCTATATTGTCTACTTCTAGCTTCGAGACGTCTCCCTTAATGACCATTATCCTGTGATTTATGCATTGAGTAGCCATGTTTTCAAATCCTTGGCACTTGAAGCACTTAATCTAGCTTGTATTCTTGCTAGACCCTTGCATCTTCTCATAAGTTTGAGTTAGCACTTCACCATTAGGTTTGCCTTTTTGCTCGGCTCAAACATCAATCTTTTGGCTTTGCTCGATACTCGACTGAGCTAGGTAGCTTACCTGTCTGGGTCAGTTAGTTAGCTCCTCCTTTGCCTTTCTACCCGTTGGGCAATCCTAACAGCTTCATCCATTGTCTCAAAAGTGTCTTAAATGTCTCCTTTTAACCTAGTAATGAATCTTAAGACTGTTTGGGCTGGTGTTTCCTCTACTTCACGACGGATCATAAGCATCTAAAATTCTTAAACATACTCGTCAACAATCTGGCCTCCTTATCTCAACTCTTGAAGTCGAATGAAAGCATCTTAAAGATAAGTTTCTGGTACAAATCTGTTTTTGAGTATTCTCTTCATCTTGAGCCAAGTATTAATCTCTCAATAGCCCTCTCATCTCGTCATGGCCTATAAATTCTTCCACCCCGTGGTGGTATTTCAAGAGAACTTAATAGCAGCAGTTGTCACTTTCTCATAACCCTTGTAATGATAATAACAAAAAAAAACACTCCACTTTCTATTCCTACTCCAAATATTCATCAGCATTCTCAGATCCATTAAAGCTTATAATCTAAAGTTTCACATGGTCAAATGCTTTGGGGACTCGTACGCACTCTTCTTCAAAATACTCTTCCTCTTCAATAAGCTCTCTTTAGTCTATCATTTGCCTTATTCATCTACCTACTCCTCTAACTTGAATTAGTCTAGCTTAATTCTAACTTCTAATAGGTTAAGCAGCTTGTGGGGTATTTTATACGGCCTCAATAGGTTGGTAAGCTAGCACATGAATAGCTCAGGTCAGATCTACTAAAAGGTTAGCTACCTCATCAAGTCTCTCTTCAGTACTTTTCGGTATCCCCTATGACTATTGTCCATGGTAGACAACTCCATTATTGTCATCTCCAATACCAACATTTACACTTAGATCCTTCATTTTCTTCAATGGTTCAAAGTTCAAATAAACACTCTCATTAACCAGAAAATCAATAGCTAGCAAACTCAGCAATTAAGATGAACATAGTAACTTGCTCTATTTCACACACGTAAAACAAATTATAAACAAAACTTTAGAAATACCAACAACTCAAACAAAACCTTTACTCTAATACGAAGATGGTGAGAATCATGACCAAAAACAAACAAGAATGGTCATTGGATGGGTTTGAGCTTACAAAAAACCCAAAAGAAATAATGGGAAATGGTGCGAAATAGGAAAAATGCAAATGAAAAAGTAAGCAAAACCCATGAATAGCTCTAAAGGATATGATGTACCAACGGAACTTTTGAGGACTCACAACATAATTCGTGATGATGCACAAATCGGTCCAGTAAGGTTACTCGCTACCTATCTTTGCTTAAAGGTTAGGATAAAAGTGATGTCGAAAGTAAATAGAGTATCTATGTAAGGAAGAAAACACAAAAGTGTATTAATGGTAATCTAAATTCTAATTCTAGCTATAAGTACAAGGGTATTTATACTCATAAGTTAGGGCAACTTGCCCAAAAAGGGAAAAGACGAAAAAAGGGCATTTCCTATGGAAGTAATGTATAAGATACAAAGGGCAGAATTGAAAATATAAGGAAAACAATCATTGGTGTAATGGATTCTATACATGATACTATATACGTAGTGATGCTACATTGGTGAGGCTATCAGAAGATGCTAATAAAAAGTACGAACAGCTTGCTTGTTTGAGTAAGGGCGGCTCAATCAACCCGAAGTATCTTTATCTTGGCTTCTTGGCAAGGAAGTTGCCAAGTCATTGGATGGTTCTAGTGCAAGTGAGTATTCTTCAATTCAGTGCACTACAAAAAGATGGGCAGTCATTCAACTCAGCATAAAGGGTGACTTGGTAAGGAAGTACTCGACCTTGGTAGGGGTTGGTTAGAATAGGAGGATTTGTCTTGCTAGTTCCTTTAGTCCTTAGGCTTAGCTACGAGTCAATGGTCTAATAGCCTAATTCCCATCACTCTTGGCAGGTGCTTCTCGAATGTGTAGCTCCATTGCTGAACCATTTAGTACATAAACCTACTTACCCTTCATCAAGAACCCCACACTCAAGTAGAACCCTTCCATAGCTTCTTTAGCACTATACTTGGCTACTAAGGGTCTAAAATGTGGATCATGCTCATACTGATCAAGTAAAGTGCCATATCTAAGCACCTTAGCTGGTAACGTTATAATGAAGGCATGACAGCGAGAAAGAGCATCAACCATTTTGTTGGTGTTTCTCTTCTTATATTTGATGACATAGCAAAAGGTCTCCAAGAACTCAATCCATTTAGCGTAATGCTGAGAAAGCCTCCATTGCCTTTGAAGATGCTTAAGATAACAAATAATGCTGCCACTTCTAGAGTGTTTAGATAAGGGTACAGAAATCCTTGTCTTAGGTTGAGTAATTCAGGGTAGTACCTTAGAGTTTTTCACTGAAATAGGCAATGGGGCAACGCTTCTACATAAGGGCAGCACTAATGCCAACACTAGACACATCACATTCAACCTCAAAAACTTTCTCAAAACCTGCTAGGGTAAGTACTACATTAGGCGTCAGCTTAGACTTTACATCTTCAAAACTCTTTTGAGCTTTCTCGGACCACCTAAACTTAACATTCTTCCCAGTCAATTCAATTAACGGCATAATTATGGAACTAAAGTTTCAGACAAATCTCTAATAAAATGAGGCTAAACTATGGAAGCTCTTGACTTTAGCAGTAATAGTCGATATGGGCCACTCAAGAATAGCCTTGACCTTTTTGTCATTAACTTAAACTCCCTTCCCAAAAAACAACATATCCAAGGAATACAACCTCACTTTGATAGAATACAAATTTCTTCAAGTTAGTGAATAATCTCTTGGAACAAAGGATATTAAACACAAATCTTAAATGCTCAACATGAGTGATGAGGTCAGTACTGTAGACTAGAATATCATCAAAATAAACTACAATACATTTACCGATTAACGTTTTGAGTACATAATTCATCAACCGCATAAATGTACTAAGCGCATTAGTTAGACCAAATGGGATCACCATCCATTTGAATAGACCATCTCTTGTCTTGAAGGCTATCATCCATTTATCTCTAGGTCTCATTCATATTTAGTGGTAGCCATTCTTCAAGTTAATCTTAGAAAAGATGCAGGCACCATATAAGTCCTCAAGCATATCATCAAGTTGCGAGATTGATGGCTCGGCTATCAATGCACATTCTCTACATTCCATCCTTTTTTGGCATAAGTACAGTTGGTATGCCATAAGGGCTCATGCTCTCACAAACACATTCGCAGTCTACCAACTCATCCACCTATTTCTTTAGTTCAGCTAGTTACTTGAGATTAAGCCTATAAGCGGGTCAATTCGGTAAGGTAACTCCTAGTTGGAGGTCGATGCAATGCTCAATACCTCTCAAGGGAGGTAAACCTTTTGGCATCTTAGCAGAAAATAGGTCAGTAAAGTCTTAAAGCAGCTATTGCACCTTGACGGGTAAGTTTTTGGCTTCTCTCACCTCTAAGAGTCTCCTGGCTAAGAGGAGCACAAAGTCCATGGCTATGACTTCTCGGGCAAATTGAACTCAAGAAATCATTAAGGACTTCCGCTGTAGAGATCTAGCAACGTTCTCTTAGGATTCTTGCACTTCTTTAGGAATCATGGGTGTCAATATAATTTTCTTCTTATCCTTTTAGAACATGTAGGTGTTCTTATACCTATTGTGTAATACTCTTAAGTCAAATAGCCATGGTCAGCTGAGTAATATGTGAGAAGCATAGATAAGAAAGACATCACACAACACCTTGTCCTTATACCTATCAGTAATTGTAATTGTCATGAACTGAGGACGATCTAGTCGTAGCAGACGCCGTATACTATACGAAGAACCCCTGATTGGTTACCCTTCCAATCATAAACTCTTCACGCAATATACAAGGCTCTACAACTACTAGTTTCCTAAGAACATACAGATTCACATGATAACATCACACAAACATATTTATATAAAATTTGAACTACAAAGCTTACAATACACAGTAATTGAGTACATCAAAGCGTATAATATTAGTAAAACATAAGTACATAAGTACATAAATTGATCTCTCTCAATACACAGGATAGCTCGCTCTTGCCCAAGTCCCTAAGTTAACCTGTGGCATCCCTCGGCCAACCTCTACGAACAAGTTATCTTGAAGCAAAAGTCTAAGGGGGTGTAAGCATAAGCTTATTGAGCAAAATCCTCAGCTACACCATAAGTAAGTTACAAATACATTATATTCATGAATAAGAATGAATGATCAAATAGAATGCCAAACAATACGTATAGTTAACTAGTTCATATACGTAACTCAGATTTAACTCCCTCTAAAGTTAGGGTTAGAGCATACACGGCACCAATCAGATCTGAGTATTATACTAGAACTTACTTTACTACGAAACTCTACGTTCTGTACTTAAAGCAAACAAGTCTTTTATTTTCATAAAAACCAAGTTCTAGTATAATCATAAGTAAGCCCCCGCAGTCCACACTCACCCCTAAACGGAGGCCTCTAGACTCGACCCTTAGCCAGGCAGTTGGCACCTCCAACGCTTAGTGTTCCCATGGGCCAAGATAAGGTTATTTTGTACAAGTGCACCATATAGAACCAATAAATTAATAATAACAACTCCCGAATGGTCTCTCTTTACCTTCGTGTGATGTGACGGTCAAAATTGTATTTATGCAATGCATGTTAATGTATGTTCCAGTTTTTTTTATAAGTCGAGTATAATTAAGTTCAAATTATGTTGTGACCATTCCATAATACATACAATCATTTCTATACTATTATGTAACAAGCAAAGTATTATCTATACTTAAGGTAAGTTTACAACTTAACACACAATAACATACACAAGTGTTTCCCAACCCCACACAGTAGTCAATTAACAATAACATTTAAGTTCACTATCTACAATCACATACAAGCATGGAATCATAAGAAAATACTCACTCAGCCATAACGACTCGCTTTAGTCGTAGTAATCAATTGGGAGATCTTTTCCCACCTCGGGATTACCTAATCATTATGATATAATAACACTAGTAAGTAATTGAATTAACTAGTAATTCTAAATATCTATTTACCTAATTCTAGTTAAATTATTATTAACTTTTATCCGATTAGACTTTATTATTAATCGTATGTAACCTTTTCGTTCTATTTTTTATATTTATGAATTTATAGTCGTTTTTCATCGTTTTTGGATGTACGTTCTCACAGTGATGTCCGCTTTGGACATTAAGACCCGTGTTTTATGATATTGACTAAATTTATAGAAATTTTAATTATGGAAAGTTAATTACTCTTATTGCTTATATTTATATCCTTTATTTATACTTAATAATTTAGTTAACCCTTAAATTCTTATACTTAGAGAATTTTACTTTGCTATTACTAATTCATGTACCTAATTAAGTGTAATCCAATTTAGGAAGTCTATTAGGGTTTACTAATTTATGTACCTAATTATTATGTACTCTTCTTATTTCTTATTTTATAAACCTATGCTTATATCATTGCTTACATCATCAATCGCTTGTGTCATCGCTTGCTTATGTCATCTTTTAATTACATCATTGCTTACCTCATCACTTAATTATATATGCCTTACCTTAAGCTTATGTCATATCTAAAAGTCTTATCTACACTTCACATAAACTACTATATACTTATACCCTTACTATACTTATATGTATATTAGTATACTTATAGATATACTTATACTTATACCATATTTATACTTGTATATATACTCATATACCTATATAGTCATATATGTATTTTTGTACAAATTTCATATGCCAAATTTTCCTATTAAGAAAACCTTCCTAATTTCATTTTTTTGTATTTTTAAGTGTGTATTTAGTATGGTATAGGTATGTATAGTTAAGATTTGTCTTAGTTTAGGTTATGTACATAGTAAATACTTATGTACAAGGATCCCCATACTTGTATTCTTCTAGTATATCCTTATGTGCATATACTTAAGGGCATATACACATGTATTTCTTTCCTCTATATCATGATTCTTATCCTTCTACACTTAAAAGTGGAAACTTTATGCCTTCTTCTACATGATCACACAGAACATATATCTACTTATCTAATCTACCTCATCACCTAACTAATAGTAATATAAAATAATACATAATAACATACTCACATACCTTAATTTATGTTTGAAATATGGAGACAAAGTGGAAAGTTTTGAAAGTGAAAGGGGAGAGGAAGTGTTACAGCAATGGAGTTGGGGTTTGCTTTGTTTCTTTTTGTTTTGTTTTTCTTTGCTTTTGGAATGAAGAAGATGGTGGGGTCTAGAAGAAAAGAAGTGGACGGCAATTAAGGAGGAGAAGGGAAAAGAAAAGCCAAAAGAAAAGAAAAGGAAAGAAATCATGAGATGGATAGATATTTTCTTATGCATTAGTGTCTTTTGTTGACTTTTCTAATTGTTGACTTAGTCAACCTTTTGACCTTGGCCAACATATGTTAACTTGGTCAACTTTCCATAAGCATATGCCATTTTGTATATATAGTGTAGTAATTAGGGAAAATTAAGGGAAAAATTAAGGAAATGAAAGGAAATGAGACATTTGGTGAATTGATTCGTAAAAATAAATGATGAGGTCTTACTTTAGGTATTTATATCCTATATATATCATTTGGTAAGTTATTTAGTTTAACTAATATGAAAAGTGTTAATTAGGGTGTTAATGTTCACTACATTTAACCTAAGCTTCAACTATATCCCTAACTCTATGTAATACTATCTTAATCATATACTTAGGAGATAAATGTAATCTATGATTCATTATCTTAGTTTCTAAAGGATTACTTAAAGATTCTAAGTATATATGCATGATTGAAAGTCATCTCTAATCTTTCACTAATGATTTGGCAAGATATGAAGGCTATATTATCAATTAGGGTTTTAGGGCATATTACAATGAATTAATGCCCGTATGTCGTTTAAGGTTATTATTTTAGGGTTTTTATCACTTTTAAATAAAATCTTTAGTGTTTACATACATTTAGTGTAGAAAAGTTTCATACACGATTGATTAGTTCTTTTAGGGTTTTTACTTTCATTAGCCTTGTCAACTCCTAAATTATCTAATATACTTGAGTCTATTTCAAAAGCTAGATAAAAAATTTTAGGGGCTTATAGTAATTGGTACCGTAACTTATTTAGCAACGTATAACCCTTCTTTCTCATTTAGCTAGTGAATCTTGTACAACTTAAGGTATGGAAGGGTCGGCAAATTCATGGCCTTGACTACTCCTTGAGCTATGACATTGGTATAGCTCCCCCCATCAATGATTAAGGTGCATAACTTGCCATTCACTTAACAATTCATATGGAAGAGGTTCTCCCTTTACTCATTTTAGTTAACCATAAAAGCATTGAGAGACCGTTGAATGACAAAGTAGTATTTAGTTCCACCCTTACGTGGTGTCTTGACATTAGGTTCTTCTTGAAATTCTTCCAACATCTGATCAACTCTTATTTCTTCCTCTCCTTCACCCGTACTCTCTACTTCAAACTGGGGCTTATCTCCCTTTATAATCATGACTTAACAGTTGGGAAATTAACTAGCCACATGTCCATAACCAAGGCACTTAAAACATTTGATTTCTTAGGTCTTTCTTCCTAAGCTCTAGCCTTTGTCTCTTCAGATCTTAGGGTCTTCGGTCTTGTTCTTACCTCAGCCTTCTTTTGGTCATCTTGGCATCCACCTTTGATGTTCCACTGCAAAACTATTTGATGCTCGATCATTCCCTAGTTGGCTTGGCATGCCACTCCCATTTAGCAACATTGGTTGGTTACTCGGCATTCGATTAACTTGGTTCCACCTTTGCCTTTCAGCTCTTTGTGCCACCTAGATGGTTTCATCTAAAGTTGTGAGGTTTTGCAACTCCATATTGTTGCCAATCTTAGTCTATTGTTTAGAGATAAACCATTCTATAGTTCGTATCTCAAGTTTGTTGACATCACATTAAATCATGAGCAACTAAAACTCTTAGACATAATTGTCTACTGATCTATTACCTTACCTTAAGTCTTAGAGTCATCTGAAAGTGTCTTGCTCTTAGTGTTTAGGAATAAACTTACTTCTCAAGACTTTCTTCATTTTGTTCTATGTTCAGATTTCTCGTTTGGCTCTCATGTAGACATTTTGCAACTTCTTCCACCACATTGTCTCATATCTAGAAAATTCTAATGCAGCCACTCGAATACGATCAACATCTTCATAATCATAAAAATTGAATATCTTTTCCATCTTCTCCTCCCAATCTAAGTAGTTGTCAGCACTATCAGACCCATTAAAGCTCGAAATTTGTACTTTAAGGTGTTCGGCTCCCTTAGGAGCTCTAAGATCACGTTCATCAGTTCCAACATACTGCTCCTCTTCTTCTTCATACTCTTCTACTTCATCTAACTCTAATCTTCTTCTCGCGACCTTATCAGCATGAAGGGGTGGTGCTTGGTTTATAGGAAAGGCTTCTGGTGCTCATTCATTCATCTGCCTTCTCGGCCTATCTCTCATCTCTTAACCCTATTCAACAACTCTCTCATACGACTTAGTCTCTAAAACTCTCTGTACTAAAGTAGCTAAATTAGTGACAATAACAGCAAGATCTTGTATTTGCTCATTAGTAGTACGTAGTGTTTGTTGGGTCACCCAACTACAACTATGAACATCACTCTCAGCATCATTAATTTGTCCTTGAACACTAAGATTAGACATTCTCTTGAGATTTTAGAAAGGTACTCTTTATACAAGAAATCCTTACACACATACAAATGCCATACAGTTCTCGGTCTCAACCTCAAGCTTTGATACCAAGATTATATGATATGCCCAAGACCTTAGTTATCACTAAGACTTACCGTTACTGATATGAAGCAATGTGTCTTTCAAAATATTGAAGAAAACAATGTGAGTAGGTCTACAAATTGATTAGAATAGCTAACGTGAAGCTATTCGGAGGATATGACACACCAACGAATATGACATGACTTGAGAGTTCACTTGATATGATGCACAAGTTAATGTTAAGGTCCACTCGCCACTAATCTTGAGCTACTGGGCAAGATTAGATAAGAGTGAATGAAAGTAGACTTAGAGAAGGTTTTCTCATAAGAACAGTATATTCAATGTCTATGTGTAAAGTCAAATGATTTTAGCTTATAAGAAGAATGGACTATTTATAGTAAGTCTTTAGGGCAACATTACAAATAAAAAAAATTACAAGAAAGTATATACAAAAAGGGGATTCCTTGCATATACGAAAAGGGGTAAAAAGGATAAAAGATAAAAAGGGAAAAACAATACAATATTAGATGAAGATGATAGGTGGTAATGTGGCATTGGATTTGTGGTGAAAAAGAAGCCGAGATGTAAAAGGTTGCCATGAGAGTTAGAAGTATGCCAAAAGAGAAGTACCTCGCCAAGAGCTAGTTGCATTTACTCGGTAGGAGGCTCTCGGTAGTTGAAAGTCTGATCACTCGGCATAGAGCTCTCAACTAGAGGAAAGTCAGCATTGGTACACGATAATGAACAGAACATAGTATAACCACTTGGAACTCTTAAGGAGTTTAGCCATCCTCCTTTAGCATACTGTTTCTTATCATCGATGAGTTAACAAGAAAGAATCCTTAGGGTGAGGGACTGGAGACCTCTAAGGCAAGCATGAGTGATTGGGCTGGTAGTCCGTAACCCATCAACAGTCCACTAACTCCATTCGACATGCAAAACAACCACTACCACCACATAGAAGATTTTGGACCACCACCAAACGGCCGAGTTAAGTTACAGTGCTTCTCCAACCCCCCATTCCCTAATAAAATTCACACCAAACTAAGCTGACTTACTCAATTTGGGCACCTAAACAAGCTTAGATCAAGCCTCCTATCACTATTCTCCACCTTCCTCTACTAAGCATGTATAGTGCAAATGAGTCAAGTCGTTCGACCCATAACTCGTAGGCCAACCAAAACCTAATCCAACTTTACCGACCTATATGTGCTTTGATCTAGCTAGTCTGATCTTTTATCATTTCATGTGTTTTATTTTGTTTTTATGTTTTTTTTATAATTTATTTGTTTCATTTAATTATTTTATTTGTAATCACTAAAAAAAAAGAAAAAGAAAGAAAAAAGAAGAAGAAAAAGCAAAGGAAAGAAAGAAAGAAAACAAGAAAAAAGCTTAGTTGATCTTTGTTTTTATTTTTTGGTTAATACATAAATAAAATAAAATAATAAATTTAGAAAAAATTATTTTATCACTTAGAGAGGTTACTTTTCTAAATAAATAAAAATAAATCAAGTTAGGACATCTTTAATTCCCCAAAAATAAAACCAGATTTAAGACCCTTTTAGAAAAGTTTCTTAATAAACTTGAACCCACTTAATATGTAAACTCAGTGTTTTTTAAAATTAAAAGGAATCTAATACATTAAAGTTTTCTAAAAAGAACTAGAAGTATCTAATCTCAAATAGTAGGTATATAGATACCTTTGAGGTGACTAAAAACAAAAAAAAATTAGTTTTTTTTACTTTTAGTTTAGATTACTTAACTTGGTAAAAAAATGAAAAAATAATTTCCCATTTTTTCGACTTAGAATTATTCAATTAAAAGTAATTTTAATAAATTAAGTTATTCTAAAAGGTAATTTTAGAAATTAAATCCACAATTGGAAAGTTTGTAGTACTCGTAAGGGTTTAAAAAAATCTAATCTTCGGACTCATTTCTCTAGTTTTTCAAAACCTTTTTCTATAAAATCGGTTTTCCCCATGGGAACCAATATCTAGATCAAAACCAAATCTACTAATTTGATTTTAACCTAAGCCATTTCCTAACTCCGGTTGGATGACAACTCCAAAAGTTTACAAAATTCTTTCAACAAACCAGTTTTCTTTAACTCTTAATTGAGAATCAATATTAAATGGGTTAGTGTTTCATATTGATCAAGTTAAGAAAAATATAAAGTCGGGAAAAATCAAGCTCAATAGGTTCGACTTTCAAAAGCTTTATTGAAGAAATATGAAGGGAAATCAAAGTATTTTATATAAGAAAGTCTCCAAAATATATTAGATTAAAATACAATAAGTGTAATGTTTAAATTCCAGTGATTTGGTTTCCACAATTTATGGGATTACAATAACCAAACACTACGTCAAGACTTTATGGAATTATTCAAGGTTTGATTAATAGTTATCAAAGATTGTAGAAAAGAGACATTGCTTCAAAAGATATAAAGAAGAGAAGTTCAAATCTTTTGAGATAGAGATTGTCAAATCAAGGCTACATACATTTTCAAAAAGCTTCACATTTAAGAGAATTTAGAACCATATTTGGAATCTAATTTAGAGATAATACCATCCAATCTATTTTCATAATTCGATTTCATTGTATACTTTATTTGAGTGGAGCTTTATGTTCTATCCTCATAGCTTTTGTTAATATATTTGTTTGAGTGATAGACTTTATGCTAAAGAGAGAATCAAATTTCTATAGTTTTGTGTGTAGGCCTACGCAGCCTAGTAAGACCAAGTAGAAATGCTTGTAATTGTTTCTCTCTTATTGAAGATAATGAAATGTGGATAGTAGAACGACATCGATATAGATAATAGAGTCTCGAGCGGTGGAGCCGGAAATGTGTAGTAGACATAAGGCCAAAGTACTATAAATCTCTTGTCCGATCTTCACATCTCTACTCTTCTTTAATTTGTGCTTTTTTTTATTTTTATATATAATTTCAAACCTAATCTTGCTTAAGTTATCAAAGGGGACACGTTATAATTTAGTTTTATGAAAAGAGTTTCAAGTTTTATAATAACCAATTCACCATCTCTCTTGATTACTTTTGAGACCTATAGATATGATATTCACTTTCACTTGTCTTATTAATTAAACTCCTCATTGGTATTTAGATGCAAGAAATACTTTATTTCTCTTCTTGATCTAAGGTTCGCATAACTAGTAAAGGTTAAACAAATGTATGATCTTCAATTTTCTAAAAGAATTGATATCAAATTCAATTTATATTAACATCTAATCTATGATCTTTGATTTAGTTAGAAGATATCTTAACTTCCCTAATTTTTTTTATGATTGCCAAAACATGGAGATAAGGGAAGCAACATGTAATCTTTAATCTAACTATTGCTAATTCATTAATTAGTTATCTTTAACACTAAATTGAAGTTAATTACATCAAATCCTAAAAGAATCTACCAATTTGAAATCATCTAGAAAGATTAGATTAGGATTGTTAGCTTACTCTCTTAGTAAACACCAGTTGCTACAATTCTTGAGTCTACACCTATATGATCTTCTTCGATATAATCACTTTTACTATAAGACTAACACATGTTAAGATGGCTAATGCAAAAATTTAGCTAAGAATGGGAGTTGATGAGGTAGGATGTGGTTTAGGAGGTCACAACATAAGGAAGGAGAGAGAGGAACCATTTTTCTTCCAATTTTGCTATTCTATGCTTAGTTTAGTCGAAAGTGGTAGAAATGAGACAAAGTAGATTGGTTACATTAATGTATCCTCACCTTTACTTAATGTGGAAGTAACCTAACTTAAAAGTCAAGATTCTTATGCCATAAGCTTCTTCTATCTTCTTATAGAAGGTTAAGTGAATATTTTGAACTTTAATACTTATTTGTTGTTTGTAGATTTTCGGATAATTTCCTTCCTATAAAGTACAAATAACTAAAGGATACCAAGGCCAATTCGGAGCAATCACTCTAATGCCTAAGTTAGTAAGTGCATTTAGGAGAAAAATAGAATGAGTAGTTATAGGTTATAAGATAATTCTTATAGTGCTTCTTATCTGTATTTATAGGTGAATGTCGGGTGTTTAAAACAATAGTTAATCACATAATTATTAGGATATGTGGAGACCTCACGATCAAGTACATTCTTGAAACATAAGAGTAGTAGGCAGTTATGTAATGGAATTATGCCAGGAGATAACTATTATAATTGTTTGTATTACTTAAATTTAAACTAGATATGGCTCTTGGTCGACATCTACTGAGAGGTGAATTGCTTGACTTCTTATAACCCTGAGTAGACAAGTGAATGTAATGGATGAAATTTAATTGTCAACATTTGCCTCCCCAACTCCTATAGTTGAGGATTTGACTGAAGGAGTAAATAGTTTAATATTCTTTGTAGGGTTGAGTGAAGATAGACACAAACTTGTTGTGCCACTTGTGGATATTGAGTAGAAATTCATGGACAGATAGGTTCACCTTATCATTTCATATGAAGAATTGGATTTTTGGACCTAATGGACTGAACCTATCTACACCAAGGATATTGAGGTAATGCTAAATGATGCTGCTATGGCAAAGAAGATCCATGAAAGGGGGAAAAACAAAATGTTGTACTAGGATGTTGAGAGAATAATAAGGTGATATGAGAACAAGGAGCCAATTTTCTTTGAGAAGGAATATATGCTATTGAGTAATTGTTGTGCCTAATAAAGCTACAAGAGGAAAGTCGTTCTTATGACAAAGGGGGAATAATAGTTGCCTTTGAGCCTTACTTGATACAAAACATGTAAGTTTTTTATTCCTTGCTTTATTGTTAATGTATCTACTTTGTATTACAAACATAAGCATAGGTGATGTGGATCTTGCCAAGTTGTTGGCCTAAGTAAAGGCTAAAAAATCTAAGGCCAACAAGTGAGTAAGCGCCAAGGTGATTATGACTCGATTAATTGCTCAAAGGAAAGCTGTATAAGAGAAAGTAGCAACCTTGAAAATGGTACCTTGTCCATTATATATTAAGAGTTTTGTTTTGTTTTTTTTCTTAAATATATATGAACTTATGGAATCTTTCTTCTAATATACTATAGGCCTAAGTCATTGTATATTTTCAATATGCTGGATATATATACATTGTATTTTACATATATGATATATTATATATTATAGCTATAATTTATACATTATATATTCGTAATATATATATTTAATATATCTATTTATTGTATATAATATTGTCATAGGAAATCAAAGTGGAAAACTATTTCAGTCTCTTAAGTTTTTAAGGAATATATCAATTAAATATGTTAATAATACATAGTAAGTGTAAGTAAGATAGTGGTACTTATATGGTTCCATTGGCACAATAAGATGGACATAGGAGTTAATGTAGGGGGTTTAAGTAGTTAAATAATGGTTTGGATGGTATTGCCAACAAGGTCAGTGATAACGGTGTGGTGGAGTTGGACGTCTTATTCTAAAATAACAATAAAAATAAATTTCTTTTTTATTGATAAAAATGGCTTTCCATAATTGAATATATTCAAATCTCTTTTGAAAAATAAAACTTGCCATATTTATAACATATGCTAGATATATATATATATATTTATATATATCTAATTTGTGGACGTAAAAATATTTTTATTGATTTACTCTTTTGTTCTTATAGAAAGTAATCGATTATAGATACCATTTACATATATGCATATAAAAGCAACTTCCAAGAATAAAAGGTACAATAAAATATTAGTAAATATCACAATGTTTCTAATAGTGGAATACAAATTTTTACCTTTAGTATCATTATCATGTCTACAAAGGAATTACCAATTACTCTCATGACTCTCATTTATAAGACTATAACTAAATTAGAAATTTTTGTAGTATATAAAGTATTACATTTATGTGTACAAAAATATTATTGTAAAAATTTATACAGATTATATCATTATTGAATATTATAATAGTAAAGAATGATGAATCAAACTTTAATGATTTTTCCTTTCTAAATTTACAATTTTAAGTTTTTTTTTCCTTTATGTAATATCTTAAACTTTGATGGTTTTGATAATATTGGTTTTGTCCCCTTAAACATTTAATCTTGCATCCATCCTTAATAAGGTGAAATCTAAGGGATTTGAAGGATGTTACAAATCAAAGTGGATGTTCTTCATCTTTCAACTTTGATTTGAAATATCACTAAATATGTTTTATATGAAGTTTAATAAATGTCACTAAAACATATAAGATTTTGTGACGTATACAAAATCTACAAATATGAGTAAATGGAGAAATTCTTACAATGTGTACACATGTCAAGCTTCCTCAAGTCATTTAATCCTATTCCTTAAGTTAGCCTTTTATTCAACATTTTGTTTCTTATGTGTTATTGCTTATTATACATGATTTGGTGAATAGTCTTGTGTTTGGATCTTTCATGTGTAAGTGTTAGGTTGATACTTTAGTAACTATGTCCATTTATATTAGTTAGGTAAGTATAAAGGTACATTCTTAAGACTCTATCCCAGATAGGGTTATTCCTTTTGGTTAAGTTTTCCCCTAAGCATTTTAGACTAATTATTGAATTTTATAAGTTTTATTTGAGCATAACAAAGGGGACATGTTCAACCACTTTTGTCCTCACTCTTCATCCAATCTCTTTGCCAACTTCATGGATTAACACTTAAACATACTAAAGCAAGGTTGGAAAGGATAAAAAGAAACAACAATAAAAAGAAGTGGGTAACTAAAAGAAATAAGCAAGCATGGAGTTCTTGTAACAAATAAAAGCAAAACTAGGGAAACTAGATTTGTGAATGTAAGGACTAAGGAAACTACTCACTTTCACCTAGATCAGACCCATGTTATAACCCTTTCTTTTCACTACTCATCATCCTTTTGACTCATCCCTTAAGCTTCTCTCAAATCAATCAACCTAAGTTCTTCATTGATCAACCATCTAAGGTTGTTTTATGATCCTTCAACCCAAGCTTTGTTATGATCCATTAACCTAAGCTCTTATACGATTTATAAACCCAAACTCTTCTAAGATTCACAAACCTATGTCTTTCTTTGATTCATATGCCTATACTCTCTAAAGATTAGACATCATAAGTTTTGATACCGCCTAAGTTGTAAAGCCTTGAACCTAAGTACACCACAACCTACCATATATCCTATATATCTAGTGACAAGTTGATAGGAATCAATCTACCAGACCTTTAACCAAAGCCCAAGTACATGGACGTAAAGGATTAGTGGAGCAAATTCTTCTGTTCCATCTAACTCCTACTAAGGTCGACCTGATTCTCACTATCGACTAACTCCGTATGTCAAACTGAGTAACTGTACATCTCTCGATAGTTGAGTGTCGACATGACATATGCTTTATCCATAGGTTGGTCCCTTACATGTTGACTCAGCCATGATTGAGATGAGCTCCAACTTAAAAGCATTGGTGCCAAGAACCTTAGCACTTATCTACACTCATGTCTTCTTGGGAGGACTTTAGGTCTACTTGGCACCTTTTCCAAACTGATCATACAGATGTCTTTTCTACCAGAAAGTCACCTATCCATAGGGAGCTAAATGTCCTGGAAATCATATGAAAGAATCATCCACACCAGATGACATCTTGCTTAATTTTCTTTTGTCCCCTTCTCCTAAATTCTTTATATGTTATTTCTTTAGGACTTTACCCTTTTTAGTCATTTCCATTTATAGTTGTTACCTAAATATTTCAGGTATAAATGCCCTTGTAATATGTAGCTACATCATCATCTTAAATCTAATATTAAATATACTCCGTTGTCAACATTGTTTATAGGATGTCTACTTACTTCACTCTTATCTTAATCCTTAAGTAAGGCTAGATAGCGAGTACCCCCATTAGATTAACTCATGCATCATATCAAGTTGAGTTGTAAGTCTTCAAAAGTTCCTTAGTATGTCATATCTTTAGAGCTGTTCGAAGGTTTGCTTATTTACTTTTCCTATTTTTATGTAATTCCCATTTTGTTCTTTAAGCTTTCTGTATACTTAGACACACCCTGTAACTGTCTTTGTCAGTCTTTGGATTGGTTCACATCATCTTGGTATCAAAGCAGAGGTTCGATTGGGTAAGTTGTGTTTTAACTTTCTTATGAGTAATGACTATTGTGGTAGTATGTTATAGTTGTGTAGAAGTTAGCTGTGAGTGTCTGAGTAGGTAAAAGGAGTATTAGTTCATTGAGGTATATACTTTGTTTTGCCATGTTACGAGTATACCAAAACAAAGCATGTTTCAATAGGAATTGTTGTTCTTTGAAGGCATTTATTATGTTGATAGCTAGTTTGGACTTTCATGTAAAGGAAAGTATGTATAGTTTGTTTAAGTTAAGAAGGTAGTTTTTTTTTTTTTTTTTAAGATTTTGAGTTTGTTTACTGAGTTTTGTCAAAAGAATGACAAATCCTTATGTTAACACCAATATTAGAGATGATAATAGTGGTGTTATCCACTACGGCCAATAGCCTTAAGGCATCCCTAGAAGTATAAATGAATGATTTGATGACGTGGCTAACCTCCTAGTCAATTTAACTTGAGTTGCTCATGCAATGGCTTACCGACCTACTAAGGTCATACAGAACACTCCATAAGCTACTCAACTTACTAGAGAATAGATCTTAACTCGATAAGTTCGAGGTAGAGGAGTAGAAGGATGAGTACGAAGGAAGATTGATTTAGGTGATATGGATGATGATGAAGAAGAAGAGTATAACAAGGAAGAAGAGCGAGCTCAAGCACCCTGAGCTGCCAACCATGTGAAGCTTTAGTTCCTGTGCTTCAATGGTTCTAAGGATGTAAATGACTATCTAGATTGGGAAGAAAAGGTTGAGGTTATCTTTGACTATTATTAGTATGAGGAACATGAGAAGGTAAACGTTGTAATTGTAGAATTCTCTAGGTATACTACATTATGGTATAAGAACTTCCAAGCCATGAGGAGGTGAGAAGGATACAAAGAGGTCAGTACTTAGCTAGAGATGAAAAAGATTCTTAGAAATTGGTTCGTACCAAATACCTACCTATAGGATACTTTTCCTAGGCTTTTAAAGCTACGACAAGGGAGCTGAACTTTGATTATTATGTTCAGGAACTTCAAATGTTTATGATTCGATGTAAAGTAAATGAACCATTAGCTTGAATAGTATCTAGGCTTCTTAATGGATTAAGAAATGACATTCGAGATATTGTGGAACCTTAGTAGTTCACTACATTGGATGAGGTTATAAGAATAGCTTAATGAGTGGAGACGTAGCGAAAGAGCAAAATATCAAGCTGAACCCCAATTAATTGACCTGGTCAATCAAGCTAACCTGTTTAGGGAAGTTATCATGCTCAACAAATTACCAAATCAACTAGAAAGGTAGAAGTCAAAGCTAAACAAAAGAGTCGACTAGCTAATAGTGATGTGTAATCAAGAACTTATGAGAAAGGACAAAGATCTAGGAGGAAGAAGAGCTAGATCAAGTGTTATAAGTGCCAAGGATTCAGGCACAAGGTTGCCCAATGTCTAAACCAATGAATTATGATTATCAAGGGAGATGTCTCAAAGATTGAAGTAGATAGCATAGATAAAGAACCAAAGGAGAGAAAGGAAGTAGGAGATGAGGTTGAGGTTAATGTTGACCTGATTGAGGAAGATGTGTTTATAGAAGACTTGGATAAGTTAACTCTGGTTGTCTAACATGTGACAAGTTTAAAACCTTCTACCGAAGAGGAGTAGAGAAAGAACTTATTTCACATCACTTATAAAGTAGGTGATCAAGTTTATGCACTCATAGTGGACAATGAAAGCTACACTAATGTAGCATTTGCTGACCTAGTTAAGAAACATAGATTGCTTACCATTTTACATTTGAGGCCGTATAAACTACATGGGCTGAATGAGAAGAGAGCACTACATGTCACTCAATAAGTGTTGTTACTGATTTTTATTGGAAACTATTCTAATAAAATTCTTTGTGATGTATTGCTTATGTGCGTATCTCGTATGTTTCTAGGCAGACCTTGTCATTTGACAAAAGAGTTATGCATAATGGATTCAGGAATACTTATGTGTTTGAGAAGGATGGTAGGAAGATCACCCTAAACCTTATAACCATGAATCAAATAAATAAGTTAGAAGCCAAATTGGCTCAAGGATTGAAGAAGGCTTTGGTGTTGGGTAAAGCCAAACTCCAAGACACTATTAAGGCTGATGTGCTAAACCATTTTGTTGATTAAGCGGCTACTTAAGTTAAATGAGTAGGGTGTGCTACCCCTAGAGGTCAAAGAACTATTGGATGAGTATGCTGACTTGTTTTTAGAGTAGTTACCCAAGGGATTACCCCCTTTTAGAGGCATTGAATATTGCATTAACTTGATACTTGGTGTTACCTTATCGAACAAACTAGCTCATTGGATGAACCCCTAATGAGCTGTTGAACTTTAGAGACAAGTCAATGAACTACTAGTAAAAGGATATATGTGAGAGAGTCTTAGCCCCTCTGCTGTGTCAGCGCTCCTTGTACTAAAAAAGGACGGTGCCTAGTGTATGTACATCGATAGCAGAGCTTTGAATAAGATCATCATCAAGTACTGGCATCTTATCCCTAGGTTAGATGATATGTTGGATGAACTAAATGGAGCTAGGGTCTTTAGTAAAATTGATTTGAAGTTTGGCTACCATTAGATTCAGATGAGGTTAGGAGACAAGTAGAAGGCCATTTGACTTGTCAAATTCCTTGAGCACTTTCATATGATTGATGAACCATGTGCTGAGAAAGTTGACTGGAGAGTGTATTGTGGTGTACTTTGATGATATCCTTATATATAGTGCCAACTAACTGAGTCACTATGAACATCTCTATGCCATACATTATGTACTCTAACCCAAGAGGTTATTCAGTAATTTAAAAAACTATAGTTCCTTCTAGGAGGAAGTGGTGTTTTTGGGTTATGTAATTGGTGAAGGAGGCTTACAAGTTAACGATGAGAAGATCCGAGCTATTGTCGAGTGCTCAACTCCAACCACTTGTGTTGAGGTAAGAAGTTTCCATAAATTGGCATCCTTTTATCAAAGATTCATTAGGAACTTCAATACCATTATTGTACCCCTTACTAAGCTGATGGGGAAGAATATTGAGTTCAAGTAAGGAGAAAGAGAGGAGAGAAGTTTTGTTAAAGTAAAAGCCAAACTAACTTCTATACTGGTATTAGCTTTGCCTAACTTTGAGATGATTTTTGAGCTAGAATGTAACACTTTAGGCATTAGAATAAGCATCATCTTAATGTAAGAAAGCTAACCAATTGCCCACCACAACGAGAAGCTCAGAGGACCTTAATTAAACTACTGAGTATATGACAAAGAACTCCTAACCCTTATCCGAGTGCTTTAAGTGTGGCAGCACTATCTATTGTTGTGAGAGTTTATCATTTATATAGATCATGAATCTTTGGGGTACCTTAGCAGTTTGACCAAGCTATCAAAACAATAAGTGTAGTGGGTTAAATTCCTAGAAGGATTCAACTTTGTGATAAAGTACAAACAATGGAAGAACAATGTAGTTATCGATGCTCTGTCAAGAGAACATGTTCTCATAATCAAATTGTAGATCAGATTGTTAAGGTTGTTGAGCATCAAAGAGTAGTATCCTAAGGATCCCCATTTTGGTCCTATATTTGGACAATTTGCCAACGAAAGAACATTAGATGGGTACCATATAAAGGATGGCTATCTATTCCAAGGTAGCAAATTTTATGTACCAACCTGTTCAATTCGAGAACTACTAGTGATAAAGGCCCATAGTGGAGGACTCTCTGGCCATTTTGAAGAGAAAATAATGTATGAGTTGTTGTTTAGATGGCTCTTTAGGTCAAAAATGAGATGATACATGCATTGAGTTATTAAGAGCTATGCTTCTTGTAAGAGGGCTAAATGCCATGCTAAACAAGAGAAAGAAATGCCTTTAACTATCCTTACCTAACCTTAGACTATGTTAAGGATAAACTTTGTTCTTAGATTAACAAGAACTACCCAAGGTAAAGATTTTGTGATGGTTATTGTAGATAGATTTAGTAAGATGGTATACTTTATGTCCTACTCTAAAACTAATAATACTTCGACTATTACTTTTCTCTTTTTGCAGGAAATTATTCAGTTACATGGCATGTTGAGAAGTGTAGTCTCAAATAAAGATCCAAAGTTTCTAAGCAATTTCTAGAGGACTCTTTAGCATTGTATGAGGTCTAAACTACTCTTCAACACTTCTTATCACCCCTACATCTATGGCCAAATAAAGGCATTCAATCATACTATCACATCCCATCTTAGCACAGAATGTACCATCACACAGGAATACCTATTAAAAACTTAACTCACTCATTTATTTAAAAAAAAAACTTTATTTATGTGAAAATGGGGTTGCTACATTGGAGCTCAGCTGAACATTTTGTTACAACTTATATGTACAACCTAATATTTACATCAAAACATGAACCATACTTTTTCTTTTGTCATCTTCAAAATAATAGGATTCCTAACTTAGTATAGGTTATATCCAAAAGTCATTGACCTCCACTTACGCTTTCAATATACATCTCCCTTAGTTTTAGGCCCTTCGTGATGCTTTAACGTAAGAATAAAACATTTGATCCCCTCTACTACTAAAGTTAAGTGAGAGTGGATAACAAACAATATAATATAAGAAATATTACAACTAAAACATTTCAATCATAATCAATAGGTTTAGCTCCATACATACATTAGCACAATTAGGCATTTATTGCTAGCAATGTAACATGTTATGCTCATGTATGTGGCATGCATCGATACCAATATCCTATGCCCTCCAATATCCTCATCCGATTAGTCAACATAATCGAGCATCTAGATACAATGTTTAGGAACCTAAGGCAATAAGGATTTACCTTGGAGTAATACTCCTAACCAAATTGGACTACAAACTATAGCCTACCAAATCAAAAAGGCAACAAGGAGCTGGCTAGGAGTAGGACCCCTTACTTTATTTTACAAAATTAGACTACACATTGTAGTTTACCAAATTAAACTATCAAAATAGTTAAGATGTTTAAGCAATGTGAATCTATATGCTTCCAAAAACTAAGTTTATAAACCTACAATTTTTCTTGTTCACTTAAAAGCCTCATTCTAAAAATTCTAACTTGTAAGTCCCTTTTATGTATGTCATGCCATGCTATGTAATAACAATTCAATTATATCATTTAATATCACCAGTCTTTAAATTTTATTCATCCTAGTTATCTTATTCTAGTTTTCAAACTATCCTTAGTAGAATTTTAGCATCTTACTTAAGGTTTACTTAGGTGAACACTAAGAAGATTGGGTTAGCAATCACTCAACTTCTCTAGTTAGTACAATCATTTGTAAACACCATATCAATACCTAACATAGCAATATAATAATTTAACCAAGATATAGCTACTATCATTCAAAATCACCACATCAGTATCCACTATAATAGCATATCAGTTCACCCAAGATATAGCCATATCATTAATATCCAATCAATATGGCATCAAATAGTACGTAATGTTATTAGTATCAATATATCTACTCAAAACAAAGAGCTTGATGATATAAAGTTTACGTAATGTTATTAGTATCAATATATTTACTCAAAACAAAGAGCTTGATGATATAAAGTTTACGTAATGTTATCAATATCAATATCTTAAACTAGCTATTATTAATTTTTACCAAAATAGCGATTTTAGCTTAAAATTACAAAAAAAAATAGGAAAACTAAACAAATTTAAGTATGAGATAAAAATTAAGTGTTTCAAATATCTTCATTAACTTCCAAAAGTCAAAACATGTAAGGTACATTAATTAATTTCATCAAAAACCAATTATTTCAACAAATGATAAAAACTACTAGTTTTATTCAAAATAAACATAATGAATAGTAAACATGGAGATTTTCAAACATTATTGTTACTAAAATTTAATAAGTTATATAAGTGTGCTATACAAAAAATTTTAGGCCAATATAATATTTTGAAAAATTTATTTAAAATTCATTGGAATAGAGCACGTTCTTAAGCAAGTACCCCAAATCAATGTTATTTCAAGAAAATAAAATTACCACATGAAATTACATGTAAAATAACCTACAGGAAACAAATTTCATTATTTTTTGTGCTAAGTTGATATTTTTAGTAAATTAATGAAAATTAAGCATAAAAATTTGACTCACCAATGCATGTTACTCTGACCACCATGTTATGTCAAGCCACTTTCTCTCTCCACTGCAAGTTCAAGTCCCAAGTGACTCCTTGTGAAGTTGCCAGTAGCCTTAGGAATTGTAATTCTCCTTATTTTCTTGCTATTTTCTTTTATTTTTTTCTAAACTTTTTTCTATTTTTTCCTAGTTTTATAAAATTATGTTCTTATGTTTCTAGGTTTCTAAAATATTACAAATGAGGTTTAGGGTACTATTTATAGGGTTTAGGATTTTTGCATGTCAAAAAGTAGGTTAACACATATCATTTCCCTTTTTTCATATGTGTCCATTAGGTGCTATGTGTTAATTCATTACTAATCTTGTCATGACTCATGTTTTTTAGTTATTCCCATGCTGCCACATCATTTGGCGACTCATCCATTCATTTTTTAATTAATTTTCCATTATTTTACCTTATTTTGATCATTTATTATTATATATATATGTATTTAATACATATACTGAATATCACATGTAAATACATGTATATTATATACAATTGACTTCATTCATTATTTTTATAAGTGAAATAACTTATATCTAATATCTCACTACATCTTAAAGCTCAAATTTCATGTTTTCGATATTTATTAGCTTTATCGATAAATTGATGTTTTTATCAAATTAATATTTTTATATAACTTATTTTGAGAAATTGACTTTACTAGAATACTTTATCTAACTTTTGTAGATTTACTATGAAGTTTAAACTAAAATAGATAATGTTACCTGACAACCTAAATTTACGACTCAAATCATAGGGTTATCACATTAGTTGAAAAGCTCAAGGCATTATACGTACTTTAGGATCATTGCTCTAAGTTATAGTAGGAAAGAACTTAGCCAATTAGAATGTCAATTTGAATTTAGTGAAATTTGCTTACAATCGTACTGTACACAACACCACTAAGTAGATACCTTTTAAAGTCATCTATGGCTTCAATCTAGAGCTACCCCTCAACCACACCCCTGTACTCATGTCTAAACAAGAAGACCTTAACGCAAGAGCCAAAGCATAGTCTCTACAACAGTTCTAAAAGAAAGTTACTTAATAGATTGACTAAGTTGCCAAGAGAATACGGGAAAGGAGAAAAGGAAGTCAATGGATACAATTTCAGCCTAAAACTTTGGTTTGGTTGAACTTGAGCAAGGAGAGGTTTTAGAACAAGAGAAAGAATAAGTTATCTACCCGAGCTGAAGGTCCCTTTAGAATACTCTAAAATATCAACAACAATGCCTATTGACTGGAATTACTCCATGATTATCGAGTATCTAACACCTTCAACATTGCCGATTTCAACCCTTATCAACCTAATGAAGGATTGAGCCACAACTAGCTAAATTTGATCCTAAATTCAAATCAACCCAAGTGGGATTATAAGATTTAAGCTACCAGACCTTTAACTAGAGCTCGAATGTAAGGACTTAAAGGATTAACAAAGCAGATTCTACTATTCTAACCAATTCTAACCAAGGATAAGTTGATCCTCATTGCTGACCAACTCCTTATGCTAAGTGGAGTAACTACACATTTCTTAGTAGTCAAGTACTAACTCAACCTATGCTCTGCTCACATCTCAATCCCCCATATGTCTAATTAGCCATGGCTGAGCTAAGCTCCAACTCAAAAGTGTTGGTGTTAAGAACCCTAGCACTCATTCGCACACATGTCTTTTTTGGGAAGATTCTAAGTTTACTCAATACCTCTACTTTGCAAGTTGCCAAATTGATTGTATAGATTATCTTTTCTGCTAGAAAGTCACCCATCTACAAGGAGCCACATATCCAAGCAATCATATGAAGAATCTTCTGCACCAAATGATGACTTGCTTGATTTCTTTTATCCCCTTTTCCTAAATTCTTTATACATTATTTCTTTAGAACTTCACCCTTTTTAGTCATTTCTATTTATAGTTGTTGCCCTAATATTTTGGTTATAAATACCCTTATAATATTGAGCTGCATCATCATCTTGCATCTAATATTGAATATACTCCTTTGTTAATATTGATTATAGTTTGTTTACTTACTTTACTCTTATTCTAACCCTTAAGCAAGGCTAGGTGATAAGTACCCTCATTGGATCAGCTCATACATCATATCGAGTTGAGCCATGAATTCTCAAAAGTTCCATAGTGTATTATATCCTTAGACTTGTTAGAAGATTTGCTTATTTACTTTTCCTATTTTTGCTCAATTTCCATTTTATTCTTCATGCTTTCTATAAGCTTGGACTTACCCCTAACACCATCCTTAGCAGTCCTTGGACCAATTTGCATCACATGTTAAGGCTCAAGCCATACTACAACAATCCCCAAGTTCACCCATAATAACTACCTATAGTATGATAATAATAATTCTCCACAATTCAAATGACTCACAAACGAGTCATTACAACTACATTCATAACAACTAACAAGATTCTGGCTTCCATAATAATAGGACCTATCAATAAATCTACTCAACATCATTACCCACAACTCAATAGATCATCAACATCATCATCATAATATGATTTCTAATTACCTCTATCCCTAGCCTAATGGTAGTAATAACTATAACTCATTATAAGTAGTTAATAGAGCTATAAATGAGTAGAACTGCTTATGAGCTGCTTGAGCTTGGTTAAGCTCAAGCTTGCAATTACAACTGTTAGTCAGCCTTTCTTAGCTTAGACTTTCAAGGGTACAACTTCATAACATACATAACACTTGCTGTCATAAAAGAAAATCAAAGCTTGGACTTTCTCTTTAAGTGAAAGGAGTTAAGCTTAAAAAGGTTGTTAGCTTTGTTACGTAAAGAGCTCGGCAATTGAAAAAGTCTACAAGTTTGCAAAAATTGCTCGGCATTTAGCTTACTAGGGCTACAGAAACTCAACTTGGAGATGCTAAACTCAGCATGGTGCTTTGATAGGCCCAAGAGCTTGAATTTAGTTTAAATTTGAAAATTCTTCAAGTGATTTAAGCATTGATGTTACAATGAGGGAATCATTTGAATATCAACATGGATAAATTCCTTATAGGAATAGAGTTGTCGATAGATCTTTATGCTTAAGTGTAGAGTCGTGTAAAGCTGTTTAGCCTTCTCAACCAAAGGAGACACCACTGTAATTGAGAGCTTAGATTTACTAGTCATGTTAGATGTTCTAATAGTGTTGTGTTCAACTCGGTTTGGAATTTGAATTACTCAAACTCCCTTTCTATCCATTTTTGTTGCTCATCCTCATTGAAGGTTAGAACAACCTTATGTACAAGGGTTTCTCAACTTGATTACTGTAGTAAGGAGCATAGCAATAGGGGCTTCTTGGCTTAATTATTATTGATAGGCTTAGCAAACATACTCATGTCCAGTCCTCGAAATTACTTAACTTGACCCTATTGCATTTGACTTATACAATGAGCATTGGGGTTAGATGTTTGTATAAGATGTTCAGCTAGCGTTTGAGATTGGAAACAATTAAGTTGCAAGGATTCTTAAGCTCAAAGTTGTCATGTAGAAGCTTGCTATAGCAATCTTAGATAGCTCCTTACATATAACTTATTTTTTAGTAATTAGAGCTTTTCCCTAGCTTGGAATTCACATGAATAGTTTAACAAGCCACATTCAGCATTACAGGAAGATCCTTCAGTGTTCGTTGAGAGTTACTAGGAGTACATAATGCCTTTTATTTATTTGAACAAAGACATCAATGCTCTACCATGCAAAGTAGCCCGAGAAAGAGGAACTCCTATCAAGTTGTGAAGAAGTTACAACCTATAGCAATACTTAAGATGTTAATGTTAAGCTATCTATAGTTGTAGTCCTCCTTATGTGCCAAGTTCCAAGTTATCCACAATGAATTGCGTCGGAACATGGACCATAAAGTGACAATCCACATGAAATTAGTAAGAAGTGACAATAATGGTGAAAATAAGTCGATTCACCTGAGTTGCAATTTGAACAACTATAGCACAATCACATGAAAACAAGTAGCAGGGATTTAAACTTCATTTCTATTTATGTCTCATCTCCACTCGTCGGAGGAGATGCTCATGCCATCTAAAAAGTTTAGTAATTTATAATACTTAGATGATGAGGAAACTTCAATCTTTATGTATATACAAACAATCAAAACTCATTCAAAGTTTCAATAATCAGCCATAGAGGATGAAGTTGTGGTTATGAATCAAGTGTTGGCAATTAAAAGCTACCGAAGGATGTTGTAGTTATCCAAACATGAAATGCTTACACAAGGGAGATGGTTACAAACCAACTAATGGATAAAGTCATGGTAGTTACATCTCTTTGGATTAGGAAACCATCATAATCACCATTGCTCTCACTTTTCATGCCTTCTACAAATAGGTATAATATAGTTTTTACGCTTCAAAAAATAGGATTGCTCTATCAACTTCCTTTTAAATTATAAGACATATCCAAGAGGTCGAGTGCAACAAAAAGAAACTAAATATGAAGAAGAAATCCAACCAAAGACTTGTTGAGAGATTTAGGAAAATCATTCATGGGATGAAATTCGACTAGATAGCATCATTCAGAAAATTCATCTAATAGCCATGATAATTTATTCCTATAGACAGCACTAATTATTAATTGTCAAATTTCTTCCTAATGAATGAACACCTACAAAACAAAAACATGACTACAAGGGCATTGAAGGGTGTTTCAACATAGCTACTCCGATGCCTAAGTCAACCTTCTCATTGTGTATGAATAGAAATGTCTAGAGATTATGAGAGTAAGAGAATGTAGGAGAGGGTTCCCTTACTTCGGGTCTTACTTGGTATTTATAGCGAGTCAATAGAAATTGTACTCAGACTGGATTATTAGACTAGACTTAAGTATTGGGGTGGCTAATAGAAGCCTACATAATAGTTATAAAAAATGCCTTTCAACACCTAGATCTAGTTGTGTTGTCTTAATATGCTAGTATACTGGGGGATCATCACATGAAAATTAGTAATTGCCCCTAAAATTAGGACGAGCTGGGACAACTACAATCAGCAAATCATGCTATTAGTTGATATATGAGTTAGCTAAGTTTAATTCTATCTTACTAAATAAATCCAGCAAGCATACACTATGTAAATGAACAATTGAGTAATCCATTGCTAAGTCCCAAACCAAGTGAACTAAAGTACCTTAAGATGAGGATTAGACCAATAGAATAATAAGGTTAACTTAGATTACTCCTTAATCAATTCAATTCACACTTCTAAGAATCTCTTACTTAACTTGCTTAACACCCCTTCATGTCACATTTAAGAGGTCTAATTCACTTAACACTTAAAGGTCCTCGGTAAAATTAGGTGAACTTTTGATATCCACTTCAAAAATGTTATGATTCCACCTCTACTTAACCCATTTCGACTTAACTTTCCACCTAGCACCTTTTACCAAAATCTACCTTCAACTTAAATAAGATAAAATCAAGATTGAATCTTGAATAAAAGCTATTTAAACTTGGTTTTTGTTGATGAAAATTGGTTAAGAACTTATGGAAATCATTTAAGAATAGAAAATCAACTTGAAATCAATGAAATGGAGAAGAAAGGAAAAACTTGCATGGGTCTTGAACAAGATCGGCCAACTAGTTCAATTATGAACCATCACGCCCATTCAACTAAGTGGAAGCCACCCTAAATTTTAAGGACTGATAGGCCTGTTCCTCTACTACATTCATCTTTTTGCTTGTCTTTGAATTTATTCCCAAATTTAATGCAAAACCAATTTTTATTCTAACCTAACTTCTAACATTTCTCAACCATCAACAATACACCAATTTCCCTTAACCTTAACACATTCAAATTAGCTTAACACTAACCTAAAACTCAAATATACCACTAACTTTAACAACTTTACTAGAAGCTTAAAAACAAGAGAAGAGTGGTGAAAAAACTTACTTAAAATGGTGATATATAAGCTAAGAAGTCCAAATGCAAGATGAAGTAGAGTAATTAAACTAAAAACCCAAACATACAATTTTGAATTTCAATAGTTTAGCTAGGAAAATATATTGAAATAGATGTTTTTCAATGAAACAATGTTAGAAAAGAGACCTAAGAGATAATCTTACCTCGGCCTAAATTTAGCACGAATTATCTTAAAGATTATGGGTGTGTAAGAACCTCACATAGCTAAGGTTTAGAGAGGGCTTTAGAGAAGAGAAGGAGAAGAGATGTTAGTGACTTAGTGAAGGCTTAAGCCTTAAAGGAAGGGACAAGATAGCTGCAATGAGGATAAGAATAAAAGGATTTTGTGGTTGGAGTGACCATAGTGACTTTCATTTGAAAATAATTAAGCTAGAATAATTTTGAATACTTCCTCTTCATCTCTTCTTCCAACTCCCAAGTGGCTTCCCTCTTTATTTGATTCATCTATTGAAAATTCACATAGAGAATTACTTGTCTTCTCAAATATTAGTTCTTTATTTACACCATCTTGAGAGGTTGTTCACTGAAGTTAAATTTGGCTACAAGTCGAAAAGGCTCCAAATCTACTATTTGAACTGTAGGCTATTTTGAACTTTGATTCAATTTTGACATAAACTTCCTCAACATCAAGACATGAATTATGCACACCTTCTAAACATGTTACCAAAGCTAACTTATTAAGCCATCTTTCGAATCCTCTCTATTACCTTAAACAGGCCTACTATCCTAGGTGTAGCTTTCCTTTCAATCTAAACTTGCTTTCTCATTTAATTGGAAAAATCTTCAACAACACCTATTATCCCACTTGTAACTCTAAAGGTCGTCATCTCTTATCTACACAACCCTTTTGATGGCTCTAACCAATTTGCATCCTTTATTTAATTAATTTGACCTTATCAACCACCTCTTGCATAATCATAAATCCCAAAAGCTGTCCTCACCCACTTCACCTCACTGAATAGGTGACCAGCACTTTCTTCCATATGATGCTTCATGTCAAACTCCACCAAAGGAAAGTGTTCATTCCAATATCCACCAAAACCCAACACATATACCCTTAACATGTTCTTAAGAATTTGAATGGTCCTCTCAGGCTATTTATCAATCTAAGTATGGAAAATTGTACTGAAATGAACTTTTATACCTAAAGCCTTTTGTAAACTCTTCTAGAATTTACTTATGAACACTGTATCCTTGTCTAATGTTATCATTACTCATACTCCATGCAACTAGACCACTTCCTGGATGTATGATTTTTGCCAATCTTTCCAATTATAGCCTATGTTGACTATGTGAAGTGAGCAGACTTGGTCAATCTTTTAACTATCACTCAAACCACATCATGCTTTTCCTTAGTCTTAGGAAAATGGGTAACAAAGTCTATGGTTATGTATTCTAACTTCCAATTTAGCATCGACAAAGATTACGATTCACCTATTAACTTATGTTTAATATTAACCCTTTGGCACATCGAACACTAAGAAACAAACTTAGCTATCACCCGCTTTATGTTTTTCTACCAATAGTGACACCTCAGCTTTTTGTACATGTTGGTACTTCCATGATGCACTGAATATCTCGAGTAATGTGCTTCATTCAAAACTTCCTTCTTAAATTGTTGCTAGCTTGGCATATACAATGTGGTCCTATATCTCAATATTCCATCAGTATAAACTCTAAATTTCGATGCTTTTTCTTGTTCTACTATGCTCTTTATATCCCGAATCTCAATAACTTTAGCTTGTGCAACTTTAATCTTATCCACTATGGTTGGCTGGATGCACAAACTAGCCAATCGTGCTCTTACTTCTCTTGTCACAACTTCAAAGTCCATCTTATGCATATCCTCTAGTAACTACCTCTATGAAGTGATCAAAGTGAATATTACCCTTCTTCTTCCTACTAAAAGCATTTGCTTTTCTCGAGTGGTACCATACATCTATGTCCTAATCCTTAATGAGCTCAAACCACCGATGCCATCTAATGTTCAATTCTTTTTTATTGAACATATACTACAAGCTTTTGTGATCTATGGAAACCTTGCAGTTTTCCTCATTCAAGTAGTGTCTCTAAACTTCAATGCCAACACCACATCTACTAACTCCAAATAATGAGTTGAGTAGTTCTTCTCATAAGGCTTCAACTGTTAAGATGCATAGGATTTCACCTTCTCATCTTGCATCAATATATATCCTAACCCTTAGTTCCCTTGGTTTTATGCATCGCTAAAGATAGTTAACTCTTCTCTTCCCTTAGGAAAGCTAATACAAGCACTAAACTACTTTCTCCTTCAAATTCTAAAAATTAGATAAACACCTATCATCCTACTCAAACTCCACAACCTTCCATCTCAACCTAGAAAGAGGAGCTACCAACTTGGAGAATCCTTCCATAAATTGCCTGTAATAACTTGCTAACCTTAAGAAGCTTCTGATCTCTATCACAATCTTGGGTCTAAGCTAACCTACTATAGCTTTTACCTTTGCTAGGTCTAGCGATATCCCTTCTTTATTTACCATATGTCCCAAATATACCATATGATCAAGTTAAAATTCACACTTTAAAAACTTTGCATACAACTTCTCAACTTGCAAGTTGTATAACCATATCAAAAACACAAGAGTGTATGGTACTAGTATCAAATAGGACATAGCTTTATTTGAGTGTACAACTAGTGTATGTGCAATAGTGTCCTCATTAGGTAGGTATCAACACTGCTAGTGAAATGCAAAGACATTACTTGGGGCTCTCTATCTTAAATCATGTCTAAGCTCTAGTTGGGGGTCAAAATGTCTACTAAGTAAGAGTGACTGGACTCCTTATAAGCCCACTAGTATAGTTAACTGATTTATGTCCCCTCTACTTCATCAAAGTAAAGTAACTGATTTCTCAATGCATACCTTGCTAGTATGCCTAGTCTTTTCACAACAAAAACATACATCCAATGGCCATTTACATGTGTTCAACTTGTGAGGCCATTAAGTAGGTATCGATGCTGCTAGTGAAATGAAAAGAAATTACTTAGGGCTCTCTATCTCAAATCATGTCTAAGCTCTAGTTGGAGGTCAAAATGTCTACTAAGTAAGAGTGACTGGACTCCTTATAGGCCTACTAGTATAGTCAACTACTTTATGTCCCCTTTACTTCATCAAAGTAACTGATTTCTCAATACACACCTTACTAGTATGCCTAGTCTTTTCACAATAGAAACATACATCCAATGACCATTTACATGTGATCAACTTATGAAGCCCATAACATATAGCACACTTGACATTAAGAGAAGTTAATGCTAGAGGAGTTAAGGTTTTAAGGAAAATTTGAATGTAACGGTGATAGGAATCAACTCCTCAGACCAGTCATATGAAGTTGAGCTATAGGAATATAAAGACTCACACAGAGAATACTAGCTCAAAACCCTATTCAGGATGAGGATTCCTATTCCGATCTCCACCTTTTACCGCTACTACCAAATTGAATGCTGAGCTCTCATAAGTACCAATACAATTTTCAAGCTACCAAACAATTGTGCCAACCTGCCAAGTATACTTATTGAGCAACCAAGCAACCATACTTATTACTAAGCTTATACCATGATTTAGGTAACTCTCAAACCAACCAGCATCAGACCTCTATCTAAGCTAAGCTGCTAAGATACCTGACCTAGAGAGGATTAGAAGGCCCTTTAGCACCCAAGCTCTAATCTAAACCTAACTAGGTCAGCTTTGACTACTAACTTTCTTTTGACCTCGTTCGAGTAAGAGCTTACAATTGCTAAGAGGCCTCAAAATTCATTTTAGCCTAGTCAACCACACTAAAAGCCTCCGATCACCTTTTGATAAGCGTCTTTTAGTACAACATTCCAAAAGGATTCCTTACTTTTTCCATGCAAAATATTCTGTCCTTTTTACTGTTTTAGTATGTTTCATGTATTCAATTTGTAAATTAACTTTTTGTCTTTTGCATATATGCCTTATAACCTTAGTAGGGCTAGCATATAAACCCCATTTACTTATTCATAGACACATATTATTATTACATTATTGATAATTACTAGTTTCCTTTCTTAAGCAACCTTAGTGTTCTCACTCTCTCTTAACTATTATCTATTCTCTTTACTAAGGAATAGTGGTGAGTGACCTTATAGTTTGAACCAGTAAGTCACATCCAGTGAATCGTAGGCTAAACAGGATCAATTGGTGTATCATATCCAATTGATAGCTGCCTAGATTTACTAACCCCTTTTATTTTCTTTTAGTTCTCATCCCTTATTGTGCTTCTCCATGTGTACCAACTTGAAGACGCATTAGCTTTGTTGATATAAGAGCACAGTTCTAAGAGGAAGTGCATAAAGTTGCAATGACGTTTTATTTGTGTTTGCTATTAGTGGCTGTTGTGCTCCTTCTATAGCTACTACAATGTATTCAAGTGAATTACATTTTGAAGTTGTGAGCTGTTAAGTGGAGGTTCATGGATTGATAAGTGTCGTTCTTATTGTTACTTTTTTTTTACTCTATTTTTCACTACAAAAATAGAGCAAGTTCATTTTCGTTGTATTCGAGTGAGTGTTAGGTGTTGAAGTTGTTAGAGTGTGTTAGTAAGGTTCTAAGTAGTAAGTAGAAGTGTTTGTTGTGTATTGTGTTGTCAACCTATCGAAGAAGTATTATACTATGTCAGATTCAAGTGCTCCAGGTGTTATTGGAAACTTAAGTAGTGGTTCTCATGTTGGCTATGGTCAAAATGATAGTAATACCCTTAGGGTAGTTGATGATAAGCTCAATAAACTTACCAATCTTGTTAACAGTTTGGTTACTGCGATGTAAGCTAATAGGTAGCAACTATAGGGTATACCTCATCATAACCTACTTGAGAATGTTCTTAAGAAACGATATGGTTAAGGTAGCCGAGCTAACCACCTAGTTCGACCCCATCAAGTTAAAGGAGTTGCAAACAAAGTTACTAGACAAAGGCTAGAGTTAGAAAAGATAGAGGAGGATGTTGATGAGGAAAATGTAGAGGCTAACAAAGAGGAAGAAGAAGAGGTAGAATATTATCAAGCATAAGAACAAGAATGCTAAGCCTCTCAAGGACTTGACAATGTCAAGGTCCAAATCTTACCCTTCAGTGGAAGTGGAGATGCAAATGACCATTTAGAGTGGAAAGAGAAAATAGAGAAAGTGTTTGATTGTTATGAGTATACCGATACCGTTAAGGTAGAACTTGCTACACTTGAATTTTTCAAATAAGCTTCCTTGTGGAGAAAGAATTTGAATGCAACTAAAGCAAGAGATGGAAGGCAAGGTGTGTAAACTTAGGAAGAGATGAAGAGATTATTGAGGGGAATATTTGTACCCGAGACCTACCTACAAGACACATTTTCAAAGTTGTAAGAACTTCGCCAAGGAAGCCGATTTATCGATGACAATGTAAGAGAATTTCAAATGTCGATCAAACGTTGATGAACCTAAGGCTTACATAGTGTAAAAGTTCATTTCTAGAATCAAATATAAGATTCATAATGTTGTAGAACTACTAAGGTTCTCTATACCGGAAGAGGCCACTAAAGTGGCTCAAAGGATTGAAAAGCAAAGGAGAAATGCCCTAAGCAAACTTGGGTTAAGTTTTTCCTAAGCACCTTCTCTACATCGATTTGCTCATGCCAAGCTAAGGAGACCCTCTCAAGCTGAGGAAAAATATGACCAAGCTGATGATAGCTAAGAAGGCTAAGAGAGTCGAGCTGAAAATAGGCCGACTATGAGAAAGGACAAACCTCTAGTAGGAAGACAAATGAAGTGAAATGCTTCAATTGCTTAGGTTTTAGATACATAGCTACTAGGTGTCTGAACTAACATGTCATGGTGCTCTAGGGAGATGTAGTGGATAGAACCGATGAGAGCAAGCCAAAGGAGGAGAAGAATGATAAAAGAGTTGAAGCTAAGGAGGAAGAGGAGACTTGTATCTACATCAACCAGGGAGAAGTGATGTACTAGTATTGAGATGAGTGTTGAGCTCCTTACTGAACTCCAAGGAAAACCAAAAAGATAATTTTTTTCACACTAAGTGTACCATTACAGGATAGTTGTACACCATAATTGTAGATGGAGGAAGCTATACCAATGTTGTTATGCAGTCTTATGTGTAAAGGTTAGTGTTGAACCTAGGGTTTACTATTTGATTTTAAAGAAAAAAAAAAAACAAAAAGCATATGATGAAACGTGTTATTACTTGATTATATTGAGTTAATTGATAAAGAACAATAATCTTGCATAATCATTATGTATATCAATTAACTCTACAAGATATTCGGATTTGAAAGATGCACATTTCTCTTGGAAGTTAAACCCTATAGTGCTATTATATATTATTCTGTTTGAAAGTTACAAGCAAGTGAATGTTGCTAGCAATTTGCCTTACCAACATGATGGCATATGGAAGAACCGGCTTGATAGTATGAAGCCCTAGATGAAAAGTTGGAAAGCATTTAGTTCTCTCTAAGCCAGCATGTCCGTACACATGCCAGTATTCATCCTGGTAGTTATTTGGCTTACGGGCGTGATGATAAGAAGGTGATACCATCATGATGATAAGTCTATTTCAGGCAGTCGTTAGAGTATTTAATGTATAGTAATGAGAAGAATTGAATGAATTGGTATAAATGCTCAACAACCCAATTAAGGATAAGTTAGAATTAATATTCTACTATAATCAAAAGACATTCTCTTACATTCTTTAGCCTTATTACTTATTATTTGCCTCTTGTACTCTTTATTTGCAATCAAACAAGTGAGACTTAGTATTTAGTGCTTGAGAGTTCTTTTATTTGCAATCTTTAGAGAGAAAAGCACTACACTTATGATCATTGTGTATAATTGTGATTGTGAAAACTTGTGTTACTTTTTGACCATTGTATTATGAGATTAATAAAGTATTGTGAAGTCCACAATTAAAGTCGATTGTAGGTCTGTAAAGAGTAGTAGGTAGTCCAAACTCCATGATACATCTAAGCTTAATCTTTACTATCCTTATCTCTTTATTTCTAGCACTCTTTATTATTTCATCATTACTTTGATCATATTTATTGTTGCATTTGTTGTTCAATTTTTTAAAAGAATTGTAATTTGTCCTTAAAACTCAACTCTCCCCTTCTCTTGAGTTTGGCCTAGTGTTCTTCAGTTAAGACTACCAACCTCTAAGTAGTCTTGACCTTACAAGCTACACCAGCTTCATGAAAAGGGTGCTTTACATGTTACTGACCAATTATCCATGCCTTTTAGTGTTGGAAATGTATATAGGAACAAAGTGGTATGTGATGTAGTCCCCATAGGAGCTTTGTATCTGTTACTTGGATGGCCTTAGTTGTTCAACTGATGTATTACTCACATAGATAGAAGAACACCTATATCTTTGTCAAGGATGGAAAGAAGATCATGCTTCAACCCATGACACCAACCTAAGTGAATAACACCCCTAATTAGCTCACAAGAGCTAGCAAGAAGAAAGCCTTAATGATGTACTAAAGAGAGCTCCAAGCGATTGAGAAGGTCGATGAGCCTATGTTTTTATTGATTAGAAGATTATTAGAGATGAGAAATCTAGAAGATGTCATTGATGAGATCCGAAGATTGATTGATGAATTTTCTAACCTGTTCCTCGAAAAATTGCCTAAGGGACTACCCTCAATCTGAGGCATAGAATACTATATTGATCGACAGCAAAGCATAACCCTACCAAACCGACCTGTCCACCAAATGAATCTTAAGTAAGCTGTCGTACTAAAAAGGCATGTAGATGAGCTGATGGAGTGAGGTTATGTAAGGGAGAGCATGAGACCTTATACTATACCAGATTTGCTTGTCCTAAAAAAGCATGGTTCATAGCGCATGTACATCAATAACCGTAGTATAAACTATATTACAATAAAGTAGAAATACTTAATACTAAAGCTTGTTAACATATTGGATGAGCTTCATGGTGCCAAGATATTCTTAAAGATTGATTTGCAAAGTAGTCATCACTTGCATGAGGCCTGGTAATGAACAGAAGACCACTTTCAAGATGAAGCATAGTCTCTATGAGTAGTTGGTTATATTATTCGGACTTACAAATGCGCTAAGCACATTTATGCAGCTTATGAATCATATAATGCATCCTCTAATCAAAAGATGTGTGGTTGTGTATTTTGATGACATATTAATATATAATACCAACCTGAACAACCATGCTTAAGATCTCTAAGCTGTTTTTGACATTTTAAGAGCTGATAAGTTGTATAGGAACCTAAAGAAGTTTATGTGCTATCAACTAAAGTCGTCTTTCTTGGGAATGTAGTTTTTAGAGATGGAATCCGAGTAAATGAGAAAAAAGTCTGAGTTGTCTTAGAATGGCCGACTCTATTGAATGTCACTGAAGTACAAGTTTTCTGCCCTTATCTTATCCCTACCAAATTTTAACAAGCCATTTGAATTAGAATGTGATGCATCAAGCATTGGCATTGGTACAATCCTGATGTAGGAATTTCAACCAGTTGCTTACTACAGTGAGAAGCTTAGTGGTACTGCACTAAACTATTCTGCATTTGAGAAAGTGTTACACTCTCTTTTTTGAGATTTTACTGTTTAGTAACACTATTTATTACCATAGGAGTTTGTAATTTATGCAGACCATAAGCCCTTAAAGCAACTTGGAAATTATAACAAACTTTCAAAAGGAAAGCAAAGTAGCTAGAATTTATAAAAGGTTTTTCTTATGTGATCAAACACAAGTAGGGTAATGCTAATATGGTAGCAAATGCCTTATCACATTGGCAAACCATGTTGACCACCCTATAAATGAAATTACTGGGATTTTCCCTTATCACCAAGTAGTATGCTCGTAACCCCTGTTTTGGTCCTATTCTTGAGTAGAGTAAAGAAAGAGTTGCTTATGGAGGATATTACCTCAAGGATGGCTATCTGTTCAAGGAAAAAAGGTTATGTATACCGAACTCTTCTACATGCAAGCTATTAGTGAGTGAAGCTCATAGTGGTGGATTATCTAGTCATTTTGAAGAGACCAAAACAGTTAACCTATTAAAAGAGAACTTTCACTAGCCTAGTTTAGCCAACGATGACTATAAGGTAGTCAATAGTTGTAAAGTGTACAAGAGGGCCAAGGGAAAGAGAGAGCCACATGGAAAGTATATGCCTTTATCAATATCGACTACACAATGGACCGACCTTAACATAGATTTTGTCCTAGGGTTTCTTCAGACATCCAAGGGAACAGATTCAATCTTTATTGTAGTAGACCACTTCAATGAAATGGTACACTTCATCTCATAGGAATCAACTCCTCGGACCAGTCATACACAGCCGAGCTAATGGACTGCAATTACTCATATGAAGAATATTAGCTCGAGAACCCCTTCAGGACAAAGATTCCTATTTTGATCCCCATCCTTCACACTACTACCAACTTGAGTGCTAAGCTCTTGTAAATACCAACATAGTTTCCAAGCTACCCTACAATCATGTTGACTTGCAAAGTAGCCATACCAACTACCAAGCTCTTACCATGATCTAAGTAGCATCCAAGTTAACTAATTTTAAACATCAAATTGAGTTGAGCTACCATGATACGTGACCTAGAGAGTCTTAGAACACCCTTGAGCCCCTTAGCTTTAACTTGAAGCAAATTAAGTTAGCTCTAACTACTGATTTTCTTTTGACTTCTTCCCAATAAGATCTTACAATTACCAAGTGGCCTTTACATTTGCCACAACTTAGCTAACCAAACTACAAGCCATCAACCACCTCTTGGCACGTATCTTTTGGTACCACATTCTAGAGGGATTCCTTACTTTTTCCATATAGAATATTCTTTGTCTCTTTTACCTTTTTTAGTATGTTTCATGTATTCTATTTGTGTATTACCATTTTATCTTTTTACCTATGTATTGTAACTTTAGTAGGGTAAGTATATAAATCCCCATTTGCTTGTATATAGACATCAACACTACATCATTAAATATTGACATTACTCCTTTGAGAGCACTTCGTTATATCTTCTCTCTCTTATCCTACAGCTCTTATTTAGCTCCTTTAGCAAGAGTCAGTAGCAAGTGGCCCTAATACTACATTCGTATGTCATATCGAGTTTAGGATTAGAACGAGTAAGATCTACTGGTTTGTTATATCCAATTGGTAGCCATTTAAATTTGCTAAACCCCCCTTTTATTTTCTTTTTCTTATTTGTTGTGGGGCTTTTTCATGTGTATAACCCTAGAAACACATTAGCTTTGGTCATATCAAACCATAGTTCTAAGAGGAAGTGTATAAAGTTACAGTGAAGTTTTGGTTCGTAACTATTATAGGCTACTGTATTCCTTCCATAGCTGCTACAGTGTGTTTAAGTGAAGTAAGTTTTGAAGTTGTAAGCTATGTAGCGAAGATTCGTAGATTGGTAAGTGTCGTTCCTATTGTTACTCTATTTTTCACTATAAGAACAAAATAAGTTCATTTTCCATAGGGTGTATGAGTAAGGTTTTAGATAGTAAGAAGAATTGTTTGTTATGTATTGTGTTGTCAATCTAATAAAGAAGTATTATACTATGTTAGATTTAAGTGTTTAAGGAGTTATTAGTGACCTGAGTAGTAGAGTTCAAGCCAGTCGAGGTTAAAATTGCAATAGTACCCCTAGGTTAATCAATGATAAACTTAATCAACTCACCAATCTTGTTGAGAGTCAGGTTACTGCAATACAAGTAAATAGGTAGCAATCACAAGGTATACCTCATCATAACCCACCTGAGAATATTCATAAGAGATGATATGGCCAAGATGGCTAAGCTAATTGCCTAATTCGACCCCATCAAGCTAAAGGAGGGTCAGACCGAGCAGTTAAATGAAAGCTAAAGTTAGAAGAAATTAAGGAGGATATTGAGGATGTGGATTTAGGGGATGAGGAAGAAGAGGTTAAATACTACTAAGCACAAGAGTGAGGACACCAAGCTCCTCAAGGACTTGACAATGTTAAGGTTTAAACTCCACCTTTCAATAGAAGTGGAGATGTAGATGTAGCTAAATATTTAGAGTTGGAAGAGAAGGTAGAGAACGTGTTCAACTGTTATGGCTATACAGATGCAATTAAGGTTCAACTTGCAACACTTGAATTTTTTGGGTATATTACAATGTGGTGGAAGAATCTAAATGTGACTAAAACAAGAGATGGACGATGAGGTGTGTAAACTTGGGAAGAGATGAAGAGATTGTTGAGGAGACGATTCATACTTGAGACTTACTTACAGGACAACTTTACCCAATTGCAAGAACTTCATCAAGGAAGCCAATCTAATGATAAATATGTGAGAGAATTTCAAATGCTAATGATTTAAGCAGACATGAAAGATCCTAAGGCTCACATAATGTCAAGGTTCATTTTTGAACTCAGATATGAGATTCGCAATATTATGGAAGTACAGAGGTTCTATATATTGGAGGAGTCCATTAAAGTAACATAGAGGATTAAAAAGCAGAGGAGAAATGCTTTGAGCTAACTTAGTCCAAATTTTTCCTAAGCTCTTACTTCGTATTGACTTGCTTAAGTCGAGACAAGGAGATACTGTTGAACCAAGGAAAAACATGACCGACTAGATTATAGCCAAGTAGGTCAGAAGAGCCAAGTTGAGGGTAAGCCAACCCCGAGGGCATATGGAAAGGATAAACCTCTAGATGAAGGACGAGCGAGGTGACGTGCTTTAAATGTTTGGGTTTCAAACACATGGTTGTTGAGTGCTTGAACCAACATACAATGGTGCTCGAAGGAGATGTAGTAGATAGCATCGATAAAAGTAAGCTAAAGGAAGAGAAGAATGTTGGGAGAATTGAAGCTAAGGAAGAAGAGGAGACTTGTGTCTATGTTGACCAAGGAGAGGTGATGACATTAGTCTTAAGATGAGTGTTGAGCTCCTTACCAAGCTCAAAGGAAACCCAAAAAGAAAATTTGTTTCACACTAAGCCTACCATTAAAGGACAATTGTGTACCATTGTTATGGATAGAGGGAGCTGTACTAACATTATTGCACAGTTCCTTATGTAAAGGTTGGGACTTCTAACCTCTAAGTACCCTTGAGCTTACAAGCTATACTAACTTCTTGATAAGGGTGCTTCACACGTCATTAAACAAGTAACCATACCTTTTATTGTTAGGAATGTATATAGGGACGAAGTAACATGTGATGTTATCCCTATGAGAGCTTCACTTTTGTTATTTGGGTAACCTTGGTTCTTCAACCGACTTGTTACTCATGACGAATATAAGGACACCTATGCCTTTGTGAAAGATGGAAAGAAGATTATGTTACAACCTATGACACCAACCCAAGTGAATGAGAACCATAACTAATTTACTTAACCTAGTAAGAAGAAAGCTTTAGTGATGAGCTGAAGAGAGCTTCAAGTTGCTAAGAAGGCTAATGAGCCTATATTTCTATTAATTAGAAGATTGTTGGAGTTAAGAGATATTGAAAGTGTTCTTAATGAGATCCAAAGATTAATTGATGAATTTTCTAACCTTCTTCTTGAAGAGTTGCTTAAGGGACTACCTTTAGTACAAGGTATAGAACATTGAATTAATCTACAGCTTCGTGCAGCTTTACTAAACTGACCTATCTATAGAATGAATCTTGAGCAAGCTACCAAGTTAAAAAGTTAAGTGGATGAATTGATAGAGCGAGGTTATGTAAGGGAGAGCATAAGCCCTTATACTATATAAGCTCTGCTCATCTCAAAGAAGGATGGTTTGTGGCATATGTACATCGATAGCCAAGCTATAAATCAAATTATGATCAAATATTGGTATGTAATACTAAGGCTTGATGACATGTTGGATGAGCTTCATACTGTTAATATGTTCTCGGAGATTGATTTGCAAAGTGGCTACCACCAAATTCGTATAAAACCTAATGATGAATGGAAGGTTGCTTTCAAGATAAGGCATGGTCTCTATGAGTCGATGGTTATGCCATTTGGACTTACAAATGCATTGAGTAGATTTATGCGGCTTATGAGCCATGTGATCCATCTGCTGATCGAAAGGTATATGATTGTGTACTTTGACAACATATTAGTGTACAATGTCAACTTGAATAGCTATGTTCAACCTCTCTAAGATGTTTTTGATATTTTACAAGTCAAGAAGTTTTACAAGAACCTAAAGAAGTACATGTTTTGACAAAGTGAAGTTGTTTTTCCTTTTTTTTTTTTTTTGGTATGTAGTATTAGGAGATGGAATCTAAATAGATGAGGAAAAGGTTTAAGCTATTGTGTAATGGCTAGCATTGAAGAATATCACTAAAGTACGAAGTTTTCATAGCCTAGCTTCTTTCTATAGGCAATTCATTAAAACTTCAATACCATTGCAACCTCTTTGATTTAGCTGAAAAAGAAAAATGATGGATTATAATGGAATGATCGAGCCGAACAACGCTTTAAGGAGAAAAAGGAGAAGCTCATTTCTACCTCTGCCTTGGCTCTACGAAAATTTTGACAAGCCATTCGATTGGAATGCGATGCATCAAGCAATGGTATTGGTTCCATCTTAATGCAAGAATGATGGTCAGTTGCTTACCATGATGAGAAGCTCAATCATGCTATATTGAAGTATTCTGTGTACAAGAAAGAGTTGTACTCTCTTTTCTAAGCTCTTACTGCTTAGCAACACTATACAAGAGATTGGTAGTCATAGCTACTAAACTATTTCTTTCAAACCAAGAGACATAGTATGGATTCACCTTAACAAAGAGAGATTTCTATACCTACGATAGAGTAAGCTATATCTACGAGCTAATGGTCCATTCAAGGTCTTAAAGAAGAATAACTACAATGCTAAGTAGATTGAGTTGCCTAAGAACTATGGTGTTTACTCCACTTTTAATGTATCCGACCTAATTCCTCACCAACTAAAAGGAGACCCAAAAGATGCTAAGATATAACAAGAGCCTAAAATCACTTTAGATTTAAAGACAAATCTTTCCAACCCCCAAGTAGATGATAAGAATTAACTCCTTAGACTAGTCACTTGTAACCGAGCTAAAGGACTTCAAGGACTCACACAAAGAATATTAGCTCAGGAACCCCTTCAAGGTGAAGAACCCTATTTTGATCCCCACCTTCACACTACTACTGACCTGAGTGCTAAGCTCCTGTATGTGCCAACATAGTTTCTAAGCTACCCCACAGTCATGCCGACCTACCAAGTTTCCTACCAACTATCGAGCTCTTATCATAATCTAAGTAGTAACTGAAATAACTAATTTCGAACATCAAACAAAGTCGAGCTATTAAGATACCTAACCTAGAGAGTCTAATAACACCCTTAAGCACTCAAGCTTTGACCTAAAGTAGACTAAGTCAACTCTGGCTACTAATTTTCTTCTAACTTTATCCCAATAAGATCCTATGACCACCAAGTGGCCTCTACATTCGCTATGACTTAGCCATCCACACTACAAGTCTTCAATGGCCTCTTAACACGTGTCTTCTGACATAACATTCCAAAAGGATCCTTTACTTTTTCTATATAAAATATTCTTTGTCTCTTTTACCTTTTGTAGTATGTTTCATTATTCTATTTGTAAATTATCCTTTTATCATTTCATGTATGTATTGTAACTTTAGTGGGGTGAGTATATAAACCCCCTATTGCTTGTACACAAACATCATCACCCTATATCATTGAATATAGACATTACCCCCTTAAGAGCACTTAGTTATGTCTTCTCTCTCTCATCCTTCAACTCTTATTTAGCTCATTTAGCAAGAGTTAGTGGCAAGCAACCTTAATATTACATTCATGTATCATATCGAATGTTAGGATTAGACCAAGTGGTATCTGCTGGTATATCATATATAGTTGGTAGCCATTTAGATTTGCTAAAACCCTTTTTCTATTTTATTTTTCTTGTTTGTTGTAGTGTCTCTCCGTATGTATAACCCCGAAGACACATCATCATCCCGTACCATCAAACTAATGATGCTTTATATATTGCTGATTTACTTTTGTAGGAAGTTGTCCGACTACATGGAGTGTCGAAGACCCTTGTGTCAAATCAAGATATGAAATTCCTTAGCTATTTTTAGAAGACACTTAGAACTAAACTTATGTTCAAATTTAGTAGGCACCCTCAAATTAGCGGCCAGAATGAAGTGGTGAACAATATGCTAGGCATTTTACTCTAAGTTATTGTAGGAAAGAATCTAAAAGAGTACGATTTGTGTCTATCGGTTGTACAGTTCGCATACAATCAAATTGTCTACAATGCCACTAAGAAGACTCATTTTGAGGTCGTTTAAAGACTCTATCCTACTATTCCCTTAAATCTAATCGGTACCCCCATGGTTATTGAAGAAAGTCAATCTAAAGTCACCTAAACCCAAGAATTATAGGAACTACATTAGTCTATGGCAAGGAAGATCGTTAAATTCAATCAAAGACAATAAGAGATCAATAGTCATGGTCATCGAACTATTTCTTTCAGACCTCATGGATTTACCTCAACTAAGAAAGATTTTCACACTTGAAATAGAGCAAGCTATCTCTACGAGCTGATGGTCTATTTGATGTCCTAAAGAAAATCAACCGTAATGCCTACTAGATTGAATTACCTGAGAACTATGGTGTTTCCTTTACCTTCAATGTGTCAAACTGGATTCCTCATTAACCAAAAGAAGACCTAACAAATGCTAAATAGAGCAAGAGTTAGAAACCTGATCAAATTTGAGGACAAATCCTTTTGAACACTAAGTAGATGATAGGAATTAACTTTTCAAACCAGTCATACGAAACCGAACTAAAGGACTATAAGGACTCACATGGAGAATACTAGCTCGAAACCCCATTTAAAACGAGGATTCCTATTCCAATCACTATCTTTTACATTATTACCAACCTAAATGTCAAGCTCTCATAAGTACCAACATAGTTTTCGAGCTGCCAAGCAGTCATGCCAACCTACTAAGCAACTGAGTAGCCGAGAAACCATACCTATTGCTAAGCTCATCCCATGATCTAAGCAACTCCCAAATTGACCAACGTTAGACCTCTATTCAAGCTAAGCTACTAAAATACCTGACTTAGAGAGGATCAGAACATCCTTCGATACTCGAGCTCTGACTTGAATCAAACTAAGTCAGCTCTAACTATTGACTTTCTTTGAGCCTCATCCGAGTAGGATCCTATAACTACTAAGGGGCCTTAGAATTCATTTCAACCTAACCAATCACATTAAAAGCCTGTAATCACCTCTTGACATGTATCTTTTAGCACAACATTCTAAAAGGATTCCTTACTTTTTTCATACAAAATATTCTCTGTCCTTTTTTCCCTTTTAATATGTTTCATGTATTCTATTTGTAAATTACCTTTTGGTCTTTTCCACATATGCCTTGTAACCAATAATAGAGCTAGTATATAAACCCCATTTATTTCTATGCTGACATACATTATTATTACATTATTGATCATTACCAGTTTCTTTTCCTAAGAGACCTTAGTGTTCTCATCCTTTATTAACAATTATTTATTCCTTTTAGTAAGGAGTAGTGGCAAGTGACCTTATAATTCAAATTGATAAGTCATATCCGCCAAATTGTAGCGCAAGTAAGATCAATTGTGATAAGAATTAAGCCCCTAAACCAATCACAAGAAGCTGAGCTAGAGAACTTCAAGGGCTCGCATGGAAAATACTAACTCTAAGCTATAACCGAGATAGGGACTATTATCCCAATCTGACCTCTCTGTTAGATCCTCACGTATGCCCAACATGCTCTTGCCTAGCTGTGAAGTTTTGATCTAGAAGGTAACCAGGGAAAGACTAGCCAAGCCGAGATCTCCAATCGACTACTAGTGCTTGACTCTAATTCAATCGACTTCCTAACCATATTGGTTAGCCCCTGACTACCGGCACTTCTTGTTTTTCTACCTATCTATATCATAGTCTTGACATCTAGCCATTAAGCGACACATATCTTTTAACATAACGTTCTAGAATGATTCTTTCTTTTCTGTACTAAATATTTTTTGTCCTTTTTACCCCTTTCTAGTATGATTCATGTAACCTAATTGTAAAATATCCTTTTGTTTTTTCATACATGTAGAATAACCCTATTGGGTAAGTATATAAAGCCCCACTTTCCTTATATGTAGAGGCATCTAACTTTTGAATACAAAATTACTCACTTGAGCAATCTTAGTGTTCTTGTTATCATTTAACTCTTATCTATTCCTTTTAGTAAGGAGTAATGGCAAGTGACACTTCAATTTGGACTGGTGTGTCATATTCAGCGGGTTATAGGCTAAGTAAGATTGAGTGGTGAGTCATATCCATTCGGTGGCTACCCAAACTTTGTTAGTTCCTTTTCTGTTTTCCTTTCGGTTCATTATTGTGGTGCTCCTCCATGTGTCCTACCCTAGAGACACATCAGCTTCGTTGGTATCAGAGCACGATTCCACAAAAGAGTGTATGATGTTGCAATGAAGTTTTTATTTACCTTACTGTTTATGGCTATTGTGTTCCTTCAATAGCTACTGTAGTATGTTAGTGTAATAGCAAGTGTGGTTTATTGTTTCTCTATTTACTCTGTTTTTCATCATGAAAACAAAGCAAGTTTGTTTCTATTCAGTATAGTAGCTATTTGGTATTAAAGTTGTTAGTAAGTTATTAATCTGATAAAAAATGTGTTATACTATGTCAAATTTGAATATTTAGGGAGTTATTGGTGACCAAAGTAGTGGTGCTCAACTTGGTCGTAGTCATAATGGTAGTAACACCCCAGGTCTATTGACGATAGACTTGATAGGCTCACAAACCTTGTTAAGAGTCTAATCATAGTGATGTAAGTGAAAAGGAAACAACCCTGAGGTGTACAACCACCTAACCTATAAGAAAATGCCACTAAGAGATCCTATGGCCAAGGTAACTGAACTAATAGCCCAGTTTGACTACAGTAAGCTAGAGGAGTAGTAGGCTACTAGAAGAAGATTAGAGTTGGAGGAGATTGAGGAAGAAGGTGAGGAGCTAGATATTAAAGAATGTAGGGAGGAAAAAGAGGAAGCTGACTATTACCAATTATAAGGACGAAGATGCCAAGCTTCTCAAAGGCTAGATAATGTCGAGATTCAAATCCTACCCTTCAATAAAAGTAGAGATGCCGGTGAATACTTAGAGTAGGAAGATAAAGTCAAGAAGGTGTTTGACCGTTACGGATATGTGGATGCTATCAAGGTTTGACTCGTTGCACTGGAGTTTATAGGGTATGTGACAATGTGGTGGAAAAATCTGAATACAACTCGAGCAAGAGATGGAAGGTGAGGTGTTAGGACTTAGGATGAGATGAAAAGGTTATTAAGAGGTAGATTTGTGCTCGAGATGTACCTACAAGATACATTTGTGAAGTTATAAGAGCTTCGCTAAGGTGGCCAATCTATTGATGACTATGTTAGAGAATTCCAGATGTTGCTGATCCAAGCTGATGTGGAAGAACCAGAGGCCCATACGGTATTAAGGTTCATTTCTAGACTCAAGTATGAGATTCACAATATCTGAAAGTATAGAGGTTTTATACCTTAGAAGAGGAAATCAAGATCACGTAAAGGGTCGAAAAGCAGAGGAGAAATGTTCCAAGCCAACCTGGGCAAACATTCTCCCAAGCTTTCGTATCGTGCCGTTCAAGCCGAGCTAAGGAGGTTACACCGAGCTAAGGAAAGGAATGACCGACCTGATGAAAGCCGAGTAGACTAGTATGGCCAAGCAGGACAGTCAAGCTAACCCGAGGCTAGGCTGACCCCAAGAACCTATGAGAAAGGGCAACCATCCGAATGGAAGACCAATGAAGTGAAGTATTAACTTGACACGACTTGACTCATGACTCAACTTTTTATGACCTAACTTAATTTTCATTTTTATTTTTTCATTTTTTCTTTTAATTTTCGTTCTTTTATTTTTTTTTATATTTTTCTATTTATTTATTAACTTAGCTCAATTAACAAAATTGGCATAAATGAGATATATACAGCTGCCTTTCTTTATGAGGAAGTTCAATTAGAACTTCACTATAAAGACAAAAGAGATACCCATTTTTGCCAAACCCAACTTCGATAATCCGAAGAAGATAGATCTCTTCAAGATTACTCTTTATTTTGGTGGATAATCCAAAGAGGATGGATCTCTTCAAGATTTGTTTTAGTTTAATCCGAAAAGGATAAATCTCTTCAAGATTGTCTTTTTCTTATAGATGATCTAAAGAGGATAAATCTCTTCGAGATTTTTGCTTTACTTTATGGATGACTCAAAGAGGATGGATCTCTTCAAGATTTCAAGAAAACTTCCTTTAGTAAATAATCTGAAGAGGATAGATCTCTTTAAGATTTCAAAAAACTTCCTTTGGTTTGATAATCTAAAGATGATAGATCTCTTTGTGATTTCAAAAAACTTGCTTTGGTAGATAACTCAAAGAGGATAGATCTCTTCAAGATTTCTTTTGACTTGGTGAATAATCTAAAGAGGATAGATCTCTTTAAGACTTCGTTTGACTTGGTGGAGAATCTAAAGAGGATAGATCTCTTCGAGATTTCTTTTGACTTAGTGAAGAATCCGAAGAGGATACTCTTCGAGACTTTTTGTTTTGGTGAATAATCTGAAGAGGATAGATCTCTTCGAGATTCATTTTGACTTGTTGAACAATCTAAAAAGGATAGATCGCTTCGAGATTTTTTTTTTATTTTGGTGATTCAAAAAGGATAAATCTCTTCAAGATTTCAAAAACTGGTTTTTCTTGAAAGGATAGATCTTTCGAAGACAAGATAAAGGACATTCTATTAAAAACAAAATGAGAGAGTGCTCTCATGAGTAGGCCATCTTTTATATGACTAGATGATGCTCGTCTGAATAAACAATCTAACTAAGGAATAGATAGCGCTCCTTTGAGCAAGCAATCCTAGAAAGGAATAGATAAGATAACGATCCTAGTAAAAGTCTAGATAGGAGAGTGCTCCTTTGAGTAAGCAATCCTAGAAAGGAAGAAAACTTTCATGAGTTTTGACAAATTGATTTATGACTTGAATTTAAGGGATTCTAATGACTCCTTGAAAAATTTTAACTTTTTTTTTTCTTTTTAAGAAATCTCTCTTTGACAATTTTAAAGTTTCATTCCTCTTCTGAAAAGTTTTTTTTTTTCAAGAAATTCTAATTAACGCTCTTTGATAGAAAATTGTGTTGCTAATAAGTAAAAAGTCTTAAAAACTCTTAAAGACCACTAATAAGGGGTTGGCTACCCCTTTCTCGTTAATCACTCATTCTCCCAATCTTGTTTCCTGGAACATAATTCATGATTCTGAACTTTTTAGAAGCACTGACTTCAAACTTGGGATAAATGACCATTCGTGTTCTTCAATTGTTTAATTTTCCACTAAGAGGATAGATATCATTACTTGAAATGTTTAGTCAAACTAGACATCCTTGCACTCTCATAGGTCTATCTTTACTCTTAATAATAATTCCAAAAATTGAAGCCTATTTTGTAAGTGATACATTCTAGTCAATCAATATGTCTTTTCTAGGTTTGCAATGTAAAGCTTTTGGTCAATAGTTTAAATAAATGGATATCAATGTACTTGGCCAATTTTGAAGAAATCATTTACAATCTATCTCGAGTTTATGAGTCAAGAACCTAAGAGAAGCTAAATATAGGCTTACCCTAGTTTCATGAGCAAATTTTGCTAATGATAAGTTGTTTTTCTTTAGTCAAAAGAGTTTCATCAAGGTTGGTATAGTGAGTGGGATCATAAAATAAAGGGCTTTGCTTTTAGGCATAGGAATTTAAAGTGATTAGCCTCAAATATACTTTAAAGGTTCGTATTTCAAGCTTATTAATAATTTAGCTTAGCTTTGAAGGTGATCACCTTGCTAAGATTTTCAATCTTTTTTTTTTCTTTCTTCTTTTTTCTTTTCTTTTGTTTTCTTTCTTTTTCTTTTCTTCCCTCTTTTTTTGTCAAGGTGGTTACCTTCCATTGTTGAATTTTCACTTGATGGAATTCGAAGCCTTAAAGGTAGAGTAAAGGTGTATGAGCTTTATAAATTATGTATGATTTTGGAGTGTTTGGGAAAAGTCCATGGGCTTAAGGTGTTTGAATAAATGTATGGGCTTGAGTGAGGTGTATATGGTTTGAATTTTTTTTTTCATTTTAAAGAAATTGAATTATATATGACAATATTTGCTCATGAATTGGTATAACTAAGGCAAGCACAATTTAATTTCCTCCTTTTCTCTAGATTGACGACCCTAACCTCCTAATTTCCCTAATTTGAGATGGTTCTTAGCAAGGCTAATTTTAAGAAAGAAAAAATCCCCTAAAGGTTCAAATGGGTTTATAAGGGATAATTATATTTAGGGATAATGAAACAAATGCCTAATATCATTTTAATACGCGTACCAAGTTCAAGATAGGCCTCCTATAAGGAATGAGCCCAATTACTCAACTTGATGTCACTCTTCTCTCGTATGTATCTAAGGTTAGTGTTTAGGATATCGGTTGCCTCTTTTCATCCTAAACCTTTCAAGTAATGTGTTAATCATTCCCTTAGGTGGAAAGTTTTAAGTTTCGAGTACACATTTTCTTAATCCATTTTCATTCATTCGAAATGCCCCTATCTAAATTGAGCTAGCTTCATAGCATACAAAAACCATAATATACATGAAAACTACTTTATTCAATAACTCATATCTATTACAAGTTCTAAAATAAAAGAAAATGCAAGAATTGAAAATTCTTTTCTATTTCTTGCCCTTATTTCAATCACCTCTTGGCCCATTCAACTGAATTGATCTTTCAGAGATATACCTAACTACTTTAAATGGCAAGCCACCATGGTAGATGATAGTAGTGGACCTTTAATGCCTAATACTAAAATTTGTCTAATTGATGCTTCTTTAAAACCTGGGGAAGGTATACCATTGCAAATTGACCCATTAATCTCTAGAAAATTCGATTGGATAATCTTGGCATCAATCAAATCCTGCACCTTATACTTCAATTTCCAACAATCTTCAGTAGTATGGCCCACTAGGCCCATATGATAGTCACACCATTTATTGGGGTCATAATCCCTCGGCTTGTATTACCTTGTTGGGTTTTTGCTTGCTAATAGTCCTACATCTCTCAATTGTTTGAACACTTGGGCCATTGAAATCTTAAATTGCACAAATCGCCTCCTTTTGTTGTAGACGGGCTTGTCTTGATTCTGGGCTTTCCTAATTGACACATTCATTCTTAAATTCTCTTTCATTGAATCTTCTCTAGGCTTAAGTTGTAACTTCATATTAAGACCTAGGTTTTTGAGTTGCTTGAGCATATAACCCATAGCCGTTTCTGTGCTAATGAACCTTCTAATATAACCAACTTTTTTCCTAAGGCCGCAACCCTTTCTTCCAGACCCTGCTACTAACATGCTCCCCTAGGCTTAACCATTCAAATCTACTCTTGACAACCTTTCCAAACCTTGTATCTTGTTAATAGTGGGCTCATGAACCTACAAATCTTCATACTCGTGTACTTAAGATGGTGTGTCAATGGGCCCTTAGACTTGGGGCTAAGCTATGGCCATGGTTTGTTTCCCATGCTTGCTCAGAACTCCTTCTACTATAGCTATTTTTAGTTCAAGAGCTTCAAACATCTTAAATTTTTTAAAAACAAGTGATTACGAGCTTCAGGTTAGGCTAAACCACTTAAAAGGCAATATTTCAAAGCCTGCAAGAATCCCTTCTTATTAGCAACATTGCATTCCCTCTCTTTTAAAAAAAAAAAATCAAGTTTTTGATTTTGAAAACCCTTTTTTTTTTTGAAACTTTTATTAAAAATCAATATTTATTTTACATTACAAATAGCCTAATATTAATGTTGACGAATCTAAAAAAAAAAAAAAAATGGAAACGATGAGATTACAACCAATGATACAAATGACATAAGGGTAATATAGAAAGTGGAAATTATTTTACAATGAGAGACAAATTAAAAGATAACATAAGGGCAACGACTCCTAGAGAAAACTCCATCATGAGCGTGATGACTTAATGGATGAATATGGAGAACAAGAACCGAGATGTTTATAAGATTGATAACTCTAAGATGGGAAATAATTTACAATTGGAATTTGATAGTTATTTTTTTTTCTTTTTGATATTTTTATTTGGTTAGTTCCTAACAGTATAATACATATGGAGCATTGCAATAGAAATTACTAAGTAAATAATCATTATGAAACTGGTTTTTTATTATAAAATATCATTTCGAAATTTCTCTTTTTTTTTTCTTAAAAAAATGATAATTCCATAATAATCTTCACCATATCTAACTTCCATAATTACATACCCCAAAAATTTACAAGTTAATATAGAAGTTTTTTCTTTTTTTAACATTAGCACATCATGGTATGAGGGGAATACTAATAATTTTGAGCATTTTATATTAAATGTTATGTTACACAACCTATTACTGATAAAATAACACAAAATTTACAAGACCCGCATATATTACAAAAGATAGCATATATAAACAACTATGCAAAATAAATGTGATGCAATATCTTACACACGCGTGCAATGCAATGGAGTTGATCATTAATAAACTATAGGAATTATGATAAATCAATGGTCAAAGAGCATCCTTATATATAAGTATATTCAAAATAAGATTTAATAAAAATAAAGCTTGTGTACACTTATATATAAGGGTTATTGATTTTTTTTAATTGAAAACGAATGACAAACTAACCACAGATTAAATCAAGCTTTTTCTATAATTTAAAAATGACAACAACTTTTTCAAAAAGAATGATGTAAGAGGGTGAGGTCTATAGGTCTCAGGCTTTATAGCTCTAAAACTTTTTAGAGAGAAGCCTAGTAAGCTACATTGAAGTCTGAGTGAGAACGCCTATCACCGTTATGCAAGGATAAAGACCCCAATAACTTGAGGGTTACACAATGACAGCCCATCCTAAGTTCCTAAGGTGACCTAGGTTCGACCACATCTAAATACATAAATGATTATTGAAAAATAAATGCCCCCTAAATCCCTAAGAAGGCCTATTGAGCTAGGTTTTTTTCTTAGGGCCTAAATCACTAAAAAACAATTAGTACAATTATAATACAAAAAAGAAAATAATAGTAGTACAAAAGCTCATCAATAAATTTTAATTTTTATATGGTTAGCCTACCAAGCTTACCTAGTGGAGTTAGCAATTCTATCGAGCCCTATTTTAGTTTTCTTAGTTTAACTTAATTAAACACAAACTACTATAAATTATTCAATATTAAATTAATGAAATATTTATAAATAATTTGTTAAAAAATTAGAGTTGCCAACTAATTCAACTAGTAAAAATAAAATTAAGGTTTTCAAGTGGGAAAAACCTAATTTGGTTACTGATCCATAGATTTTCTAAAAAATTATTTTTAGAAGATTAAACAAGGAAAAAAAAAAGAACCAGGTTTAGAGGCTAACCTATTAAGACTAAGTCACCATGTAAAAACTAAAAAAAAAAAAAATTGATGGGCTTTTATTTTTATAATTTTCTAAAAATGCTAAAAATATACCTAAATAGGTAGAAGATAACTAAAGTGATTTTTTTTTATCATTTTTATATTACAAATTTCTAGCAAAAGGGGAAATTTTTTTTTTTTATATGGTTGCTATGAAGGTGCCTACGTACTCGCTAATCGGGATCAAACTGGCCGTAATTCTCTTTTTATAAAATATGTAGTAAGTGGATTTTTTTTAATTTCGAAAACTGAGCTAAGTTTATGTTTATTTATCAATTTATTATTTTTTAAAAAAACCAAAGAAATCTAATTTTCACGAATTTGAGAAACTTTAATTAACTAAATCCTTTTAAAAGAAACTCCAGTTAATATTTTTTTTTTTATTTTTTAAAAACATTAGGTGTCAAAAAACATATTTTTTTCTAAATCATAATTATAAAATACATTGAAGACATGTTTGTTATTATTATTATATTTTTTAAACAAGCAAACATAATTAAAAAAAAAAACTTAATTTAACTAGATTTGATTAGAATGGCCTTAAAAAGTTACAATAACATAACTAAAAACCTACAGTCAAACAAAAAATAAATTAATAAAAAGTAATGAAAACTTACCTACGCATCAAATCGTGTTAATGTTGTGCTCAGCTGTTGTGTTAGGTGATAGCTTGGGTGAGAGTGGGCGAGAGTGGGCGAGAGGTTAGGCAATAATGGGCAAGAGCGTAAGCACTGCTGGGTGAGAGCTTAGGAAATGCTGGTGATGGTTGGGCGACAATAGGATAAAGTATAGGCGATGCTAGTGATGGCTAGGTGACGCTAAGTGATACTAGGCGACAGTAGACGATGGTTGGGCAATAATAAGCGACGCTGGGTGATGGTTGGGCGATAGTAGGTGATGGCTAGATGATAGTGGGTGACGGTTGGGTTATAGTAGGCGATGCTGGGCAACATTAAGCGATAGTGAGTGATGACTAGGCGATAATAGATGACGGCTATGCAATAGTAGGCGAGCTACACTGAGCAATAGTGGGCAATGCTGGGCTATGCTAGGTGACAGTAGGCAACGGCTGGGCCATAGTAGGTGATAGTGGGCGACGCTATGAGCAACAATGGCGGTGGTGCTGGTGGTTGCTTGCTGTAGTATTGCAGTGGTGTACGGTAGTGGTTGTGGTAGTATGCAGTGCTGTTTTGTGGTAATGTCATGGTGGATTGGGTGTTGGTGCATGGTGTTTTGGGTAGTGTTTTTGAAGCAATGTGATTAAAAAACCTTTCTCAACTTCCCCATCAATGTACTATTTATAAACTCAAAATTAAATCTTTCATATCAAAGATACGAAAGATATGAAAGATACAATTTCGATTCTTTAAAGATTTACCCTAACTTCTATAAATCTTAATTTATTTAAGGCTTTTTTATTTCTTTTCAAGGCTCAATCTAATTCAATTAAATATAGCCCGATAATTTAATAAATCCTAATTTGAGCCCCTAAATCAGACGAATTTTATTCTATATTGGTCTAGCCCAAAATTAATTAATTAAGTCCATCTCATCACCTGATCCAACAATTCAACTCAGTTTAACTTGACACAACTTAACTCATGACTTAACTTGCTACGACCTAACTTGATTTTCTTTTTTATTTTTCATTTTTTCTTTTAATTTTTTTTATTTTTCTATTTATTTACTAACCTAACTTAATTAACAAAATTGGCAAAAATGAGGTATCTATAACTATTAAGTATAGATACCCGATACTGCGGCTTGATGACATGTTAGATAAGCTTAATGGTGCGAATGTATTTTCAAAGATAGATCTATGGAGTGGCTACCACCAAATTCACATGAGGTCAGGTGATGAATGGAAGACTACCTCCAAGACTAAGCACAAACTCTACGAATGGTTAGTTATGTCATTTGGACTTACTAATGCGTCGAGCACATTCATTTGGTTAATGAACCATGTGTGTGCTCTCTTCTTAGAAGATGTGTAGTCGTGTACTTCGATAACATATTGGTGTATAGTACCTACCTGAACAACCATTTTCAACATCTTCACGAAGTATTTGGCATTCTGCAAGCTAAGAACTTGTATAGGAATGTGAAGAAATGCATGTTCTACTCAAAGGAGGTGATGTTCCTAAGGAATGTAGTATTAGGAGAAGGAATATAAGCAAATGAAGAGAAGATCCGAGCTATTTTGAAATGGCCAACACTGAAGGATATCATTGAAGTCCGAAGTTTCCATGGCTTAGCTTCATTCTATAGGCGATTTTTTAAAGACTTCAGTAGACTAGTAGCCCCATTGACTGAGTTGACAAAGAAGAATGAAGGGTTCAAGTGGAGTGATCTAGCTAAGCAAAGCTTCAGGGAAATCAAGGAGAAGCTTACCTCGGCACTTATCCTTTCACTACCAGATTTTAGCAAGCCCTTCAAACTAGAGTGCGATGCATCGGGAGTTGGAATTAGTGTTGTCCTAATGTAAGAATGATGGCACATCGCTTACTACAATGAGAAACTAAGTAGCCTAGCCCTAAACTATTCTGTATATGAAAAGGAGTTATACTAACTCCCTTTTCCAAGCCCTTACCATTTGGCAATACTACCTGCTACCACGAGAGTTTTTTATTTATACTGACCATAAATCCTTAAAGTATCTTGGGAGTCAAAACAAGCTTTCGAAGAGACAAGCTAAGTGGTTAGAGTTTATGAAAGGTTTCTCATACGTCATTCAACACAAAAAGGAAAGCGAAAATGTAGTTGCCGATGCTTTGTCACAATGGCAAACCTTGCTGACCACTTTGCAAACAAGACTATTGGGATTCTCACTCATCACTAAGCAATATGCTAATGACTCTCACTTCGGTTCCATTGTTGAACAGTGTCATAAAGGACTAGCTATTAGAGCATATTATCTTAAGGATAGCTATCTATTCAAGGACCATAGGCTATGCATTCTAAATTGCTCCATACGTGAGCTGTTGGTCCAAGAAGCTAACAACGATGGACTTTTAGGCCACTTCGAGGAGGTTAAGATAACCAATCTGTTGAAGGAGAATTTTTACTAACCAAGGATGTCCATAAGGTAGTTTGTCATTGTAAAGTGTGTAAGTGTGCTAAGGGGAAAAGAGAACCCCATGGAGAGTACATGCCTCTACTAATGCCTACCATACCACAGGTAGACCTCAACATGGACATTGTCTTAGGGTTGCCTCGAATATCCAAAGGAAAAGATTCTATCTTTTTTGTAGTAGACCACTTCAACAAGATAGCACACTTCATTCCATGCCATTGGACTAACACTGCTTCATATATCGCTGATTTATTTTGGCAAGAGATTATCCAACTATATGGAGTACCAAAGATTATTGTCTCAAGCCTGGACACAAAATTTTTAAGCTATTTTTGGAAGATTCTTTAGAGAAGACTTAGAACTAAACTTGTATTCAACTCTAATAAGCCACTCTCAAATTGATGGCTAGACTAAAGTAGTGAATAGGACATTAAGCAATCTACTCAGAGTTGTTGTAGGGATGAACATAAAGGATTAGGATTTATGCCTACCAGTCGTGGAGTTCGCATACAACTGAACTATCTACAGCATTACAAGGAAGACCCCATTCGAAGTTGTCTATGGCCTTAATCCAACCATTCCCCTAGACATGATCAGCACCCCAATAATTATTAAAGAGAGTCAATCTAGAGTTGACCAAGCTCAAGAATTACATGAACTGCACCAATTTGTAACTAAGAAGATCACTAATTCAATCAGAGATAGCAAGAGATTGGTAGTTGAGGCCACCGAACTGTTTCTTTCCAATTAGGAGACTTAGTATGGATTCACCTTAACTGAGAGAGATTCCTGCACTTAAGACAAACTATCTCCTCGAGCTAATAACCCATTCAAGGTCCTAAAAAAGATCAACCACATCGCCTACTAGATCGAGTTGCTTGATGACTATGGTGTCTCCTTTACCTTCAATATGTTTGACCTGATTCCCCACCAACCAGTAAAAGAAGACCCTACGAGCGCCTTATAAGAATGATCAAAAACCACTTCTAATTTGAGGGCAAATATTTCTGACCCTTAAGCAGATGATAGGAATCAACCACTTAGACTGACCATAAGAAGCCAAGCTAGATGACTTCAAGGGCTCACACAGAAAATATTAGCTCTAAGCCATAGCCGAGACAAGGACTTCTATCCTGATCCGACCTCTAGCTAACCACTCTATCAGACACATGTCCAACATGCTCCTACCTAACTGCGAAGTCTTGATCTAAAAGGTAACCCAAGAAAGACTAGCCCAGCCAAGCTCTACAATTGTCCACTAGCGCTTAACTCCAATTCAACCAACTTCCTAACCAAACTGATTAGCCCCTATCTACCAACACTTTCTGTTTTTCCTCCAATTAATATCATACTCTTAACATCCAGCCATCAAGTGATATGTGTCTATTGACACAACATTCCAAAATGATTCTTTCTTTTCCGTACTGAATATTCTTTGTCCTTTTTACCCCTTTTTAGTATGATCCATGTAACCTAATTGTAAAATACCCTTTTGTCTTTTCATACATGTAGAATAACCCTAGTGGGCAAGTATATGAACCCCCACTTTCCTTATATGCAAATGCATCCAACTTTTGAATAGAAAATTACTCACTTGAGCAACCTTAATGTTCTCATTATCATTTAACTCTTATCTATTCCCTTTAGTAAGGAGTAGTGGCGAGTTACCCTTCAATTTGGACCGATGTGTCATATTCGGTAGGTTATAGGCTATGTAGGATCGAGTGGTGTATCATATCAATTTAGTGGCTATCTGGACTTTGCTAGTTCCTTTTCTGTTTTCCTTTCGATTCATCATTGTGGTGCTCCTCTATATTTTCCTTTGGTGTGTCATATCCAACTGGTAGCTGCCTAAATTTGTTAACACCTTTTACTTTCATTTGGCTCTCATTTGTTGTGGTACTTCTTCATGTATACAACCCCAAAGATGCATTAGAGGGGGTGCCTTGACCATATGTTTAGTCATCACTATGTGGGGCTTCTTAACTTTGTCATGAATCACAATCCCTTAGACCATCCTTTTTCCCAACACTACTTTTGATCTTTTGGCTAAGGACTCTTCTTTTCTCTTTATTCCTTCCTTTAAGTGCTTAGCTTTTGCAACAACTCATGCATGGGTAGCCAATTAGAAAGAACCAATAACATACTATAGCTCAACCTCTAAACCACTCACAAATTTACAGACTTTAGCCCTATCGTCAGCTTGCATTGCAATAGGAAAAACTTAATCAAGCAATTCAACTCCACTCGTACTCCTTAATGGTCTTGTTGCCATGTTGACAGCTATAGTAGGCAACTTCCATCTAATCCCTCACTATATTTAGGAAAAACTTAGCATAAAAAAAGCTCTAAATCCTTAGTAATTCTCTAAGACTTTCTCTCTCCTTAGTTTTACAATTTGCCAAGTTGTTGCAACTCAACTTCATGTTATAAGTTGCATAATCTACCTTTCTTGCCTCTAAGACATGGAATGTAAGAAACATTTTATTAATACCCTTAATCCATTTGTTAGCAGCTAGAGGATTCTCTCCTTTAGGGTCAAAATCATTCACCAACTAAGCAAACTTATCTAAACTGATAGTCCTCTCCCTATTCGCAATTGCATACTATTAGGCTATCACCTCCACTAGGTAATTCACTATCTCTAATAGCTATCTACCCATATTAGGTGCCTACTCCTAGGCCTCCTTACGCTCTTAGGCCTCTCTACTAAAGGGGTCATGGGGGAATCCTATCATCTGGGGTAACTTAATACTAACAACAACACAATAAGATAGCAACTTAATAATAACAACAATCAAAAACTTTACATGCTTCTTTTATTATTTTCCATATTGTACATCCATTTCTTAGGCTTTTCTAAGAAAAATAGCCTAAGTACTTTCATGATCAATCGCCCTAAAGCTTCTATAATCAACTAACCTAGAAAAACTCTATAATTATTCTACTTAAGTCCTCTATGATCATCAAGGGTTTCAAACGAAACCCTAACCACTATGTAACACCATCATTGTCTATCCCTATATAAAACGACCATCACCATAAGCCTCATCACCTTCAAGAAACCCTTAATCACCACTTGTTTTACTTCAAAACAACTATAATTGTCATAAACAATTACCCCTACAGACCACTACTCTTTGAAATCACAAAAACCTCCACCATCGGTTGAGTTGTTACCAATCAATGTTTCCCCAGTAACTTTTTCATGAAATCTCAAATACCTACTTAAAATAGTGCTCAGAGGCCGCTATCAGGAAAGCTTCTAGTTGTTACCCACTTCTCTAACCCACAACCTCAATTTCGATACGTTGGAGCCCTATAACCTAATTCGAATATTAGACCTACACTTAACCTAGGTTGGTTGATTCCTTATTGTTATTATTATTATTATTATTCATCTATTCACTCATTTTTCTTTAGTTGTTTATAAAAATTTCCTTTTCATAACACCCTTCTCATGCAAAAACAACATATAAATTTTGATAAACATTTTTTTGTCATTTGACTTCTTTTTCTCTCTTAGATATAAAATATGTATGTTCAAAAATTTAAAAAAAAAATATGAGCCCTTTTCAAAGTTAGAACCCATTTAGAATTTTCAAAAAATAAAAGTAACCTAAATTTAGGATACTTTTTCAAGATTTTTATTCAATCAAATTAAATTCATTGAAAAAGTAAATCTAGCAAATTTTTAAAATTTCAAATAAACTAACATGCCTAAATTTTTAGAAACAAACTATGAAAGGTTAGATCTTGCATAGTGTGTTTATAGGCACCTATAGGCAACATAAGGCAACTAAAAATGTGAAAATTTTATATTTCTTCCCCTTTATTGTAAATGAATAAATTTAATTATCCTTTCTTTTATTTACGCATATAAATTAATTTATCTTGAAATAAATGGGTAATTTGAAAAATAAAGTTAAATTCGTAAAGCTAAGGTGGTACATACATAGATTTTCAAAAACTCTAAAGGTCCTAATTTTGAAATAGATCCGTTTTATTTTGTTTTAATTAAGAAAAAGGTTTTCTAAGTGGTAAAACATTTACTTCATTTTTTTTTTATTTTATCTTGTTTTATTTTTACTATTTATTGTTTAAGCTTTAACTAGGGATATTGAAAAAAAAAAAAAAAAAGCTAAACTACTCAACCCTTTTTTTCTTTTCTTTTTCTTCTTTTTTCTTTTTCTTTTTTAGTTTTTCTCTTTTTTATTTTTCTTTTCTTCTTTCTGCTTTTCTTTTTCTTAGATTACAATTATGCATACAATATACCAATAAATAAATAAAAAGAACCAAAACAACTAAACAGCAAAACTAAACCCTAAATAAAGGATGCTTTACACTGAATTAATAGCGCCAGTCGGACGTTAGGCTAGACTTTAGGTTAGGTATGGAGCTCCAATGAGTTAGATCCAAACTTGGACTTCAATTGCAAGTGGAGGAGAGCAATGCAGCCACTATGGGTGTTTTAAGCTCTTCTAGACACCAAAATGAGCGAGGGAGAGGATTTTCATGAGTTTTGAATTGGACTTGGGTAGGAGGGGTGTGGTAGGCTTGATGCCGAGATGATTGGCATTAGTCTAAGGGGTTGTCAAAGAAAGGTGGTTGTGGTAGTAGTAAAGGAGCTTCTTATGTGGCTACTGGGCATGAATGGGTGGTTGGGTTTGAGGATATGGAGTGTAGTGAGGTTCGTGGTGAGCTTAGTTTAGCTCAAGTAATAAGTGGTAATTTGAGAATAGGGTTACAGTAGCTTAAGGTTTCATGGTAAGGGAATGGTTGGGGTAACTAAGGCATATAGCAAGTGTTGAAAGAGGTCTCGTTTGGGAGCTAGGCACTTAAGAGGTTCAATCATGGTGGTCTTATAGCTCAAAAGTGGTCAATGAGAGAGAGCCATAGAAAGAAGGAAAGACGTATGGAGAGAGAGAAAGAGAGAAAGCCTGAGAGTTTTGGGAAAGAAAGAGTTCAGGGGAGAGTGGTTGTGTGCTTGATACTCTAATGTGTAAAAAAAAAAAAACTTCCCCCATCCCTTACTTATACGAACTAAAGGAGGATTAAGCTTGAAAAGTTTTGAATTCGACAATTAATCTAAGCATTTGATTGAGCTTGGATTTCATGATCTTGAGTGAATCACTTGGTCAAATAGGTGTTATTCGTGTCTAAATATACCAGAAAAGCTAAAAAAATAAGCTTTTAAAACAATTAACAGATTTTGGTCAACTTAGTGTTAAATGTGAGAATCTAATTTTTTTTCATATTTTTCCTCCAATTTTGACCATCTTAATGCTTGAATATGGCCGACTTTTTAAAGGCTAATTGAAGTAAGCTATGTGGAAAATAGGAGTCATCCATTAATCAGTGTATTTATGCATGGAAATTGTATGAAAAATAAGGTGAAATGGGAGCAGGGGGAAGGGCATGAGAGGGAATGGACAGGTGGTGTGGACTGATTTTGCTAAGGAAAAGGAGGGAAAGGGAAAGAAAAGCAAAGAAAAAGAGGGAAAGAGCTGCTAACGTGACACTACGTTAGTCGAGTGACCCAATGATATCGTGCCACATATTGAACACATGGCAAGGGCTAATGTATCATTGCGCTACGCATCAGGCACATAATATGACAATTTTTAGTGAATGTGGTGCTACATCAACTCTCGGTCACTGCAAGTGGTGCCACATGTCAGTAATAGACATGTAGCAGGTAAAGTTTTAGAAAAAATAAAAGGCACTTTGTACCTATTGCAAGATTTGAACTCAAGACCTTTAGTTCCAATGCTAAGTTAAGTTAAAGTGTCTTATCATCAAGCCATTGGCCTATGCCTTATCTATACATACAATCAAGTTACATGTATGAACCAAGTTGACCTAGGGTAGATTTAAGTTTAAGCCCAAGCCTAATATCCCTCTTCCCTTTCTATTATTCAAGGCTTTAAAAAAACAATACTAAGGCTAAATTAAAAATCTAATTCTATTTAAACTATCTAAAAATTTCTTCTTTTTTATAATTATATTTTTTTTTCATTTTCTCTTTTTTTTTTTATTATTATTTTGTTTTACTATTCTTTATATTTTTCCTAAATTTTGTACCTTTTTATTTTCTTGTAAATTTTATTTTCTTTTTTTGTATTTTTCTAAATTTTCCACTTTTTATGATTTTTTCCTAAATTAAGACCATTCTACCATATTCTAAAAACTCTAAAATTAAAGAGAGGTAAAAAATAGAGTATCTATAACTGCTCCTCTTTATAGTCAAGTTTGGGAAAAACTTTGCTACAAAGGAAAAAGAGACCGTATTTTTTGCCTTAGAGGTGAATTTGTCCTAAGAAATGCTACAACTAGCTAACTATCTTAAGCTTGATCCACCGAGGATTTAGTAAATGGTGAAAGGCGAAAGAGAGAGGAGGTGCTTTAAGAGCTAGCTAAGGTACAAAAGAAGCTAAAAGAGCATAGCACCCCTATGGGTTGGCAAGAACCTTAAAAGAATTTGAAAGCCTATTCATGCCCTTATGAGCTAACTAAGCTAAATGAATAGGTAAAGCATTCGTTGAGTTAGCTAAGACCATAAATTAAAACCTGGTCATGCTCCTTTGAGTTGACTATTATATATAAATGGGCCAACTAACCTAAATGAATAGGTGGGAACATCTCTGGTATACTAACAACACTAAATTGGAATCAATTCGAGAAAACCTTAAAGTGCTTCTCTAAGTTGACTATTATATATAAATGGGCGAAGCACTCCTTAACCTGGCTATGACCCTAAATAATAACCTAATTGTACTCTTCTAAGCTAATTAACCAAGGTAGGAGCATCTTTGTAGACTAGCAACCCTTAATTGGAATCAATTTAAGAAAACTTGGAAGTTTTCCTTTGAGCTAACTATCTTAGGTGAATGGGCAGAGAGCTCCTTGAGTTGGCTAAGACCTTAAATGAGAACCTAGTTATGCTCCTCTAAGTTGACTAAGTTAGGTGAACAGGTGAAGCACTCCTTAAGCTAACTAAAACCTTAAATGAGAACCTAATTGTACTCTTCTAAGCTGACTAACCTAGGTAAACAGGCAAAGCACTCCTTGAGTTAGCTAAGACCCTATATGAGAATTATTTTAGAAAACCTAAAAGTGCTCCTCTAAGTTGACTAATCTAGGTAGGAACATTTCTAATAGACTAGCAATCCTAAATTGGAATCGATTTGAGAAAAACCTAGAAATGTTCCTCTAAGTTGACTATCCTAGGTGAATGGACGAAGCACTCCTTAAGCTGGCTAAGACACTAAATGAGAACTTGATTGTGCTCCTCTAAGCTAATTAACCTAGGCGTAAGTATCTCTGGTGGACTAGCAAACCTAAATTGGAATCAATTAGAGAAGAACCTAGAAGTCCTCATTTGAGCTAACTATCCTAGGTTGATGGGGTAAAGCGCTTCTTGAGCTGACTAAGGCCTTAAATTAAACTATAGACATGCTCCTTTGAGCTGACTAACCTAAGTAAGAGCATCTCTAGTAGACTAACAACCTTAAATTAGAATCGATTTTGAAAACTTAGAAGTGCTCCTTTGAGTTGATTATCATAGGTAAAAGGGTGAAGTGCTCCTTGAGTTGGTTAAGATCTTAAATGAGCACCTAGTTGTGCTCCTATGATTTGGTTATCCTAAGTGAATGGGAAAAATGCTCCTTGAGCTAGCTAAAACCCCTAAGAGAACTTAGTAGTACTTCTTTAAGTTGACTAACCAAGGTAAATGAGTAAAGCACTCCTTGAGCTAACTAAGGCCCTAAAGATGAGGGGATGTACTTGATGGGCTTGCTAAAACCCCAAAGAGAGATTGATGAGAGGAAACGTCCTATAGGATAGCTAAAGCCTCAAGAGAAATTGATGAAGGGAAGAGCCCTATGGGCTGACTAAGACCCTAAGAGAGATTGACAAAAGGGGAAGCGCCTTATGGGCTTGCTAGGACCTTACAAAGAAATTGATGAAGGAAGTGCCCTACAGGCTTGCTAAACCTTAAGAGAGGTAGTGAATCAAGGTAGTGATTTATGAGCTACTAAAACCCTAAAGGAGAATATGAATTGAGATAGCTCTTCAAGAGCTAGCTAAAATTCTAAAAAGTGATGAAAGATGAGACAATGCTCTAAAAGCCGGATTGAACCCTAAAAATGAATAAAAGAGGAGACAACACTAAAAAGGATGGCTAGAACCCTAAAAAGGAAAATGATGAAAGATGTGACAAGGCTCTAAAAGCTGTCTAAAACCCTAAAAAATGATGAAAGAGGGGACAGTGCTCTAAGAGTTGCTTGGAACCCTAAAGGAAATATTAAAGATTGAAGAACCAAAGCGAAGAATGTAACTAATTTGAAGAACTTCTTGACTTGAAAAATATTTACAAACAAAGAATTTAGTGAGAACCATTTAATGATAAAAAAGGCATCAAGGATTAAGTCCCTCAATGACTTAGATTAATATGATCAGCTTAAAAGGTGTGACCACATTGAAAGGGAAGCAAATGACCTAAATTGAAAGATTAGCCACATGGAATGGATAAAAAGCTTATAACAAGCCTTTACCTTTTCTCTCCCTTCTTTTTTTTTTTCTTTTCATAAAAGAAAATTCCTTTTTTTTTTCAAAAGTCTACCAACAAGTATAAATTCTTATTAAGGAACAAATGTTATAATCATCGCCTTTCTTGCTAACCGAGTAAAGCATCTTATATTCCTCTTAGTATTTAAAAATGTCTTCTAACCTTGATGTTGGGCTTCCTCATGGGGATTTATGATTTTAAACATTCATTTCCTAAGAAATAGGTAACTCGCGATTAGTCTAGTCGAAAAGAGCTTCCTTATGAACTCTTAGTCTAAATTGCACTCTTGACTACTGTCTCAAAATGATAGTCCATTTTCCAAGTGATATGCCTTGATTAATTCATTAGGTATTTTTCAGTTTGACACTATGAATTTAGCTTTTTAGTCAAAGAGTTTCAAAAAGGACTAATAAGAAAGCTTATTGTAAGAGAAATACTTTTATTAAACTAGGTGTACAAGTCAAGAACCTTTAAAAAAAAAAGCTAAAAGTATGCTTGCTCTACTTTCAAAAATAATTTTTATTAAAGATAAATTATTCTTATGATCATAAGAACTTTATTAAGTAAAGGTGGTATTGTGGGTGAAAAGGCCTTATGTTTGTGATCAAAGATGTGTAAACCAGCTTAATGTTTTGTGATTTGAGATAGATATGTAAGGTTTATGTTTTTAGGCTAGGCATAAGATTCAAGGCTTTATATCTTTTGGGCCTTCTTTGGTCAAGGCTTTTCTCTTAAATATAAGGTCAATTTTCAAAACTTTCTCCTATTTTCTTTTCTTTCTTTTTCATTATTTCTTTTCATTTTATTTTTGTTTCCTAAATCTTTCCTTATTTATTACTTTACTCCATTATTTCTTGCTCTTCATTCTTTCCTTTGGCCTAGAAAGTAATCCATGCATTCTAAGCATATGGGCTTAGATGAGGTTTGTGTAGGCTTGAGGTCATCGAAAAGGAGTTGACTCTTACTCATTTAAAAATAAATAAATAACTTATCAGAAATAAAAATTATTCTTGAATTGATATCACTACAGTAAGTGTAAACTAGTTTTTCTCTTTTTCTCCTAATCAATAACCCTAACCTCTAAATTTCCCCATTGTACAATCATTTTTGTTAGGGTTTAATTTTGAAAATTCTCTAAATTGGTCCAATAAGCTTAATAAGAGATAATCATGTTTGGGATTTCAAAATGATGCCTAAATTCATTTCAATTTGTGTATCACATTCAAAATGGACCTCCTTTAAGGAACAAATCCAAAATATCCTCAGCATTATGTCACCTAACTCTTAAAGTGTATAAGGAAAGTGTACTGGATGTTGTTTGTCTCTTTTCATCCTAAACTTCTTTTAAAAGGTGACTATCCAATTCCTTAGGAAGGAATCTATATTTATTTGCCCTAGGGTAGAGATTGACTTTACCCCCCAGTTTCTTAAACTTTGCCTTCATGTGATACTTTTCATTTGATCTAAATTCGAGATTGAGATTGCATTTGACTTTGTGTTTTGACATGGTGGGGTTTGGTTTTCTCACTAGACCAAGGGTTTTGACTTGGTTTGGCTACCTTGATGGGTAGGGAATTATGTTTGGTTTAGTTGCCTTAACAGGCCATGGTTTGTGATTAGGTCAACTACCTTAATGGGCCATGGTTTTGTATTCAAGTCAGCTACCTTAATTTAGTTGCCTGAATAGGCTGAGGGTTAGTGTTCAAGCTTAACTACCTTAATAGGCCGATGGGCTAGTGTTTGGGCTAACTACCTTAATGTCTAAGGAGCTAGTGTTAGGGTTAGCTTCCTTAATAGGCTAAGTAGCTTTGTTTGGATTGGCCGCCCTAATAGCCCAAGGGACTTGTGTTTAGTTTAGTTTCTTTAATGGGTCAAGTGGCTTTGTTTAGATTAGGTGCCTTAATGGGCTAAGGATTTGTATTTAGGTTTGGCTTTCCATAACAAGTTGAAGGTTCAGGTTTGGGTCAAGCCAATAAGAATTTGTAACCATTAGCAAATTTCTTTTTATTTTATTTTATTTTATGAGAGAGAAAGATAAACTTTGTTTTATAGAAACTAAGAAATCTAATTACAAATAAGGAAGAAGATTTTTTGGGCTTTTATTTACAAGTCTATGGAATTTGCTTACAATTCCCTAAGTGAGAAGGAATGATGGTTAGAGGAATACTATTAAAAGACTAGTTACAAAAAGGGAATTCTTAAAGAATGAAGAACGATAAATTGAAGGGAACTTTTATTATCTAAAAAAAAAAAAAATTGGAGAAAGACAAAGATAAAGAGCCTAACATTTATTCTTGATGAAACTCAAAATTTATTCTTAGCCACTTAGCTATAAACTTAAAAAAAAAAAAAAAAAACCTAAACTAGGTCTTGCTATGAGTTTTAAGGTCTTTCAACATTTAATGGGTTTCCCTAATAATTAGTCCAAGAAGCACTTTTAAGGCCTAGTTGTGAGCTTTGGAGCATTCAAGCTTCTCTTTTAAATAGGCAATTTTAGACTCTAGTAGCTACTCGTAAATCCTAAAGAGATCTTGTCGCTTATTAGTTCTCTAATTATTCGCTTGATTATCTATCATTTTAAGCCTAAACATTTTATGAACAAAAATTGGTTATTAATAAAACAAAAGAATGTACGTGGAAGTATGCAGATGCAAGAACCCTTTAGGTTAGTAAATTATTCCTTAAGTTGTAACCCTACTTATTTGATTTAACTTTTACAAAAACAAATTGCATTAAAGCTTTCAAACATTAGTAGGAATGCAATTCTTAGGAGTAGTGTATTAGCTTAATGCTTAAGTGTATGCAATTTGGGTGGGTTCTAAAGGTCCTTAAACTCTATGACCTCATACGTTTTTTAAAAAATGATTCCTTTATCATATCAAAGTTTAAGCAGGATGACCTAATCAATCCTGAGTAATGGTTACACCATTACACTTGAAGCTTACATAATAGCCCTCTTCTTAAGGTCTTAAGACAGCTTAGGTCTGACTATATTTACCCTACATCTTTAATGTAATCATTCCCTTTAATGTCCCAAGTATGTTACATGTAAAACTAAATAGAGCCATTTAAAATAAGTATATTATATAAAATAAATAAATAAATAAAAGGGGCATTTTAAAAGGAAAATTTAATTTAGAAAAGTTTTTAAGTAGCTAACTCTCTTGAAATCCTTAGTAAAGTCACTAAGCTATCGAACTTGATTTTTTCTTGGTTTTTATTATTTTTCTTAACCCAATTAATATTAAGCCCTAACCCGTTTAATATTAACCCACCACTAGGAGTTAAGAAAAACTTGGCTTTTATTTTGAAAATTGTTTGAAGTCACTACCTAACTGGAATCAAGAAGAAGTGTTAAGCTATAACCAATTCGGTAAATTGGTTATAACTTAGTTACCAATTTTTCGATAAAACCAATTTATTTTAAAATGATTTTGAAAAACTAGATTTTTGAGTCAAAGGGATAACTTTTTTAAACCCTTAATAAGTATCACTTTTAACTTTCTGAATTTAGATTTACTTTTCAATATATCCTTAAAAAAATATTATCTATTCAAATGCAAATAAACAAATAAAATTGAATCTACAAAAAAGATAAATTAAATAAATATTAACAAAAGGTGGAAAAAGAAAATTTTTCATATTTGAAGTCATCCAGTAATTGCTATGAATGTTTATATACCTGCTAATCAAGATCAAACTTGTAGTTAGTTTGCTTGATGAAAACTTAAGATGAGTGAGTTGATTTTAGTTTTTTTCTTTTTTTAAAAAAAGCTAGGTTTAGGTTTTTAATTTGATTCAGTTTATTTAATAAAACATTTTAAAAAAGGATCGTAAACATGGTTTATTAGATTTTCAAAAATTCTAAAGGTCCTAATTTTGAAAAAGATCCATTTTATTTTGTTTTTATTAAGAAAATGTTTTTCTAAGTGGTCATTTTTTGTTTATTTTATTCTATTTTATTTTTATTATTTATTGTTTAAGCTTTAATTAGGAATATAGGAAAAAAAAAACAAATAAACTAAACTACACAACCCATTTTTTCTTTTATTTTTCTTTTTCAATTTTTCAATTTTTTTTTTCCTTTTCTTGTTTCTTCTCTTTTTTTTCTTGGGTTACAATTACACACACAATATATGAATAAATAAATAAAATAAAAAGAACCATGACAATAAAACAATAAAACCAAATACTAAATGGAGGATGCTTCAAACTAAAATAGTAGTATGGGTTAGACATTGGGGCAAACTTTAAGTCGGGTATGGAGCTCCAACAAGTTGGATCCAAACTTGGACTTGGGTTGCATAGTGGAGGAAAGCAATGCAGCTACTATGGGTATTTCATGCACTTTTAGACACTGAAATGAGCAAGGGAGAGGATTTTCGTAAGTTTTGAATTAGACTTGAAGGGGTAAACTTTATGCCTTGGCGATTAGAGTTGGTTTGAGCGATCGTCGAAGAAAGGTGGTGGTAGAGGTGGTGAAGCAACTTTATGGTTTGCTACTGGGCGTGAATGGGTAGTTGGGTTCAGGGTTGTTGAGTGTGATGAGGTTCATGGTGGGCTTAGTTTGGCTTAGGTAATGTTAGAAGTGGTGGTTTAAGAATAGGGATGTGGTAGCTTAGGATTTCACGGCAAGGGGATGGTTAAGGTAGCAAAGGTGCATAGCAAGTGTCGAAAGTGGTCTCATTTGGGAGCTAGGTGCTTGGGAGGTTTAGCTATGGTGATCATATGGCTAAAAAAAGGTTGGAGAGAGAGAGAGAGAGAGAGCTTAAGAGTTTTAGGAAAGAAAGAGTTCAAGGGAGAGTGGGTATGTGTCTGATTCTTTAATGTTCGAAAAAAAAAATATTCCCCCATCCCCTACTAGTACTAACTAAAGGAGGATCAAGCTCAAAAAGTTTTGAATTCAACAATTAATCCAAGCATTTGACTAAGCTTAGATTTCATGATCTTGAGTGAATCGCTTAGTCAACTAGGTGTTATTTGTGTCTAAATATGCCCAAAAAAAAAAAAACTCAAAAAGAAGCTTCTAAAACAATTAATGAAGCTTGGTCAACTCGATGTTAAATGTGAGAATTCAATTTCTTTTTCTTTTTTTTTTCTTCTAATTTTGATCGTCTTAATGATTGAATCTGGACAACTTTTTGTACTCTAATCAAAGTAAGCTATGTGGAAAACAAGAATCATCCACTAATTAATATATTTACGCATGGAAATTGCATGAAAAATGAGGCTAAAGTAGAGGGTGAGGACTGGTTTTGCTAGAGAAAAGGAGGGAAACGGAAAGAAAAGGAAAGAAAGATAGGAAAAGAGCTACTAACATGGTATTGACGTGGCAACAAACCAACCAAGTGACCCAATGACGTTGTACCACATGTCAAACACATGGCATGGGCTGACATATCATTGTGCCATATGTCAACAGATGCTAACGTGGTGCTACATGGCACCACATCAGCTCTTAGTCATCGCAAGTGGTGCTACATGTCAACAATAGACACTTGGCCTAATAACAAGCTAACACGTGGCATGTAAGGTTTTAGAAAAATAAAAGGTACTTTATGCTTATTACAAGATATGAACCTATGTCCTTTAGTTCTAGTGCCAAGTTTAGTCAGATCGTGTTACTATTAGGTCGTTAGCCTATACCTTATCCATACTTACAATGGACCAGATTGGCCTAGGTTAGATTTAAGTCTAAGGCTAAGCCCAATATATCTTCCCTTTCTATTATTCAAGGTTTAAAAATAAAAATAATAAGGCTAAATTATAAATCATATTCTATTTAAACTATCTAAAAATTTTTTCTTTTTTATTATTGTAGTTTTTTCTTTTTCTCTTTTTTTCACTTCTCTTTTATTATTATTTTATTTTTATATTTTTCTTAAATTTTCTACTTTGTGATTTTTCATAAATTTTATATACTTTTTTATATCTTTGTAAATTTTATATTTTTTGTGATTTTTCTCCTAAATTATGATCATTTTACTCTATTCTAAAAACTTTAAAATTAGAAGAGGACAAAAATAAGGTATCTAATCTATAAATATCATAGCATGAAAATGTTAGTGTAAACCATCAAAGTAGGAGTCTAGCATGTTCCTAAATGTTAGTAAACATCATGATGTCCTATCCAAATACCAAATGGAGTCTATCTCCTCGCATCAACCCCAAAGATTACACAACCCAACAAAACCTCAAACAAGACACTAAAGGATCCAAAGGTCATGACCAACACAAATCCATATGTAACTAGAGTCTAAGGTTTCCAACCTCTCAAGTATCAAATAAAATAGACTTAAGAGTCAAAAAGGTCTCATGTCAACTAAAACAACAAATCTCTAAGTAAATCTCCACATTTGTCTCCAAATCCAACCAAAAACTCCTAGTCATCATAGAAATATAAATAGTCAACACTATCCTTCTCTTAATATCATCCATATATGGCTCCTCATATATAACATAATCCTTTGATTTTGTATCTAAATATATAAAAGAATAAGATGAATCCTAATATGCAATGCACAAGTACAAAACAATGCCAAACAAAGTCATTCACATGCATATAACAAAAGAATAATAAACAAGTTATTGTCTAGAGTTATAAGCTAACAAGTATCAAAAGGATACTCGTAACTCTACCACACCATGATTTTTTATATATATATATAGTATAAATATATAAATCATTTACGTTACTACATACATACTATGATATTGGTCAACTAACCTTATTTCCCATGAATCATAATCTATGATACCTAGATTTAGCTTAGTCATCTCAATACGTGAGTCTATTGGAGAATCCTTACATGAAGATTAGTAGTTGGCCCCTAAACTTAAGACGAACCAAGACAAGCACAATCAACATATCAAGTTATTGTATAAGTTAGTTCTATTTCATTCTATCCTACCAAACACATCTAATAAGAATGCATTAAGTACTTGAAAAATCCAGTAATTAATTACTAAGTCCTAAATCGATTGAACTAGAAAATATGAATACAAGGACTCAACTAAAAGAACAATAAGCTGAACTTAGATTATTCGTCAACCAGTTCAATTTACACTTCTAAAAAACTTTGACTCAACTTGCTTAACATCCCTTCATCTGACATTTAAGAGCTCTAATTCACTTCACATTCAAAGGACTTGAGTAAAATTAGGTAAAGTTTGAAGCCTTACTTAAGAAATGTTACAATACCACCTTCACTCAACCCATTTTGGCTTAGTTTTCCACTTAATACCTTTTACCATAATCTAACATCAACTTATACAGGATAGCATCAAGACTAATCCATGAATAAAAGTTGTTCAAACTCTGTTTTAGTTGATAAAAACTAGTTAAGAATTTATGAAATTATTTAGGAATAGAGAACTAACTTGAAATTGACTAAATGGAGAAGAAATGAAAAACTTGCATAGGTTCCAAACAAGTTCGATCAACCGGTTCAACTACGAATCATCACATCGATTCAACTAATGGTGGCCTCCTTGAATTTTAAGGATCAACAAGCCAATGCAAATAGGAACTAGCAAACAAGTTTCGTTTTTGCATTTTGTAGCTTTTTTTATCTTCAAATTTCATCCCAGATTTAACTTGAAACTAATTTCAACTCTAGCCCAACTCCAAACACTTCTTAACCATCAACAATACACCTATTTCCCTCAACCTTAACACATCAAGTCAACTCAACACCACCCATAACTTAAATCCACCACGCCTCAAGAACTCTACTAGAGGCTTAAAAACAAGACAAGAGTTGAGAAAACTTACTTGAAATGGTGGAATATGAGTTGAGAAGTTCAAGTGCAAGATGAATTTGAGTAATTAAACTGAAAATCCAAACACACAAATTCTAAAGTAACAACGAATGGTAAGTAAGGGTGTAGATGGTCATATTACGAAGCTGGCACTAAACGGAAAACATATGTCATTTATTATGAGAAGGTTGGATTGGGAACGTACATGTGCTAATGTGCACAAGAACCTCATTACAATGGCAACTCACTGGTTTTTTGTGTAATGAGAAGTGTAACCTTTAAAACTAATTGTTGGTAGTATTTGGGTCATATTATTGTGATCAATACAATAAATTGTATGACTATTTATTTACACTCTTTCTGCTTGTAACTGAAATAGGATAGTGAAGTGAAAATTAGAATGCCCTACTAGATGCTTGATCTTCGTGTTTGAGAGGATGTATGTGTGTTTAAAAGTAATGGAGCTATATTTTTCTTAGGGATAACAAACAATGTATAGGCGGGTCTTCTAGGCCATTTGATCATATTTTCTATCCCATTTAAGCGAGGATTTTGGGCCCTCTATATTTCATATGTTTTTTCAATATATATATATATATATTAATTTTGTTTCTCTTCTAGAGGCACTCTTTATTCCATATCACGTAAATTTTTTATGTTGTAATTGTTACCTCCGTTTTTTCGTTGCATTTGGGGATATGCTGTAATTGACGCCTTTCATTACTTCCATGGTAAGGACGGACATAGAATCATACAACTTGGAAGACCAACTCAGAATCATATTAATATTTGCCTTTTATAATATATATAATATGTTTATTTTATAATTAATTTTTTTCTTCAATATTAAGGGGGTTGGGGCCTCTTTCCACCTTCATCTAAGTTTATCTCTGCTTTGTGGTTCTTTTTCTTTTTCTTTTTTTACCTTTCTTTTTCATTTATGTATATACTTAGGTGTACAACTTTTTTCACTTGAATATGATACAAGTCAATACATTTAGTGAGAAGTAAGTAATTTCAAATTTAAAATATGTGTTTCCAATGTGTAGTTTATGTGTTTGACTGGTTTACTATTCTTTGTTTAATATTTTACGAAATTCTTAATAACGGGTTTGGGGTGCGACACACAAAGACTAATTGCATGTAGAGACAATTTCCAAGTACAGTGCGTCAATTGATGAAGTTGTTGAATTGGATGACTAATTGGAGTTGGAATATAGCTGATTTTTTTTATGTTTTTCGGTTGTTCTTATTCAACAATTTTCATGATATGTGCATGTACATGAATTTCACTGTTATATTGCTTAGACGGATACTCTGACATTATTTAGGCCAATATTCTGCGTTCACAGATCAACTTGGGCCTATACTAGTCTTTAGCCATGTTATTCCGGGATGTAGTTTGCTATATGCACTGGTATCAATATTATGTGCAAAAACTGCATCTTTAAGTGTATGTTGAATTACGATTTCATTTGTTACCTTAATGTTTAATAGTGGCTCATTCTATCCAAAAGGAAGTATTTTGCATGAAATTTAGTTGCCGATTTTGCTTATGCTTAGGGAGCTATCTCTCTTTGTAGAAATATCTATTTAAGCATTTATTTCGTTTAAATTTTCATTTTATGGAATACTTATCTTGATAATTACTTCACCCCATTAATTAAATTATTAAATTGATAATATAATTAAAAATACTAGTTTGTCCTTATATAATCACTATAGAAAGGGTAAATTATATGAACTTTCCCTAAAAACATTCAATATTGCATTGACTCCCAACTTTTTCAAAAATAAGTACTTATACCTCCTAAAATAGCTATAGAACCTACCTTTTTTATGAATTGACTGCTAATGTGTCTCCTCTTGCTTATATGGACATCTAATTTAATATATTCAATTAACTAATACTTAAAAATGCTAAAGAATTCATTCAAATTTAAAAATAAATAAAAATTGCAGGAAAGTTACCACCTCAAAACTTAAAAGCAAATATAAAAAAAAAAAAAGAAAAGAAAAGAAAAGGAAAATCCATTTGAATCACTTAAGATCATTATTTGAAAGCTGGTACCTATAAATTCCTAATCTCAAAACAAGATGAGGACCCAAATATCTTTTATTGTAATTGGCTCCATCTATTGTAATCACCTGCTGCCTCCACCGTCAAGATTCATTTACATGACAGGTGTAAGGGGCAAACTAGAATCTATTGACTCTATAATTGGGATTGCTTCCACTCCAGAGTAGAGAAAGATAAGGTTCTTGCTGGATGGTTGTTTATAATTGGTAATACTTACTTGGCTATGTGGGAGAAGACTGTCGCAACTATTCTTCAACGTTTCCATGGAGTTTGTGCTTCAAAAAGCATATGTCTCTCTAGCTTCAATATTTCATTAACATTAGCTTATATATGTTGTTTCGCATTTAATATATTTCACCTATATTTCCCTGAATTTATGTACGAAAAACAATAATAGAGTAAAGTTTTCTAAAATTTTTTGGTATTTTTAAATGGTAGTTAATTAAATATATTAAATTAATTATCCATGTTAGTAAACTGAGACACATTATTAGTCAAATCATAAAAAAGTGGGTCTAGTGTAAGTGCTGAATTTTAAAAAAGTTGGGGTCCATGCATTTTAAAAGTCTTTAAGGGAGGTCTATGTAACTTACCTTTGTTAAAAATAAGCAAAAGTTATTTATTATAATATTAATAAGAATACAATGGTCACATCTAAACCTTTTATTTTCTTAAATTCTATCTTTTCTTAGGTAACAACTATTTTCAATGTAGTTTTGGAATATAAAAGCCTTTCTCTATCCTTTTAAGTAAATAAAGCAATAAAAAGTCAAAAGAAAATGGTTATTATATTTTTTCTCTATTAATTTTAAGAGGTTTCAATAGTTTTACTTTAATGCTTATTTAAAGTTGTGTTAATTTTTTTGTTTAAACTGATCTTTTATTTATGTAATATATCAAATTTCTCTTGATCATGCTTATATTCATTGATTGGACTGTCTAAACCCTATCATTTTATCCGTAAACATCAAATCTAGGTCATTACAGCTCTTAAAGGCCAAAACTAAATTTAACCCTGTATTTAATAGCTTATTAGTAATAAAATGACTAAAAATTTTGTCTGTACATACTCTACTATTTCTTTTAAGCCCAAGCACCATTGTCGTATTAGATCATAACACTTATTCCTATTCCAAGCTATCGTAGCACTTTGACGTTTTTATCGTTCCTCAACGCCGTCGTTTATAGGAACCAATAGCAATTCAATCACAATAAAACATCCCGTAGCAGCTACAATCATTCACTTCTCCTCCTTTGTCTTGACCCGTTCCACCTCCTCCATATTTGTCTTGTGCATTTCTCACTAGTTACTGTGTCAATTTACAATGTTCACTAAGTAGATGATTACGAAAAATTGATCTTACATCCACTACATTAAGTTTGGGAAATGAATACTCTAAAGTTGCTTAACTGTTAAAGTTTCTTAAAATTACAAATCTATTGTTATTATTATCTAAATTTTTTAAATATTATACGACATTATAGTGACGTTTATCCTTTCTAAAAAATCTAAATGAAACTAACAAACTTTATAGGATTGAAATCCATAAATTTGAGGTAGGATAAAAGATGGATTATTAAAAATATTTACAATAAATCAACTCTATAACTTGTTTGTACTGTATATAAGTCTTCGGTATTTCGCATGAGAAGGAGAGAAGGAAATGTAGCCAAGAACAACTTGCCGACAACTCAGCCATTCCTGTCGAGCCGACAAGTCATTCTTGGCTGCACCCGGCCATTCTCAACCCCTACATGCAAGGCACGGAGACCAAAAACAATTCTTGCACCTCCCCACATGACCATGAAACTACATTTTTTTTTTCCTCCTACCATTTGAAACGTGTTTTCAATTTGATCTGGTGAAGAATCGAAGATGTATGGCATATTTATAGGATGGAACACGTCTATCTTTATTCGTAGTGAAAAATAATTAAAAAAAAAAAAAAAAAAACCAAAATGGAGGTTCCAACTTGTGTTATATTCTTATTCGAGAAGACAAAACTTTGCGTGCCACTCAAAGGGCGTGACCACGAATACAACCCTGCATCCCGTCCTTCGTCTCTATTCATTCACCACTCTCTTTTTGTGCTTTAATCATATAAAATTATTGTATATGCTAGAATATGGAAGGAAAAAGTCAAAGTTCATGTGTTCATTATTCGTGCACGCTTTTTTCTTTCCTCTTCTTCTTCTTCTTGTTTCCTTTTTTTTTTTTTTTTTCCTTTTCCTTAATATATGAAAACGGGCATAGCTTTTTTCGTTTATGTAGCAAATCTTTAGGCTCGAGAGTTCTAGGTCTGTGGGACCTCAAAGTGTAACTAGGGACGGTAGATGTGCTCATGATTAATAATTTACCATTTTTATCGGAATAGAATCTGATATGAAAAACCAAAAGAGATATGCATGCAATGTACGTAGATGGATGAGAAAATGTAAAATGTTGCTCCTATTCCCTTAATAACGTCTGGAACATTTTGTTCACAGAACCATTTAGAATATGGTTTACCACATTTTTTGGTTCGAAAAACTTTTCAAAACCATGAACGCTGACTGGTAGAATATCTCTCAATACTTTTCCGTTGAAGTAGAGCTAGGGACGGGCTAGGCCAGTTCACAGGTCATGAATCTGTACCTAGGCAGACTTAAACTATCTATGGATCCACCAGGTCAAGCGGGTTGCATAAATACATAAATACATATAAAATAGATATGCATATACTACATGTGTAATTTGCACTTAATCTGTACGTATTATATAGAATATATGTTTTATATATTGTACAGACATATATGTATATTATATAAGGTTAATATCATAAATCGTACCTAAACTTTACAAACATGTATAATTTACTACATATACTTTTAAAAGATTAATTTACTATCTAATTAAAGTTTTCATAATAATTTTTACTACTTAAACTAACTCTATTAAGTCTATTTATTGATATGGACATAAGAGTGAATAAAAAATTGAATAGTTCAACCACTCCAAGGCCAAGAAGTGACTCATGGCCACCTATATGGAGTTGTGCGACATACCATCAAGTAGCCACCAGCTATCCTCCAACACTGGTTGCCATAGGTCAAACCTTGATTCATCCTTATATCCTTATCAATAAACAGATTTAACAAAATTAGTTCAAATAGTAAAAATCACTATAGCTTTAATTAAATAGCAAATTAATCTTTTTAAAGTATAGATAATAAAGTGCACATTTTGATAAAGTTTAGGTATCATACATGACATTAACTCTATTACATATATATATAATTGCTACAACTCTCTCTCTATGCAAGAGAAACTCTCTCCACTTTAGAGCCATAATCACCTAATCTTCCTATTTTCACATGATCATTTATGAGCACTCATTTTTTTTTGTCCATAACTTATTGTAGTTATGTGGATTTCTTAGTTGTAGAGTATTTTTAAACTACATTTTTCTTTTGTCTTTTTCCTTTCTAAGGCTCCCAACTACTTAGGGTAAGTCAAAATCTCAATCTCTTCATTCATTAAAGAAAAAAAATAGTTCAAAAATTGCAAGGTTAGAAGAGAAGTCTACTATCAACAAGTAGTAAGGAGGTGATGATTAAGTCAATAGCTTATGCTTCGCGTACATACTCTATGAGTATTTTCTGTTTCCCAAAATAATTGGTATAGAGTAGTAGATAGTCTAATCTCTAATTTTTGGTAGGTTGAAACTAATTGTGGGAATAAGATACATTGGAAAAAATGGTCTAATTTAACCAAGTACAAGGAGAGAGGAGGTTTGGGATTTCAAGACTCACAGGATTTTAATCATGCATTGTTAGGAAAATTGGGATGGAGAATACTATCTACTCCAAATGCACTTTAGGTTAAATTGCCTAAATGTGTTCCTAATGATAATTTTCTAGAAGCTAAAAAAGGGAATAGAGCTTCTTGAGTTTGGCAAAGCATCTTGGTAGGAAGAGAAGCAAAGATGAAACATTTAATTTGGCAAGTAGATGATGGAAGGTCTGCTAGATTTTAGTGAGATCCCTAGATTCCTACAATACCAGGTTTCACTCTTCCCTTTAGGTATTTAAATAGGTATGATTCTAACTTGCTTGTATGTGACATTATGGATGTTCAAAATAGATGATGGAAGCTTGATGAGATTCAGCATTAACTAACTTTCGAAGAAAGGCTAGCTATTAATTAGGTAGTTGTTGGTATGATCCCATTGTTAGATAGACATGTATGGTGTGGAGATAAGCTGGGAACATATTCAGTGAAGAGTTGTCATCATAAGTTATCTTCCAATTATTCTACACTTGCTAATGCACCAGATTCCTCTTTTCAGGATGCAACTAAGGCAATGTGGAAGTTTATATGGCATATTGACTATTAGCCAAAATACAAATATCATCTTTGGCAAATGTGCTAGAATGCTTTAGCTACTAACATTAATTTATTTTGCAAGAAAATTAAATCCTCTCCACTATGTTATTTTTGTAGTACTAAAGGATCAACTAAACATATGGCTTTCTAATCTAGCTGGGTGCGTGCTATCTAGTTTGATGCACTACGTATCAAAATTGAAGATTTGGAAATTTAAAATATTGCAATTTGGTTAGATAGAGTCATTTTAGATTTGTCTTGCTTAAAAAGAAAAGAAACTCTAGCATGTGTAGGTTCATCAAAATACATGTATTTTTAATTGTAAGCAACCTTACCCTATCCTTGTCATAGATTGATCACAAAAGAGATCAACTTGTTATAGCAAAAGGATGTTCAACTTTCACCACGACCAAAATTTACATTATTGAGGACAATTATTTGTTGTAGTTTAGAATACCCTAACTATTCATAATGTTAGATGTGAAGTGAGCTCTAATAGTAAACTGAATTGCTATATCATTATACCTATAAGCTACTCACAAGAAACTCCAACATGTGTGATTGACACAACTATTCAAGATAATTTTGCTACACAAACATCAACTGTTGCTTAGATAATGCCTCCTCCATCTATTTCAACTTCCAAAACTTCTTTTGATGTGTGGGTTCCTCTATCATATGGATGCATTAAGCTCAATTGTGATGGAGCTATCAATTTGAGAGACCAGACTTGAGGAATAAGAGTGATGAGCTGCAATTTTGATTATGAGTTGTTGCAAGCTACTGCTCTTACTGTCTCTACTATAGCACCTAATATTAATGAAGCAACAACTATTAGAGAATGACTATTAATTACTAGAGATAGAGGTTGGAGTGATATTGAAGTGGAATCAAGTTCGCTATAATTAATTAAGGCTATCTCATCTCCTACTCAAATCTCTCGAAGAATGGCTCACTCATTCTTGATATTAGAAATTTGAAGTCATTCTTTACAAAGTATACATTTACTTTTGTAGCTCATGTAGCTAATGTGTATGTGCATTAGTTTACCTCCCATGCAAAATTTGGGATGAGCTACAGTTTTTGGGTTTCTAAACCTTCAGATGTAAACTTTATTTCTTGAATATGAATGTTTCAAGTTTGATAATATATATATATATGTGGAAAAATATGATAAGAAGGAAAAAATATAGAAATTCCTGATTGCACCTTACCAGTTCTAAATGAAATCAGCTCGTTCCTTAGGTCAACATAGAAGTATGAGAATAGACTTAGTATAAATTGCTTTTCTAGATCAAATATATTGTCTTGGAATGTTTTATATTTTCAACATGGATTATATGTTAATAAAAAAAAGGGAGATAGATAATGTATGTAAGTTGTAAAGTTTCTTAATTTTACTTTAACAATTGTATTCTTAAGCACCCTCTAATAATTTTTATTCTAGTATTATATTTTTTTTCTTTTTCTCTTTTTTGTATAGAACAATCTAATTTCCTTCAGCTATTCCATATTTTCTTATGAATCTCTAATTCAAACATTATGTAGGGTTTTGTTTGAACAAGGCAAAAACAATTTGTTTAGCAGGTGGTGTTCGTGTAAGTGATGCACAATTTAAGAATGTGTTCTAACTAGTTTCCACTTTCAGTTATATTTTTGTCCAAGATTATTACCCTAATTCTTGTTGGAGAATTCATAGAAAACAAAGGTTTGAATCCTTTAGTAAGCTTACAATCATATCATCAGAGGATTACCATTAAGTTTCCTATTGTTAATACATATTGCTTACTTTTTGGTTGATTAGGTTAGGAATTTTTTAGCAAATTGGATGAAAATCTTTTCACATCTTCCTTCATTATATTTTGTTAGTTTCATTTATTGAATTATTTCCTAGTTTTATAAATTCCTTTATTAGTATTTCTTAGTTTATTAAGATAATTAAGCTTATAAATTGGCCTTATGCTTGAAATTTAGAGACACGAAACTATTGAGTTATTGGTAAAATTATGTGAGTTGAGTGCTATCTTTCATTCTTTCAAATTTATCAAGAATTATTTCTTGTTGTTGCCTCTTTATAATTAGTGGGTTAAGGTTTTATATGAAGGTTCCTAATTCTTGTAATCAATAGTCAAGGTTTATCCATGTCTAAAGTTCTTAGTTCACTATAATTAGGGTTTGAAACCTAAATATGAATGTCCAATGTCAAGGCTCTATGAGAGTGTATATAGCATAAGAGAGTCTATTTTATTTATCGAGCAAAAGTTCCATGTGCAAAGCTTATAAATAGTTGGTTAGTTATTGTTAATTACAGTAGTTAGTCATAGTATAGCAGTATAAATACTATGTTTTGTACCCTTTCACATTAGTGAAGCTTTGCAAGATTTCCTCACATTTCTTTCTTCAATTGCTATCACACTTATGTACCATACACTGGAGAAGTTCAACATGGCATCAAAGCATCACTCTAGGTTCTAATTTTTCAATTTTACTTCCATAGAATTGTTGATAGAGTAGAGTTTATATTTTAAAGAAGTCGATTTATTGTACTCATGCTAGTCATGTACATGCACATTTGGGTCATATGTCTATTTCCAAAAATCAGCAATTAGATGAATGTAAAAATTTAAATTTCACCAATTTTCTTTATGAAGCATGTCAATGGGGAAAGTTTCATAGACTTTCTTTTTCATGTAGTAATTCAATTTCTTCATTTACTTCCCATGGATGTATAGGGACACTATAGTGTGGTATCTTTGATAAGGGCACAATGTTTCCTATTAATAGTGCATGATTTTAGTAGAAGTACATGGATGTACTTACTTCATCATAAGTCTCAAGTAAATGTTGTTCTTCCTTAATTCTTTAGATATGTGTCTAATCATTTTGGGTGTATGTCCTAAAATTGTTCACACTGATAATGGTAGAGAATTTCTCTCATCCACATGCTCTACCGTGTTCCATACTCTAGTAATATAACACCAAAAGAACATATCTTACACACCTCAATAAAATGGGAGGCTAGAACGTAAGCATAGACACTCGCTTGACACTTCAAGATCATTAAGGTTGCATGCCAATTTGCTTGAAGAATTTTAAGGGGAATGCCTACTTATTGCCACTTATCTCATTAATCGCATGCCAATGAAAATTCTTAGTTGGCAAACACCTTATGAAAAACTTTTCCACAAACTACGCACTTATACACATCTTCGAGTTATGGCTCCCTTGTGCTTTGTTGGGAAACACTTATCCCATTATGACAAATTTGATCCTAGATCTATTAAACGTATGTTTCTTGGGAATGAACAATGTCAAAAAGGGTATTTTGTATATGACATAGAGCACAATTTTGTCTTTGTTAGTTGCAAGGTTACATTCTTTGATCATATCTTTAATTTCAAATTTGATGATACTTTTACTAACTTAGATTTCACATCAGCTTCTTTACCCTCTGCTCCTTATCACAATTTATCAGTTGATGAAGTTCCTTTTGTAATCTTTGTTAGCTAGTCTCACAATACTAGTTCTATGGCTATTTCAAATGTTCCTAATTCTATTCCAATTAATATACCTTATCTTCATTTGAGGAGGTCAACTAGAGTCTGTCAAACACTACGATGGCTTAGTGACTATATTCATTCTATTCATACTATTCAGTCTTTGTCCTATTATTTTATTTCTACTCCTTACCCTTTGTTTTAACCTAATTCTTTTACTCACTATCCATTAGAATATGTTGCTTCTTTGTTCTATGTATTCGCTATTCTAGAACCAACTTATTACTTAGAGGCCTAAAAACATAAAGAATGGTTAGATGCTATGCAAACTGAGCTAGCTGCTTTAGAATTAAATGGTATTTCGGAATTAGCTGAGTTGCCTAAGGGCAAGAAAGCAATTGGGTTAACATGGGTTTATAAAGTTATGTATTGGTCAAATGGTAGTGTGGAAACATATAAAGCTAAGCTTGTTGCTAAAGGTTTTACTCAAGTCAAAGGGGAAGATTATAATGAGACCTTTTCTACAGTAGCTAAGTTAAGTACCATGCATGTTATACTAGCTATTGCTGCTGCTTTACATTGGTCTTCACACCAAATAGATGTCAATAATACTTTCTTGCATGGTCATCTTGATGAGGAGATTTATATGGTTTCGCATCGAGGTTACAACAAAGCTAAATCTCAACAAGTGTGTAGGTTTAAAAGGTCATTGTATGGCTTGAAGTAAGCTTCTCACTAATTGAATATTGAGCTTTCTAATTTTCTCATTGCCTATGAGTATACACAATCCTTGTATGATCATTTTTTGTATATACTTCAATCAAATGCTACTTTAGTTGTTGTTTTACTATATGTAAATGACATGCTAGTAACTAGTACCAATCATGCTAGTATAATTCATCCCAAACAATTACTTCATGCTAAATTCACTATCAAAGACCTTGGTTTAGCTCACTTCTTTCTCAGCTTGAAGATCTGTAAGCCTGATTCTGGTACTTAGATTAATTGATACAAGTTTCTTCTTAACATATTAGTAGATGCAAGGTTATTAAGTGCTAAGCCTGCTCAAATGCCTCTTCCTAGTGGTTTCAAGGCTAATGTTCTAAGTGGTGACTTGTTGGATGATCCTTCTTTCTATCAAAGGATAATTGGCTAATTGTTATATGTCACGTTAACTCAATCTCAAGTTCCTCATTTAGGTGCTTTATTTCATTTGCTTTGCTATCTAAAAGCAATTATTACTGTTGGTCTTTTTTATTTTTCATCAAGTGGTTTGGATTTGAGAGGTTTTCTTGATGCGGATTGGGTTGTTAACATCATCGATAGGCATTTCATTCTGGTTACTTCAATATGATTGGAGATTATCTAGTTTAATGGAAAACTAAGAAACAATCAACAGTGTCTACTTCCTCTAAAGAGCTGATTTGGATTTCTTACATATTACAAGATTTACAGCTTCCTTCATCCTTTCCCATTTCTTTGTTTTATGACAATCGATCTACACTACTTGTTTCCTCTAATCCTTGCTTACATGGTAGAACAAAGCACATTGGTATTGATGTGCATTTTGTTCTTGATCATATTCGTACTGGATTGCTTTAAGTTCTTTATATGCCTCATATTCATCAAGTAGCAGATTTGATGACAAAAGCTTTGTTTAGGTCACAACTTCATTTTCTTCTTCATAAGTTGAATCTTCTTGAAGCTCCAACTTAAGGGGGGTGGGGGGGGGGGGGATATGAGAGTGTATTTTATTTATTAGACAAAAGTTCTATGTGTTAAGCTTGTAAATAGTTGGCTAGTTATTGTTAGCTATGTCAATTAGTCATATTATAGCAATATAAATACTTTGTTTTGTACCCTTTGTATTAGTGAAGTTTTCCAAGATTTCCTCACCTTTCTTTCTTCGACGACTTTCACATTTATGCACCGTACACAAGAGAAGTTCAATAGACTGATTACTAAAGGTTTTATCCTTTAATATCATCCCTTCCATGCTTGCATTAATTAAATTGCTCATCTTCTTTTTAGATTGCATTAATTATTTTTTAGTAAGGTTGATCAATTTCTCATTTGCAATCCTCTATTTTAGCATTGAATTTATTAGAGCATGTTTATAAAGGATTATTTAGCACAAATACTCATGCCAAGCACCCCTCTCCCTTTATAATTTCTACTGGTGAATAGGTGCTTAAGTTGATGGATGTGCTACATAAAGAACTAGTTTTCTACTTTACTTTTTTCAACATAGTTGGCCATATGGCCAATGTATCAGATATCATAATTTTTTTTTATTTTAATACTTGCTGCTCTTAAGGGAATTTATATGTTCAATGGCTTTATTGAGGCTAATATTCCAAAGAGCATGTCGTAGTACAATAGCAACATTTGCCATTAATTGGTTTTAATTAGTTTTTTAATTTTTTTTTTCAATTTATTCTACTTTTGTGGTTTTAAATTTAATTATTATATATGGCAAATGATATTTTACTTTTAAGAATTAACCATCCTTAAAAAAAAAAATCACTATTACTTTTTGCCTTATCATGTGCTCTTTTTTTCTCGTAAAATTACATAGATTAGTAACACTTTTTTAAACTTTTTTACTTTATTATTTTTCATCCATACTAACCAACATATTATTATTGTAATATGCAATATTGATAAAATAATTTTTTCATACTATAAAATTCTACAAAACATTTTTTATGCATTATTTAAAAAAATAAAAAGAAATGGTTGGGAATAACAAAATAATTAAATAAAGGTAAAGACCTTTATTTAAAATACCCTTTTATGAAGTGAATGGGTGCTTAGATGAAGAAGTGCTTATAATGTTGATGTGACATTCTAAACATTCCTTTTAAGAATTTGTTTATAAGCATACTCTTAAGACTCTCTAACTGTAGGACTATTACCTCCGAACTACTTAGTGCCTATTTCCATTCCTCCCCCCCCCCCCCAAGAAGTCAAGGACCGTGTTCCTTGTTGATCCCCTTCTCTTTATTAGAAAACCAAGGTATTTACCAAGGTCCATGCCTTTCAAATGCTTAAAGCATCACATATCTTATTTCTATTATATTTTATGGCATTTTGGAAGGAAAAATAACTCTATAATTCTCCATGTTTACAACTAAATATTTCAATCACTTTCATCATAACATTAGCATTCTCCATAGATGCCTTACCCTCTAGTAGTAGATCATTCACCAAAAAGGAAAAAAAAAAAGTGAGAGGGGGATAAGTGTGTTCTTGAAAGAAGGTGCATTACCATAATTATCTTCAATTGGTCTATGGAATAGTTTATTAAGGAAGTCTATGATTAAGACGAACAATTATGCAAGAGTTGGTTACCCTATCTTAGCCCGCTTCTATAAGAGAATTCTTTTTGGAGTAGCAATTTCCATACTTGAGATGCATAAGTGTATAAGTTTATCCTACCATTTTGGGAAGCCCAATTGAAAGAGGAATTTCCTAATAAAGTTCCACTCAAAGCCAATACAAAGATTTTAAGAGGTCAAGTTCTAGAAGCATCTAATCCTCTTTTGCTTCATGTAGACTTAAGACATCATACGAGGCCTTCCTATCAAGAATGAAGCTCTAGCTTAGGGATGACATAAATTACATGTAAGAATGGCCTAAATTTATCCATTTGAACTTTTAGATAATTTTGTATGAGGTTTTGTAAAGAGCAATAGAGCAAGAGTCTTTTAGTTTGTCCACACCTACCATCTTAAGGGTCAAGTTTAAGAGGATTTTATTTGGTTCACATGGCACATTTTCTTAACAAACATGACAAAAACAAGGTTCTCCATTGATGGTCTAAATATATCCCAACAATCTTAGTAAATTTTTGCATGGAAGCCATCTAAGCTTAGTGATTTTAACATGCCGATGCATCTAAATGTAGCTTTAATCTCATTCTATTGGGTTAACTCCAAAAGAATTTGTATAATCGATAGAGAGAGGGTGCTTCCATCAATAGGTCAAGAGCTCAATAGTCTCAATGTAATAGCCTTTTGTATTCTTCACATTTAAACATTTGGAAAATTTTTGTGTTATTCTCCCCTTCTAACTCCACTATGATCTAACCTTTATTACTTCCCCTTGTAAAATTTGTTCCATATCTTGTCTTAGCTTCTTATCTTTATTGATGAAAGATTGTGTTAGTATGACTCCACTTTGATATATTTTAAGATTGGTTCTACTGTTCTCTTCTTATGGTGGATAATTTAGAGGACTTCCTTAGTCCAAATGTCACATTGCTATCCCTAATGGAATAGACTGTTGTTTAATTGCAAGAGGCTGCTCTTACATGAATAGAATAATCTATTTATTTGGAAAGTTTGTGGAGTCTAATACTAAAGTAGTGTTTGGTTACTAAAACTGAATAGGATAAGGAGAACTAAATTGCATAAGTACAAGTAGTGCGGGATAGTATAATATTATTATACCATATTTGGTTTACATAGTAATAGATATAAATTTTTGTGATATTCCTTGTTTAATATACACAAATACTAGATTTAATATTATATTTTGACATTTATATCCTTAATACTATCCACTATTTATTTAATTATATTTTTATATTATTTAGAAAGTATAAATTTTAAACATTGTGTAATATGTATACCCTCAATATTAGCTAATATTAATACTTAATCGAAAAACTTGTGAAACGAATTAATACTTAATGAACTTGGAAATTTTTCATAAGCAGAGTTATAGATTTACTGTTAAACAAGAATCAAGGATATTAATAGAGACTTATAATGCAATGGTTTGAATTATGTGATTCTTGAGAGCAAAAAAAAAAAAAAAAAAATTAGGAAACAATCAAAGCACCCTAAAGCTTTTTTAAATAAATTAAGAACTAAATAAACAAATAAGGTTATATAGATATATACAAGTGTTAACTTCAAAAATAAAAGTAATTAGTAGTGGAAATAAGTAAATGAACTCATTAGATTAGAAGAATACTTGAAATTTATAAAAATGATAAGAAATTGAAAACAGGATAATCATGAAACCTAATAAATAAATATGAAACTTGATGGAGATAAGCATTGCATCTTTATGATAGGAAATCCTAAGCATACCTAAAGCTCCATATGTAAGATATTAAGTACTTTATCATGACTTAGTTCAACAAGAGACCATTTATTAGGAATGTACAGAGAACCAATAAAGATCAAACAAAGTTTCTAAACTAGAAATCTCAACCTAACCTTAATTTCTTAATTTCATTTCAAATTAGTAATTTTGAAGAGCAATATAACCATAACCTTAGACTGATTATATTTTGGGAATTCCTATAAACAAGACATAAAACCAAGCCCCAAATCAATCCCTAAAACATAATTCTATGATTTCAAATTTAATAACAATTTAAGACTTAAAATCAACTTCTAAAATGAAATTTCTTAATAAGACAACCTTTTAGAGAAAATTAAAACTAAAATCATAGTTTCATGGAATTCTAATTAAAGTAATTGAAACAAATGAACCTAACCCTAGAACTTATAATTTAGTAAAAGTTGACTACTGAAAATAAATCCAATAAAAATAGATCTATTGAGATAGAAATTAAGAACATCTATTTAGAGCCTAAAAGTTTAATATTTTATGTAGATGACTAAATAGTTATATTACCTATTATATATTTAGGCTTGACTCCATAGGTTGGGTGATAGGGCTTATGTAGTTCAATCCATATTTAGGATAATTCAAGGAGATTAGCTTGGTAGGCTTAGAATATGGATCGTTGGACTAATCTGTCTACTTTCAACCTTTCTCGAGCAAGTGTATGTATGCATGAGAAGGCTATTGACCTTAGGTTCTTTATAAGCTCATTCAAGACAATTATGGAATGAGTAAAACTCCATCTCATCTATTGCTCATCCTTTCAATGATGTGCTTGGCTCTATGCTAACTTATATTAAGTCACCTGAAAATTGTCTAAGAAGTCATGCTTTTAGCTAACTTTCATTATAGGTGACCACTTGGTCGCCACCACTTAAGTTGCCAACCACTTACTAGAACTTCCACAACACAATGTCCACTTTCTATTTAGTTATTAAAGGCCCAATTATTAAGGCTTTGTCCATAAAGGTTTAAATATTCAAACATGGGCATGAATAGTTTATTAGTTACTTAAACAACAATTGTCCATCCATCTACTGATCCATAAGATTCGAATATGGCTAATTTTAAGAGACAGTACATATCATCAGCAGTTCAACTACTAGCCACTTCAGTTATCAAACAAAGACCTATAAATATGTGAGCATAACCATTGTAAGAACTATCCACACACCCTATACACTTGCCTTTGCACTTGTAAGTATTTCTTTGTCCATTACACTCACTTAGACATCAAAGTGACAATATTGGACTAGCTTCAGTATCTCCTAAAGCCTAACTTTTGTTCTTTCATAGATCTTTAAAGTCATCTAAATTTTGACAACAACAAAAACAACATTAGTATCCATAAGCCTTGCAAACTTACTATCCAATCTTCCATGACTAATATTAAAATAACTAGAAATATTGACCGACACCAATATTCGCTATACTCAAATAATAATCAACACTCTATTGATTTGTACCTCAACTTAGCACCAGTCCAATAAACATAACATTGCCATATTTATCCACACTCACCATAACACTAACCACAACCCTATACACATAACCACACGCCAAAATAATAGACCATCATTTTGAAACCTAACCCAACTCTAACCTAAAATCTTATATTGCAGTTATAGTACCACTTTAGCTTTACATCTAATTACCTACACCATCAAGTCTCCCCAACATCAACCATTTTCCATCTAACCATCAACCTACCAAAAAGGATAATGTAGATAATAATCAAGAATACGAAGAAAATAAGAAAGGAGAAGGATCTAACCAATAATGGGCAAACAATAAGTTATATAGACAAAAGCCAAAGTTCACATGAAATTATTACAACAGAAGTTCAAAATAACTCAAGATCTAAGCTATTTAATTGCATATATATCATCATTTTAGCAATGGCTAGTGGAGTTGAAGTGCTTACTAGCTAGTTAGCTAAGCTAAATTGTTGTGCAATTCTTGGAAGCAAAGTTATAGGTCTAAAGGCTAAGTTTTAGAAAGAGATAGGATATGATACGCATGGTTTTAAAAAGAGAGACAAAATTGTAGAGATGATATAAGCAAAAATTGTAAGGGCTAATATAATGGAGGATTTGTAGCTTAGAAAGTCAAATGGGTGGTGAAAATTTAGTAGGCCAAGGGATGTGCCTATGGTAGTAGTAAAGGCTATTAGGGATAAGGTTGCAAATACTCTAAAAGAAGTAGCCACTAAGGAAGTGGCAGTTGAAAAAAGGATGGAGATTGTCATGAAGGTTAAAGGTTTAAAGATGAAGTCTTCTTAAGGAATTTTGTTGAACAAATCTTAAGGCTACTTATCTAATGATTGGAATTTCTTGAAGGCTACAACTCTTTATAGTCTGTGTATGCATAACACTAAAAATAAGATAATATAAAGAGAATATAAGCATGCTCACAGTCAAATCAACAAAGGAAGATTCTAGCAATATCATACACTATGGAAAAATTATATATGATCAAGATTACAATATGGACCGTGTAAGATAAAAGAATTATACTAATGATCTTGAAAGTGGGTTAGTGGTTACAATTTGTGTAAGGGAAGAGATAAGTGTTTGTGCCTCTAAGTTATACATTGAATCGACAATGCCATTTACTGCCTAAGTTGACTTACTATAATAGGGACTACTTTGGTGATAACGTCTCAACTTAAGGTTTCTATAACTAAGATGTAGCAAACTGTAAGCATGCATTGTAATGTCAGTGACAAAAAAACAAAAAAAGGGAATGGGCTCTCTAAAAATAAGAAGCATACTAACCTTAAGCTCTTATTACTTGTGCATTTCATCGAGTTCCTTTTAAGGGTTATCAATCTGCTCATTGATTCATTTTTTCCAAAGCGGCTACAATTACGACTCTCCAATATTCCTCCCTACAACTTAGTTAAACAAGGAAACCTATAATCAAGGATGAAACTCTAAGGAATTATTAGAGTTGTTTTTGCATGAAAGTAGAAATAAATAATTATTTAAGCCTTATCAAGCAAGAGGTGTTATACATACCTTGCATGTACTTGTTGGATGGACCATTTTACATGTTTTCTATACCTTCTATAGCATCCATTGATGCAATTTCGATTGCTACTCTCAATGGAGAGAAGGCATACTGAACCATAGTCTAATTAATGTACTTTAAACTAATAGTGTGTACATGGGTGAAAAAGAGTAATGCAAAGTAGGACGTTTTAGGGGTTGTGTGATAATAAAGAAGAGAGAGGAGAGAAATGACCAAAAACCTAAATTATTGCTGTATATGCTTAAGAAAGATGAAGAGACTATGGTATATAGTTCCTTGGATAGTTGTAAGGCCAACAGATGTGTCCTATGATAAAAAGGAAGGAAGAGGACAGTAGTTGTTAGAGAGAAAGAGTGGAGTCTAGAAAGCCGTAAAGGAAGAAGATGATTATAAATGTAATTCTTAATGAGTAGAATGGGTGATATTAATGCTTTGAAGGAAGGAGATAAGGAAGATAGGCTGTTTAAAACTTTACACAAAAGTTTAGTGTTAGGGTTTGAAAAGATGGTAGAAGGGTGCTTGAGTTTTTGGAGGATTGTATTTGCATGATAGATGAGGTAGGAAAAAACAAGATGTCAGTTTGTTTCAAGAAAAATGGTAACAAACTCATTAATTTATTTGAATTTAGAAATGTACCTTATTATGATGCTTAGATGAGTATGTAGGTTGAATTCCAACTAAAGTGAAATGCATCCTAAGGGAAAATTGTTAGCTAACTTGTCCTTAAGATTAAAAGATGGTAGAAATTTTGATTTATCCTATAGATAAGGGTCATTGATGACGTATGGAATGTTACATAGGCAATTAATATATGGTTTTTGAATGGGTCTCTATGGATCATGCCAAGTTTGTTTAAGCTTTATAACTATTGCGATTAGTTTTTTAAAATTTAGAAATATCATCAATAATTAAAAAAAAATAGAAAATATGGATATCATGTGCTAAAAGGATCCAATATCTTCTAGATTATTCTTCTGTTATTAGCTAATTTTGCCTTAAGGATGGTTATATATTATGTACAGTGAGTAAAACAAATTAGCAATAAAAACCCTAAAAGTATTTTCCCTAAGTTATTGCATTCAACCAAACCCTTTCTTTATTTAAAGAAATTTGCTAGCTACTTTCAATTGTTGTCTTCATTTCATTACTCTATAACAATTGCAATATCACTAAGTCTAGATTGCAATTCAACTTCACTATCATAATTCTACTATTCAATTATTGCAATTCGATTATCTTGAAGTGACCTAACTTTAAGTAACATTATGATTTCCAATCACCAAGACACTCATAAAAAGGCATTCATACAATATATCAACTTAGGTTAACTACCAAAATACATAAAATCATCCATAACATTTTGAATTAGATGACTTGCTACATAATTAATCCAATATCCCAAGTGGATGAAGATGCAATCATTGTTGTCATGATCCATGCTGATAGATAGGGATGTACTTATTAGAGAAGATGGTCTAATAGAAAAGATGATTTATTCTTGATAGTTGGTAAGAATAATGGTTTAAGCTTTTTTTCTTTTTTTTTTTTTGTTTTAATTTCATTACTTCATATTATATTATTCACTTGATATGTTTGATAATATTACTCTTATTAAATTAATTATAATCATCCAATCAAAAAGTAACACTTGTAAATTGTTTAATAATGGTGAATAGATACAAAATACAGGTATGCAAAGTGTCAAAGAGAGAAAACTCAAGTATTTAAAGTGAAACTCACTAAATAACCTTAGTTTAAGTTTTCAAATTTTATTGAAATACTTTTAAGGATAACTACAAATATCCTCTTAAGTACAAATATGCCCTTAAACATCTAAAGTGTAATTTTACTCCTCTATAACTTTTCAAAAAATGCATATAACCCCAAACATCCTTAGATCTATTGTTAAATGTATAGATAACCCCTAACCATTAGTAGAACCCTAAAGCTGTCACTAAAAAGATTTTAAATAGCAATAATTTGGAGCTTTAGCTATAGTTAAATTGTATGTGCCTATTTTCAAAAGTTAGTGGGAGGTAAGATTACTTTTTCATAGTTGGGGGTTTTATATGGTCTAGGGGGTTTGTCTACAATTTGCCCATATTTCTATGATTTTATAAATTTTAAGAATCTTTGGAAAAAGATGACAAGAGGCTAATTACTAGAAAATGAGTATAAGTGAAGATTCTACCCCATTTGTCCCACTTTTTTGTATGGTATAATTAATTGATGTGTTATTTTTGCATGCATTGAGGTTAGTAACCAATGTTGATTGACTTTGTTTGACTCCCATAGTTCAATTTGGTTCAACTTGACCTGACCATAAGACTAGTCTAATCCAATCCTAATCTAAACCCAATTGAGCCTCAATTAAACCCATTTTTGCCCCTTTAGCTCTTTACCCTCTCATATATCTATGTTAATCACTCAGGCTATGTTTAACAAAACTATTATTAACTACTTCAAATAAGTGGGCCATAGACCATATATCCCCCTTATATAATACATATACGGGATATAATAGTTATTAATTAAGCACTACGATCAATAACCACTCTAGATAAATCGGTTATAGGTATCATACCATTATAACTAATATAAGAGGTAACAATTGGAATTAGGTTCCAATGGCTATAGTTATAGTATGGCATGTAATTATGGATAGAGGTAATATACAAACTAGGGCAATGAACTAAGTATGAGATGATTGTTGTATTTAATATCCATCAATATGACATCAAATGGATATCATGCACTAACCCTAAGATGTTGGAGATGTCTATTAGTTATTTATGTTGTCTCTCTTTAATTAACAATTAATTGACAATATGTACAATGGGTTTTGTTTGTTGCATTTAATTAATAATTTTAAGCCACACATACAGTAGCATTGAGTATGTATGTAAGTAGTGTAAGCCCCTTACTTTTCATGAATAGGATTCGAGTACCTAGTTTTAGGGTGTTCTTGAATTAAGATTTTATGAGTAGACTACAAGAGTTAGTCAAAGACACCCTATAGGTTTAGATTTCAAAAATATAATAATAAAATAACAATATAACTAAAAGGCTACTTATAATTATATTATTTGTTATTTGTCAGGAACATGCAAATCAAGTTTCATTGACAAGTGCTTAGAGATCAAATATTTAGGAGATAAAATTTACCAATGATGTCAAGTAATATCTAGAAATACGTAAACACATAAAATATATTCAAATCTATAGGAGTATGCACCAATAATTAGTCAAGAACCCTAAATATTTATACATTATATCAATTAGTTGAATAAATAATAAAATGAGCATTTAAGGGGATGGAAAATTGAATGGATGGACATGGCAAGTTAGACTAATATAGAAATGGGTCTATGTTGTGCTGGCAATAGAAAACAAATATGGATTAAGGACACATACTCCACATATAAGTAAAATAATAGGCATTTGGAAGATAGAAAATTCTTTACTCATCTTAGCTCATCTATGTAAGCAAATCAACACTTCTATAACTCATTTTGGAGTGTTAGGAGTTAGATAAAAAATGGAAAGTCCTAAAAAAAGAGCAAAAGCTTAAGAAAAGTTTAGAAGAAAATATAGTTTACATTAGGCTATTACGAGTTCAAAGGTTACAATGACACTTGGAGTGAACCACCACTACTACTCAACAAGAAACAAACTTGTTGCAACACCTCCTCCACTTCCGATGGTCAAAAGCTAGTTTACAAGTGAGTTCCTCAAATTGGTCTAATTTTCATTTAATTACTAAAATATTAAACTATGTTATAAAATTTTTTAAAAAAATTTCATAAGTTATTTTATACACAGATTCATGGAAAAATATTGTTTTAGTGAAATTAATTCATTTTATATACCACCTCTATGAAATTGCTAAAATAAAACAAATTTTCATTCTATTTTCAAGCACCTAAATGAATTAGTCTAGACTTCAAAATTTTTATGCAACCTATATATGGTATTGCCATTGATGCTATGTAAAAAGTTTTGGCAAAACTATTTATTATTATTTTTATTAATTTTAAGTTTGTAAAATGATGGTTAAATCAAAACTAGTAGAATTTTATTGATTTTCTTCAAGAAATTCACTTGGATTCTGATTCTTAGTTGATTTGAGGTGAAAATGAGGAATGGTGATGTTGGGATTAATTTTATAGATGGAAGTGGTTGATTTCAAGGATATGCAAGTTTTGAGGCTAGAATTGTAAATTACTCTAATGTGCAACTTTGTTATTTTGTCTAAATGGATAGTCAAATGAGTTTTCCATGGAGTATAGGATGGATAAGGGTTAGAGTAGATGTTTAGTTGCGAATTTTTAACTAAATATAGGTAAGGATGTGGAAATTTATTAAATATGAAAACTTTGAGCAAGATTAGTAGATATAAAAGAGGATTCAATAAATAAATATCATTTTAAAACCTATTTAGAAATTGAATTAGAAGATGTTTATGCACAAGTTACAACTATGATAAACTCAGAGAGTAAGTCAACTAATATCTTTAAGAACTTTAGGTCAACCAAACATAGAGGATATTTCAATAATATCCTATACGACCCTTAGAACCTAAACATTTGAGTATAATAAACTTCTTAAAATAAGATTAGGGAACGTAATTCCAAGAATTATAAGTAGATATTATTGCACAAATATTAAAAGTGTCATTTATAATGTAGGAATTTTCAACAAAGGAATGCTCTACAACTGCATCTAAGTTGAGCAACAACTAATCCAAGTAATTTAGGATTAATGCCTTACAACATTTTGGAATACTATTTTAGAGTACTTTGAGACTTAAGAGTAACCTTTCTATGGCTATAAATAGATGTTTGAGCGCATGCAATTTGTATGATTAACTATTAAGATACTGATTTGAAAGCTAAGCCCTATGTTGTGTTTGATTTATCAATATTGCTCTATTTGATTTAAATAAAGTTGGTTTATCATCCTAGAAAATGTAATAACCTAAACTCGACTAAATGTTATCCTAACATGCATTACAACCATTAGGGGATAACTAGAATTATCAGGACAAATACCAACCACTTCGAAATTGATAGCAAGAATTGGTCTCTTCCTCACCTTTGATTGAACTAAGTAATAAGAGATGAGGCCACAACAAGGTCGTGGTTAATAGTTCAAAGGTAGTCATAGAAAGAGAATATTCTTTATTGCACAAACTTATATTTAGTCTTGATTCGTTGTATTATGTCAAAACTTTTCAACTCACATTAAAGCGAATAAAATTTCTCTGATCTCAAAATAAGTTAGATAACGTAATGTAGTGGCACTTAATTGTTGCACCTCATTTAACTTAACAATTGATAAACTTCTTAGTGTTTTCTTTTATGTTCTTATACCTCTATCTCATTTACTAAGCTAGCTGTTGTTTACAATGTCATTGATTCTTTTGTAGGTCCTTACCAAAGATGCAACACTATGTGTATTCCTCGGTTAGTAGGCAATGGTGCTAGGGAGTGAGGCTAAATGAAGAATTAAGCTACATTTTTATCTCTTATGTGGTTACTTTTAGGTCTATTGAGCAACTGAATAGTTTTAAGTAACGATCTGTAATGTAATAAGAAAAGTAAAATCTATGGATCAGTGAACTTATGTATTGAAGACATGTTCACAAATCTTATATAAAAACTATTGATAAGCTATTTTACAAGTTTTATTACAAAATAGTAATCGAGCTGAATGTTTTAAAGTAGATAAGTTGAGTGTGTCTTATACAAATCAAGTTTACAATAATAGCAGTTAAGTCAACTTTGATCTTGTAATGGTTTACACGAAAAGATTGTAGCAACTCCACGTACTTGGAGCTTGACAAATAGGATTTTTACTTTATAGGTTCCACAGTTTATTCAATTATGGGACCTTTAGGAAAAGAAAAAAAAAAAAACGGAGCAAGAGATTGTAGATAGATAACGTAAGGAGTGGATAGCCATCAAGGCTATTTACAGGATAATATAAATACGCGGTGGATAATAGTATAAGCATTACATGTCATAAGATTTGAAAAAGATAAATGAAAGAGGAAAATGAAAATGTGGCAATATATTCTCTGGGCAGCCAGCATTTTTTCACTTAATATTATCGTAACACATGAGGTACATTAATATACTGCCGCACTGACTCGAATGCCAAACATGGTATTACTATTCCTAGATATATTAATACATACTTTATAAATATCTTACTGTCAAATCAAGGCCCGGTCTTGAACATTCAAAATTGCTTGNATATTATACATAGTATACATATTATATATAAGGTAAAATACAAATACATAACCCGTGTTTTAGTAGTTTTACAATTAAGTTGCCTAAGTTATGTATTTTGACAAATTACTAACCTATTTCTTATACCGTTATGCAATTGTCAATACCATTGTTAAGTTTGTCACATGATATGCACATGTTTTAAGTACAAACCCAAAAATCATCGAGGCAACTCTCCCTTTTTTTTCATTCATCTCTCTTGATCAAAAGCCCTAACCCCTAATCTCGAGCGCACTATACTTTCTTTTCTCATTTCCATCTCTTTTATCGAAATCCCTAAAATAAAATAGAAACTCATGACCTACTTGAATTAATCATCCGATTATTTAAATTCTACATCCAATTTCATCTTATAACAATGACACGGGGGAAAAGAAATCACATAACTAATAAAAAGGTGCTATCTTTAATGAATCCAAAAACGACACAAATGATACGAGGATATATTATAAAATCAGAATATTATAAGGGAGATGAAGAGCAGGATAAAAAAGGAAAAAAGACTTGCCAAAATAATATCACAGTCAAAGTAGAAAACCTTAAAGGTGTGTGCTTTGAACTCAGCAATACAGTGGGCAAATTTCTTGATGGAATTGGGGAATATAAGATTCAGTCTTTAAGAGACCCGATGTTTTATTGGGTTTCGATTGCTTCGATTAAAAGGTTACGGATTTTTTTTTTTCCTTCAAGTGATTTCATGGAAGAAATGTTTATTACAACAAAGGGTTACGGTTTTTTCCTTCATCCAAGACAGATTGGGTGCTCGATTTTAGTGTAAGGTTTTTTTTATAATGAATATTATGCAGGTCATTAGGGCGCAGGAGAGATTTATGTTCTATTCTTTTCTATACGTAAGATAGCATGTAACGTTACTAACGACGTGATAAGACGGAGTTAAATATGGGTCGGCTGTTTGTTAAAAAAAAAAAATTCAAGTAAGCTATTTGTAAAAGTAAAAAAACACAGATAACGTATTTATAATTAATCCTTAGATGTATATATTATACATATTAAATTATTGTTTATATCATATATAAAACATACTAAGATATGTAATATAATATATGCATATAATATAAATGTTTTACATATATATAAATGTATATATACATATATTGCAAACCTTAAAATAAAAAGAAAATTATTAGAGATTTGGTTCATGGACCAAAAACTAGCCCATGAACTGATTGATTGTTTACAAATCAATAAAATATTGAACTGTAACTTGATGATTCCAGGCCAGTTTTAGATTGGTTCAGGCCTAATCCCAAGTCTAGGTAGCTTTATATTTAGAGATAGTTTCCTTTCATTTTCTACTATTTACACTTTCATTGTTACACTTCACAAGTTCCTTGCTTCAAGTGTTTTGAGAGCTTTAAGTGGTTAAAAACATAAATTGCAATTTATAAGAAAATATACTTAGTTGTTGAAAATGTAAATGATGGGATTATACTTCTACATGAAGAAAACATAGACATTTCCTCTTTATTATCGAGTTATAGCTACTTTAAGTTTGTAATTGGACCAAGACTTATTGATATTCTTGGCACTAGAAGCTTCAAGATGAAGTAATATGATAGCTTTCGTATAAGGCTGAGGTTAAGTTAAAGATGAATTTTAGTCATTGAAGTTTATGTTACTTTTGTTGATCATGAGCTATCATTCCATCATGTTTCGATAAAATAACTTACTAATATGGACTACATCAAAGGGCTTGAAGTCATTTGTTGTCGTTGATGTCTAGAAAATGAAATGTGATAGTACCCTTTCAACTAATACTCTATTTTCATCCCTGCCGTTTATTAGCTTATATTATTTTAAACCCTAAAAATCATTTCATTATAGAATCTATCCTTCTACAGCACCTAATATATTTTTGGTGTCAAAACCAAACCCTCTTATTCCTAAATCCTAAACACTTAAACAAACATAGACAAACCTTAACCATGGCATCAATAAGTAATAGTGCAGCATTCAATTTTCCCCAACAAGTTATTTTTATATTTTTTGGTAAAAATTATGATATATAGAGCGCAATGATAAGAACATTATTTATCTCACAAGATTTATGGAATATTGTTGAAAGTGGTTATAGAACTACCACTTCCAATCTAAAGGTAAAAGCAACATAGATTACACCATAGTGAAAACAACATAAAGAAACTATGATGAAAGACACATAAGTATAATCGTTCATAAAACAAAGGCTTAGACAATCAATTCTACCACAAATTATAGGTGCAACCTATCATACTCGAGAGGTACCTCGGTCGTAGCAACCTACCATCTATTATCCCAAGTTCCTTAGATTAGGTCTTCAACTAGTCCAAAACCTTTGACACAATATATAAGGTAACTTCCACTACTGGGTGGCTAACTAAGTGTATATCCTCGAGTAATATTGGAAAGTTCAATTATAAATCATCACATTCAAATATATAAACCACAGAGTAGATAATTCATAAATAGGGACATAGTCCCATCAAAATAGTAGGTACAACATAATGATAATAGATAAGGGGGTTCTATAATAGTCTCTAGCTATTGTCATCAAAATACAATTCAAATCTATAAGAGTCTTATGAATTAGGAAATACTTTCTTAGTCTCTCTTCCTTCCCTCAAAATCCTAGCTCCCAACACTAACCTCAAGTATAGCATCCAATAACACAAGCCACAAGTCATCCTGCAACAAAAGTTGAGAGGGGTGCAAGCTTCATCTAGCTTAGTAAATATTCCTCCTACTGTACTTTCACGTAATAGCAAGCAAAGTTTAACTATACAACTATATGAATGGAACAAACATATGCTTAAACAATTATATATGACCAATCAATAACTATATATATCTCGACATTATGCCCTCAAAGCTAGAGTTGGAGTTATTGGAACTGTCAGACTTAGGTTCTAAGAACCCTTGGTTACTAATCACACATGTCTCATATTCCCTCTATTCTTTCTTCTCACATAATTTTAGTTAATTAATATTAGTTCTAGTTTCACAATTCCTAAGCTAAGAGTGTGGGTATAAGTAGCACAAGTAGTCTACTTACTCCTAAGAAATGGACTCTAAGACACTACTTTTAGCCAAGCGATTAGTGTCTCTAGCACCTAGTGATACCGCAACCATGGTAAGGCCATGTTGTGCGTGTTCATCATGTAAAAACACAAATGACATAAATCATGAACCTTGCAAGACCCTTCCATCCTGCTTACGTGATGTAACAATCAAAATTATATGATACAGAATGTACCATGCATGATTCAATTTAAATATATAGCTAAATATTGTTAATTCTAGTTTATTATAGTGACCAAGTCATATCATTAGAAAATCACATCAGTTGATTTACATATATCTAAATGAGAATTTTTTTTTTATTGTATATCACACAATCACAACACATCGAACACACAAATTTCAATCACATGTAATTCATAATCCTTTAGCAAACCATTTATTATCTTTAATCTAGTGCAACTAAACTACGAGCAAATAATAAGTATAGTAATCATTAATATACTTACTTAACCATGGAGTTCTACGAAGCATAATAGTTGACAAGTACGTCCAAATCAAGATTGAGATCACTTATGATAATCAGAAAAGAATACTAATGAGAAATTAGGTGACTATCCTTTTATTTTACTGTTTTTGCTATATTTCCTAATTTTGGTTAAAATTTATTTTTATTGTAACTTTTACATTTTAATTTCAGTTTTCACATTTTTATAGTTGTTTTCCATCTTTTTTTAGGTGTAGATTCTCATGTTATGGTCCATTTATGTAGATAAGGACTGCAATTTTTATTATTGGCCTAAAAATATGTAAACCTTAAGGATGTTGGGTCTCCTTTATTTTATTTTCATTTTTTTCATTTTCCTCTATATAAATTAAATTTTTTTCAAGTTTTGAACTGTTTTTAGGCCTTAGTTGTGTGTTTGGGCTTAGTATATTTAGGTTTGCATTCATTTCTTGTCTTACTTTTAGTCTTTATCCTAAATGTTCAACTAATAGGCTTTTAGGTCTTATTTTTTATTAAGTTTTTAAATTAGGCTTTTGTTTTGGGTCTTTAGAATTAGAGAATATTTTAATTGGCCTTTAATTAGACTTTCAAATTTTTGCAAGTTTCTGCCCATGTTTTATTTTTAGCCCTTTCTACCAGTTTTGGCTCGGTTTATGGTTTTTAGCTATTTGCAACATAGTACCTAAACCCAACTTATTTGTTTGGGTAATTAACACATCTTTAAAAGGATTTCAATGTGGTTTTCAATTTTGTTCAGTTTAAGTTTTGAGCATATAAGTCATGTCCTTAAGTCTAAATTGGTGATTTTACATTTTTTTGACAATTTAGAGTCCTAATTAGTAGTTAGCCTAACTAAACATGTCCTAAACCTACATTATCTTGTCCTAATCATCATTTTAGGTAGGAAAACATGTAGTGTCAGTTGGTGTCTACTTGGCCGTAGGTTTCAAGATGGGGGTTCCTAAGGTTTTTCTCCTTTTCTCCTTAGAATAATTACATCCATCAACAAAAGAAACACTTAGTAGTACTTCTAAACTATTATATTATGAGAAATGTAGAAAGAGCTTTAAGAGTGTACCCTTACATGCCACATCACTCTAGTGTCTTGCATGTAACATGGTTTTCCTTTGAGTTTTCTCTCGACTATAAGCTTTTATACTTCATTATGTACATGGAGTTCCTATACTTTTACATGTAACATCCTTTCAAATTTTACACTTACAAGTTTTTACAAAATGAACCTTACAAGGAAATTTATATATATAATTGTATTTCCTACTTGTCTTATTTCATTAAAGACTAAGATAATGTACAAAAGAAAGGCTATAAGTAAAAGTAAAACCTTACTACTCTTGTGTGAAAGGGTAGTAGTACCTAAGACAAGCTTCCTCTAGCTTTGATTTTGGTCTCCTTATTGTGTGCTAAGTTATTCCCAAAATGAAAAGATTTACCTAGGTTAGTGTAGGCTTTAGTCTTTGCACTCCTTAGGGAGACACTTACTAGATGGTTAAGGTTTTAGTTAGTTTGGTTGGCATCCTAAGGTGTAGTTAATTAGAGAAGTGGCCTTGTTACATGGCAATTAGATGAAGGGTTACAATTGCAAATTGGAACATAAGGGGAAAGGGTATGGCATTAGATGTGGATTGCACTTCACGTATAGAGTTTCATTTTTTTTTTCTTTTGGTTCATTTATCTATTTATTTACTTATTTGCCTATTTATTTGTTTATCCCTTACTTATTCATTCTTTCATTTACTTACCTATTTTACTAAGAATATATAGGGTCAAACTTGATTATTCACTATCATTTGATATTTTATTTTAACTATCTTTTTCATATCAAAACTTATAAATTTGGGGAAATTTTAGTGTTTTCGATTTGGAAGGATTTAGCTAAGCTTTAGATTTTCTTTGGGATTTACTTAATTATTATAATTTCAAATTTATCGAGTGCATTTTAAATCTTTAGTTTGTTGATTATAGGGAATATCGATGGCTAATCACACTCAATTTCATATCCTTATAAAAAATTTAGAGGGCTTATATAACCACATCACATGATACTTAAGAAATATTAAGAAAGCAATATGGAAGTCATGATAAAGTGATTTCAATTAGGCTCTAGAATCTATGGAGGGAGTTTGAAGCAATATGGAGGTCATGATAAAGTGATTTCAATTAAGCTCTAGAATCTATGGAGAGAATTTGACAATTTATATTCAAAAGATAATGAGGAGGTGCAAAAATTTTTCCTTGCAGTTTCTATTATCATCTATCAAATTAGAGGATATGGAGAGGCAATTACAAATAAGAGAGTTGTAGAAAAAGTATTAAGAAGCTTGTTTGCTAAATTTAAATATATAGATGTTGTTGTTGAAGAAAGATTTATAAAAATGACTTTGGATGAACTTATGTGATCACTAGAAACCTATGAGAAGCGTATAAATAGATTCTCTAGTCAAAATCTAGAGTAAGCCTTCCATCCGAAGATTAGTTTCAATAGGCAATATAGTTGACAAGATAAAAGTGAAAATAACGATGGTAGTTTCTCTAATTTTTCTTGTAGACACAGTCAATTTGAGTGTTCTTAAGGACATGATAGAGGAAGAGAATTCAATTCTAAGAAAAAAATATCTTAATGTTGAATATGCAAGAAATATGGGCATGATTCCAAAAATTTTCATTTTTGATGTAGAAGATTAGAAATCCTAATCATTTAGAAAAGCATTATTATCATAAGGATTAATAAGGAGACAAAAATGCAAATTATTCTTAAGAAAATCGAGATAAGCAAGTATTTTATTCATGTATGAATGTTTAGCAATCATATGACGAGGAATAAAGAGTTGTTTCTAAAGTTTCATGATAAATTTTCATCTAAAGTAAAGTTTAGAGATGAAAAGACTTACAAGATTATAGGAAAATGAGCTATGGTAGTCAATACATGGGAAGGTAATTCAAAACTGATTTATAATGTTCATTATATTCTTAAATTAACTCAAAATTTATTGAGTGTTGGCCAATTATTGCAAAGAGGTTATAAAGTCAATTTTAATAATAATGAGTACATTGTTATTGATAAGAAGAAGAATTCTACTATGGCAAAAATAAAAATGAGTAAGAATAAAGTTTTTCCTTTATCTATACCTCTTGATGAAGAAACTACTATACATAATGTTAGAAATGATGAATCATACTTGTGGTATTTGAGATATGTCCATTTGAGTTTTAAGGGATTTCAATTGTTAATAAAGAAAAATACAGTGATTAGCCTACCAAATATTTCATCTCCTAAGAAAGTATGTGAAGGATGTATATATAAAAAATACATAAATTCAAAGCTCTACTTGAGTCGATTCATTTTGATATATTTGGACCAATAAGGAAACAATAGCAATTAGCCTATCCAACATTGTATTTGGACATTTTCACTTTAACATCACGATTGAATAAATTATAAGATCATCCCAATTTATTAAAATTATAATAAGAAGTAAAACCTTTGGCTGAATAGAATACATCTTTGCAAAAAAATAATTCTGTAAATGTTGTAAAATGTATAAAGCAGCTATTATAGCATTTTAGGTATCACAATGTCTATATTAATGTCGATGTTTGTACAATGATGGTCACTTGACCAGTTCAGGTTTTGAGCAAGGCGAAAAAGGTAGATTTAGAAATTGATACATTGAATACTTTGAGAGCATTGCTATTCAAAGCTAACCATTAAAGGACTAATAGTATCTATAAAAGGACTCTTATATTTTTTTTCTTCAAATTTTAATAGTGATATGGAATTTTAACAAAAGAAGGTTAGATATTAATCTTTAAGAAATGTTGGTATGGAAAGAGTCTGAAGAATACAAGGATGAAAAGCACATAGTCTATAAACCATATGGAATAAACAATACTTCTTATATTTCTAATCACTTTGCTTCCTTTATTTGTCTTGACTATCTTTAACATTTGAGGATTTGTGATTTGCACAATTTTGAAGTTTATGAAACTTCTTTATAATCATTGAGTTTCAATGTTATGTATAGAAGTGATAATAATATTTTGTCATATAGAAGCTGATGTTCACCAAAAAAAAAAATAATGTAGTAAAAAGTAAAAGAAGTATGCCAAGAAACATTTTGTTCTTACATTGAAAAAAAAAAAAAAATCATTTGATTTTATAGCTATATACCAATGAAATATTTTGTTAGTATAATGTTAGTGTTATAGAGATAAAGGATGTAACCACACAAAATAAGTTATTTAAAAATAGTATATTGTTACTAGTAGAAATCATACTCACACCAGCAATATTTTTCTTTTCATTAGATGGAGTAACTTTGGCAATGATACATCTCAATAAACAAAGTCATTGGTAGAAGTTGTTAGAAGACTATGTCTAAATGGAATTTGAATAAAATATTATGTGGAGATTTATATTGGAATTTGTGCAAGTTTAAGGTGTAGTTTATGGCTGATTTTGGCATTGATTATGTTAATTGAATCAATTTTTGGTTTTCTTGTTGATTCTTAAATAATTATGTAATTAGGAGTCGAATTTGTTTAAAAATTGATGTTAAATAATAAAGTTTGGATACTAAACTCTTAAGTATTTGTGAAATTGGTTAATTGAGCACTAAGAATGGTTTTGATTGTACTCTCGATGGTTTTAAATTGATATTAAGTGTTTTATTTGATTATTGGTGATTCTTAATTGAATTATAATTATTAATCCAATTGGAAAGAAGTTGTTGATATGTTTACGTGTATAGTTCAAGTTTAGGTATTCCTTATTTAAGTTTGATTTTCTAAAATTTTTCTAGTAAATTTAATATGTTCTTGATAATTTTTTTTTTTTTGAATGTTCATGATAATACTCATGAAATTCTTAGCATGCTCTTGTAGCATATTCTTTGATTATATTTTGATCTTGTTAATTTGATTGAATTTGATCTTTACTTCTTATAAGTTATTTTTTTCTAAACAATTTAAATGCATTGTATTCTTCAAAATTTATATCATCATTGAAAATTTTCTCTTGTTTGATTGTTGAAAATCATTAAAAATATGTTTTTCCATTAAAAAAATATGAACATTAAAAATCATTCAATGTATTTCTTTTGGTCTTCCAAAGTCTGAAAAATATTTCTCATGCACATTGGCCTATCAAGGCTTTTATTGAAGACATTTTTTCTCTCTTCAATTCTTTTTATTTTATTTTAATTTTTTATGATGGATGTGCAAACTCATACACTGCCTAAATTATGTCTTAAGGCAAAAAGAGGATGTACATAAATTATAAGGATCCTTTTCCCCCATTCCCTTTGATATCTTTGTTAGAGGTAAATAGTAGATTTTCTTCGTATGAGACTTTGATGTACCTATCTATGTGTAGCTTGATTTGATAATAATATTTTCCTTTTCCTTTGTCCAAAAAAGAATAATCATTCACCATGAACACAATCTCAAGATCATGAACAACAAACTACACAATTAAACTTAAAGTTTTTGAATTAAATTCTTAAAAAAGTCAATTCAATTTTCCAAGGAGTAGTTAAACTTGTAGAATTGCGTTTATGACTAAACTTAATAACTAATAATATTTTAATATTTAATCAATTATGAAAAATGATTATTAATTGAAAATAAGAAAATATTTAGTAAATAATTCTCAGGAGACATGATCCCCTTGTAAACTAAATCAATTCAAACTAGTTACCTAAGAACTCAAGCAATTTGGTTTAAATTGATCTCACCCTTTAAGTCAATGCAAATCAAATGATAGGCTTACTTGTGGCTCTTTTTTTCCCCTTGTTTTTTCAACTCTCACATGTTGTTTTTCAAAGTTAATTCAAAAAATTTCAATTAGGGTGCTAGATGCACTCTTTTATGCATCTTAAAGTCTTATTAGATCTTTTATGTAAGTTTATTTATCACATCTTAAACTTAGTTTATTATTATTGATTAAAGGTTTCTTTAAAGACTTTTCAAAGTTTCTATGTCATCAAATTACTCACTAATATCGGATTTCATCAAAACATAGATTTTGAGGTTTGATTCAATGATTTCTAATGATTTTGACAAAATTTCAAAATTGTATTTGTAAATCATAGTTTTTCCTAATACGAAATTATTGATTATGGAAAAGTACTTTGATTCTCTAAAGTGTGATAGATTATGTACTCCATATCTGCACATGCATAGGTCAAGGTTTTCTTTGAAATTGATCCTTGGTTTACTTGTAAAAGTTCTTAATTTGAATTTGATATTAGATTATGTTATAATAGTTTGAACTTATGAGGTTACAATCATGAAAGAGGAGATTGAAATTAAGTTTGATATGCTAACCTGAAATTGGCGTGACTTAGAAGCGGTGCCACTCTCTCCATTTGCAATAAGTAGCCTTTTGTATGGAACTTTTTACATAGGGTCAAAGTTTCCTTATTTTACATTTCACTTTCAACCATTAAATTCTCGAATTATTTTGCTTTGTAGAGTAATATTTATTTAGTTTAACATTCCTTTATAACATAAAATAGACTTTTTAAATCCATACGTACATTTTAAATCATTAAAAAGGAATGTGACGACCGATGTTGTATATGGTGTAACGAAGAACTTATGAGGTTAAAATCTTTAAATCTGTATATGGTGTAACAAAGAATGTAACAACCGATGCTGGATAGGATGAGCCACTAAGTAGTGGATCCTCATGCCACATGGATTCATGAGATACTAGAGATAGTGCCAATTAGGTTACTTTATAGGTGGAGAAGGAGTTTAGTCTAGAGGTAACTCTTGAGGATGACCCCTACTACAGCTATGACCTAGCCTCATGTGAACTAGATGAGACAAAAGATCTAATGGCTCCTCCAGATGATACTGAAGGAATAGCGTGACATCTCCATAACACGAGTATATGTTTTCCAGCTTGTAAAATCCCCCTTACCTACCGTCAAGTGCACACACAAATCATCACTATGATCCATTACATTCATCTACATGAAAAAGATAAACATACAATGTTAGTTCACTTGAAACCAAATCTATGAATAGACATTGTAAATTAAAAATCATTGTATTAATCTTACTAAAGCACCTAATATCACTCATATATGTCTGATGTAGCATCTCATAACACTATGATACCATATATGGTACTAAGGCAAAACCTTGCCTGGTAATTCATCATCTAACCAAAGTTACACAACTAAAGATCATCGGTCCTCCCTTGAATAAAGCTAAGCTACATGATTCCTTGCCTAATTCATATAAGTCTTGCCTCTTAGATCAATGCTTTAGAGAGCGCCCAATATATCAAGATCCTTTAGAATACTTTACACTCCACCAAACTATTGAGTGACCTAATCTAGAAGGTACAATTTTACCATATGAAAGCATTTAAGGGGTATACAGGCCTTCCAAATGTCATCACTATTGTTATATGGTTTTTGAATGACTTCCTTCTTGCAAAATGTAAAGAACTAAAGGAACTGAAGCTAGTCTTATATAGCTACTCCGATGCATAAATCAAAAAATGAATGTTAGAGAAGGTAAGATAAGTAGTTGGGTTGTTAAATGGTTCTTCCAATACTTCTTCTCTCCATTTATAGGTGAATGATGAATGTCTGAAATAACAATTAACCACATGATTATTAAGATACATGGAGATTTCTTGACCAAGCACATTATTGAAATATAGGAGTAGTGGGCAATAATGTAATATAGCCTTATTGAGTGATAACTATTCACACAACTTTTCTTAAGTTCAAATTAGATATGGATCTATGTTAAATGGCATTTGCTAAGAAGTTATTCAGCATGATGGAAGCCGTGTGGCCGAGTGAGTTGTGATGAATGAAATCCGACTATCAATATTTGCCCTTTAACTCCTGTGGTTAAGAATTCGACAAAGGGAGTAGTTTAATGTTCTTTGTGGGGTTGAGTGGGGAATTGCTTCCTAAACGACGAGTAAAGTGTGAAGTTCCTTTATTTCCATTTAAGAAGATAGATCGCATCCTATTTGAAAGGTTGTAATTTTTAATTTTTCCTACCTATCAGAAGACTAAATAGTGGAAAGTACGACATCTGTCACCTTAGTCATAATCACGCCATAAGCCTAATAATTGTCAGAGTCTCAATAAGCGTTAGATCTCTATCTTCAAAACACATGTCAATAATCTAGACTATTGTCAATCAATGCATCATTACTTGTTAGAAATGTGTTGTGGTTACAAAGGTAAATCATCCATATTTAAAAAATTTTCTAATACTGAAAATAGATTTCACTTCAATTTCATTTGCATTCATAAGCTTTCATTCATTTATGACACTTCCCTTCAACCTTCAAAAAGTTCCATGAGATTTACTATAGTCAAAATTAGGTATGGTTTGAAACATAATTCGTCAACTTACTCTTTTAGTTCTAAAGCAATTGAGATCGAAGCTACCTCTTCCTCCTCCCCTCCCCTCCCACCACCACTAAACCCCCCTCCCCCCTCAAAAAAAAAGGAGTGAGGTGGCATGTTCCTCAAGTAGTTTAGCTAACAGTGTAATAAAGTAGTAGGACAAACTTGCTCAAATTAACTCTCCCATAGCAAATACCTATCTAGATGATAAAGAAGGAAGATCTGTGGCTAGGTATCTATATAATAATATAGTTTACTTTCGTGATTCACCAAATAGAGTGGCTAATGCCATTGATAGAGTTCTTGTTTTAAAATATAACGAATACTAGCAAGACCTTCCCGGACCATGGAACCTTAGGAAGCCGAAAGAAAAGGAAAGGGTATGTTTTCCATGGGAGCACAAGTTTCATATCTAATTGAAATATCTCGACATTAGACTACGCTTCCCATTCTCGGCTTTTGTTAAGCAGTTCTTCAATTATTTCAGAGTTACACCGAGTGTGTTCTTACTAAACACTTATTAGCTTATTATGGCTTTAGAGATAGTTTGTGAAGAAGTTGAAGTCAGGGTTACCCCTCAATTATTTCAGTATTTCTTTACAATTAGGAGGCAACCTAATAGCTGGTACTTTGTCGTTGCTAGGCATGAATAGAAATTCATGGACAAATTAGAATCCAAGATTCACAAGTGCCACAACAAGTTCATGTCTATTGTTTCAAATGAAGAGTTGGATTTTTTGACCAAATGGACCAAACCAATCTATACTAAGGATATTAAGTTAATGCTAAATGATACTGCCGCGACAAAGAAGATCCAAGAGAAAAGGAAAAACAAGATGTTTTTCTAGGATGCCAAGAGGATAGTAAGCCATTATGAGAATGGAGAGTCAATCTTCTTTAAGAAGAAGGGTATGCTATCGAGTAATCACCATGCTAGTATTGCTACAAGAGGAAAGCAGTTCTTGTGAGTTAGGGGAGGAACTATTGCTTTTAAGCCTTGCTTGGCATGGAGAGTGTAAGTTCTTTCTTATTCCTTACTTTAGTATTAATGCATCTACTTTGTATTGCAAATATGGGTGTTAGTAAGGTAAACCCTGTTAAGCTGTTGGCTTAAGCGAAGGCTAAGAAATCAAAAGATGATAAATGTATGGCCTTTATGGTTGCTACTGCTCAGTCGACTACTATAAAAAAGGTAGTAAAAGAGAGAGCAGTGAAACAAGTGGTGGCCTAAAAAAAGGCCTACTGTCCAGCTAAGAAGCAGTAGAGAGTGAGAAACCTAGTTTAGCTGAAGCCGCACAAATTGAGACCCTCCCAACCAAAAACCTTCCCTATCTACAAAGCTAAGAAAGGGTAATTAAGGAATTAAAGCCCAAAGCAAGGCTGAAGTCGCCAATCTTGAGGCGATCGAAAGATCATTGCTCCCAATGGATATTGTGCCCAATACAAACAAAAGAATTGGGAAAGAACTTATTAGCCAACCTCTTGCTACAAGATTTAAGGAATTGGATGAAAAGGTGAAGGAGGCAATGCGAAACAAAGCTCTTGGCATTAGTAGTGCCAAATTCATCCCTAACATGGAGGTTAGCGAGTACTTCATTTTATGCTGGAGCTACAATAGTTGTTGTTAGATGATTTTGAATTCAAATTTTAATCCTACAAAGAAAAAGAAAACTTTTGGTACTAGGGCCAATCTAGTGTAGCCACTCCGATGCTCAAGTCAACAAATGAATGTTGAGTAAGAATTAGTAAGTTGTGAAGAGTTGTCAGATCCCCCTTACAATGTTTCTTCCTCGTATTTAGAGACCAATGTTATGTTTGAAGTAGCAATTAATGGAGCTATTACCAAGACACATGGAGGCCTCGTGATTGGGTACATTGTTGAAATATAGGGATAGTGAGCAGTTATGTAATATAACTACATCAAGTGATAACTATTTATGCCACTCTCCTTAAATTCAAAATAGACACGAATCTATGTTACTTAGTGCTTAGTCGAGAATAGAGTTACTTGGCCTATTAGCAATTGAGTGGCCGAATAAATGAGATTTGACCATCAAAAATGCTAATTTAGCCTTAGGCGACAGGATAAAATCCTTAGCGTTGATGGATGGTGATACGAGGCAAGCGCACCTATCAATTTTAATATAGTCGGATATGAGTCCGAGTCGATCCCTCAGAGATTTTGAGTACTAATATTAACTTTAGCTTTATTATCTAACCGGAAAATTATGTCGAGTTGAATGAATTAAAAATACTGAAATTAATAAACTAAACTAATTATGAGACTTAACTAAGCAATTTAGAAAGCAATAAAACTACAAACGACTTCAAATATGCAATGATGTATTTAGGAATTATTTCCCCTAGTGTTTAACATGTAACCTTTTTAAAATATATTCAAGTCAATTTCTATTATTCTTGACCAGAGGGATTCACAATTAAAGCTAATATCTTTCTCAAGCATATTAACCCTAATCCTAAATTATTTACCGGAATCTCTTCACTTAGTAATATAACTTAGAATTAGAATTGCATTAATGTATAATGAATTCCCATGCAAACAATTAACTTTCCGAAAGAATCATGTATCTTATCTCTAAGTATACATGTAATTCTCTTCAATTATGTTAAGATCTAATTACACATGCAATTTCTCAATCAACATGCATAATATCATATATTGATACTCTAGAATTATCAATCCATAACTAAACGACATAATTGAATCAAGAAAAGATAGAAACTTTCTTGAAATTATAATTCAATCCAAGGGTTACATGAAACCCTAGGTTCCATAATCCTAAATACTTGAATTCTAAGCTATCATAACGAATCTAAAAACGAGTTCCATCAAAAACATAAAATAAAGCATGAAAACCCCTCTTGATTTGATGAACAATCTCTAATCTTGAAATCGATGTCGTTATCGCTTCTTGATGTTGTTTCTCCTTAAGTCTCTTCTCTTCTCTTGTCTCTCTTTGTTTCTGTAATGTCTCTCTCTCTTTTGAACCCTAAGATCTCCTTATATATGTGTATTACACGGATTTTATTTTCGTCACCAGACACGGCCTGGGACATGGCCGTGTCCCCAGGTCGTGTAACTTTCTGCACAAAGGTAAAATTTCTGTACAACTTCAAAATTTCATAACTTCTTCGTTTGAACTCGGAATTGAGTGAAACTTGATTCCTTTTCTTCGTTTTCGAGCCTAGAACGCGTTTAAACCCTGAAATCAACATTTTACTCAATTAAGTATCAATTTCTTTAAAGAAAACCAAAAATGTAAGGGAAATGCCATAAAATCACCATATAAAATATGTTTAAAATTAGAGTTATCAGATGGTGTTATTCTTCCTAAGGATAAAGAGATTGCAAAGAAAGATATCGACAAGGCCAACAGTTGTAATAAGATGTACATCATGGCCAAACTGTATGATGTAAGTATCAATTGAATACTTTCAATTATTAGGCATGTTTGATTACTAACAATCCTATTTGTTTATAGATTAGCAGCCATGTTTTGACGACCCTAGATAAAGCTGATAAAGAAATGAAAAAGGTAATGATAATAATAGAAAAATTTTATAGTTTGGCAAGTGGTCTAGTAAATCCATCATTTTGTCCTATTTTCCCACTACGGAATACGGAAAATTGATTATGCATACAATTCCTCAAAGGCTTAAACTATGGCTATTGAGAATACGAGGATCAGGGCTATGATGGAGGCCAAAAAGTATCAAGATGAACTAGCTTTTGAGCAATTGGCACATTCCTTGGCAGTTGTTGATGTCCCAAGCCTTAAAGCTAAGGTCAATGAATAGAACAAGGAGGCCGAAAACTTGAAGGGGGAGCTACGCAAAAAGAAGGAAGAGTGCTGGGGTTTGGGCTGAACACTCAACTCGATGAGTGATGAGGAAGACAAGCTCAAGATGAAAATAAAGGAATTAGAGACCAACAACTCTAGACTATAAGGCCGTATTGCCGAATTAAAGGATGTAGCAAAGAGAGGGCCATCTATAGAAGAGGCACTAGAAATTACGACCCTTAGTCAACAATATGAGAGGTATTGATAGTCAGTTTTCATCCACTTGTCTTACTTACTCATTCGATTGCCAATAGGCCACATAATCTATATTCTTGGCACCTTACCAAGTAATCAACATTATCGGCACTATGTCAAGTAACATAATTCCACTACTAATTTAAATTCAAGTCTATGGTATGAATAGTTATCATAAGCATGGTTATATTACATAACTACATGCTTTCCCTATATTTAAGGGAAGAGGTCTAATCAATAAGCTTCCACGTGTTTCAATAGTCATTTTGATAACTGTTGCTTTAGACATGACAGTCTCCTATAAATACTGAAAAAAACCTCTGTTACTTACTAACTTAGGCATCGAAGTGGCTGTAATGAACTAGCCCAATTACCAAGCATTTCCTTTTCTTTGCAAGATACCTTCAACTCCTAAAATTCACCAACAACATTTAGTGCCATCTGTTTTTCCTAAATATACCCACATGCCTAAGACTTGAATGATTAAGAGTATAAGTACTAGAACTTCTTCCCAACACCATGAGGTGGGGGGGGAGAGTCGGCATACTAATGAGCAACGATTAACTAGACTTGAGTAACTTTGCCTCAATTTAGCTAAGGAAAACTCGAAGTTAAACAAAAAACATAAACAGATCCTTAACCTCCTCCATAATAGTATTAATCCAAATTAGAACAAAACCCATGGCAATCATGACACTGAAAATAGTGATGATTCAATTTATTTAGCTAAGTTATAAGAAAAGCAAGTCAAGGATACGATGGGACCTTTAACTCCTGCTTTCAAAAAAAATGACAAAGTTAAGCAACCGCAGCAAGTGTACCATGTAAGTCCTTCACATGTCAGTACCTTTGCTGCAACAAGCAAGCAATTCTAAATTAAGAAGAGTCCCTTTGCTCCAAAGATTTTGAAGGAAGTGATACCTTAGCACATCAAGTTGCCACAATTCAAAACTTATGATGGAACAAAGGACCCCAAAGATTACCTAAAGTACTGCCATACATTGGCCAAGTTGTATGGTTTGAGTGATGCAGTGGTCTGTCAAGCTTTTCCCTCAACTTTGAGGAATGTAGCCATCACATGGTTCAAACACCTAAAACCAAACACCATTTCTTGTTTTGATGAATTGGTAGAAGTGTTTCTTCAACACTTCCTTGTAAGCAAACATCTAGTTAAGGATTCTTCAATCCTTAACATAATCAAACAAAAATCAGATGAGTTAATCAGAGACTATCTAGCCAGGTTTATGGCTAAGATGGTTCAAATCCTAGAATTGGATATGAGTATGGATCTCAACACCGTAATTGATGGAGTTAAGCCCCATAGAGACTTTTTCAAGTCTCTTACAAAGAACAAGCTGAAAACTTTTGCTGAGTTTAAAGCTAAAGCCACCTCATACATCCATCAAGAAGATAACATAAAGGCTTAACAAGAGGCTGATCAGAATAGAGGAGGTAAAAAAAATGATAAGAGAAAAAGTGTGAAGGACAAACTCGACTTGGATGATGACTAAAGTTCGAATGCTGAGAGAAATAGACCAAAGATTTTGACATACTCATGCCATACGCCTATCAATTGCCTAATCTCAAACATTCTGATGTAGGTATGTGGTTAAAGAGGCATTCTCTAGTGGTAGGAGAGAATGAAAGGGATTCCCTCAAGGAGATACTCCAACAAGTACTATGATTTCCACCGTAACAAAGGTTACAATACAAATGAGTGCATTCAACTCAAGAATGCAATTGAAGATGCGATCTAATGTGGGCATTTGCGAAAGTTCCTAGAACCGAGAGTATCGAGAGATCGTCTCAGAGGAGACGTGAGGAACAAGAGAATGATACTCAACCAATAGTAGCCATGAGAGATGCAAGGGATGTGAATTTTAACAAAGCACCTAACAAAGTGATCAATACCATTTTCGGTGGGCTTATCATAGGCCAGTTGAGCTCTTCGAGCTCGAGTAATGCCAAAAATTAAGTTTGCAATATTCAAGGTAAGAAGATTAGGATTGACAATACAATTTCTTTTGTAAAGGAAGATTTTAAAGGCATCCAAAGACCGCATGATGATGTACTCGTTATCAATGCAAAAGTTGTTAACTTCGAAATCAAAAAGATTCTTATTGACATAAGAAGTTTGGTAAACATCATTTTTTAGCATACCTTTAACCAAATAAGACCTAAGATGAAAGCACAGCTAAGGACTTATAAGTATGATCTCTATGCCTTCAATAGTCAACCTGTTTGAGTAGCCAGAGTAATTTCCTTACCAATACAGATTAGCAATGATAAGTATGTTGCAAAGCATAAAGCGAACTCCTCATCGTCAAATGTTGATCCCCATACAACATGATAATGGGATGGCCGTGTCAACACCTATTCAGCATTGTCCCTTCAACTATATGTCTTAAAGCCAAGTTCCCTACTCTTACGAGAGTCAGCGTGTGCAAAGGGGATGAGTAACTAGCAAGGTCCTTGTATATGAGAGCCTTAAGACAAGAAGAAGTATTTCAGGTAGAAACCTGTCTAGAAGGTAAGTCGGTTAGCATCAAGAATGCCGAGAATGATACTGAAGAAATTTCTCTTAAGAAGATCCTACTAAGATTTGAGAAGTCGTTGGTGATGGGGCCTATCGACTAAAATAGTTGGATGGATCTATCATCGCTTGAGCATGAAGTGCTGTTAATTTCAAATTATATTTCAATTGTTTTGTTAGATGATTTTCATCTCCACTTGTTCAACGACAACCAACTTGCTTGTAAGACTACGGTACTTTTTTATGAAAATTGTTTAAACTCTCATTATGTCTCTTAATCCTTTTATTATTGCCAAGTTAATGAGTTCTAGACTACACTGAAAATGAACTGACTTAAGTCCTAGCTTATCGCAATTCACGAATGTATAAATTAATTTCATAATCAAGAATATGGCTAGTCTATGCCTCAAACAACTAACGAACAGTGTCTCTAAAGACGCACAGATAGGGCATATGAAATGAAACATGCTACATGTGAAATAAAACATGCCGAGAAATAATAGGGCATATGAAATAAAACATGCCAAGAAACAATTAGGCATATGAAATAAAACATACCGAGAAACACTTAGCATGTGAAGTAAAACATGATTACGAATAAGAAAGTGAGATAAAACGCGGTGTATGAAATAAAATGTACTAGAAACAGTTTATATGAAAGATATTTCATTCAACCAATGCAGTTACAAATATACGACCTATTATAAGAAAAATAATTTGTTCAAACAATTACATGGGAGGATGCAAGGTATAAAGAATACAAAGAAAATCCTATAGCCTACTCTCAAAATTAGCAGAAGTAATTGTTAAATTAGAGGTTAAGGCTTTCTTCGAGCAAGCTTCTTTCTCGACACTTGGGGTCTCAAAGCCAAAAGATTTTTCATTTTACACATTAGGGATTTCTTTTGATAGACATCCCTCGTCTTCCCCTAAATCCTCAACGTGAGCTTTGCCATTACCCTTATTGGTAATCTCGACACCTGCCTCATCGTCATCGTCATTGTCATCGTCTTCATCGGCATTACTAACTTTATCATTGTGAAATCAAGGTAGGAAAGATCATAATCAGGATGAAGCTTAAGGATCTCCTTTCTTGCCGCCTAAACCCTGTCCAACATCTTCTTTTGTAAAAGCCTCTCGTACTGTTGACTAAGAGTGACTATATTGAGAGCCTCTTCAACTGATGGTCCCCTCCTCACAGTCTCCTCCAATTCGGCGATACGGCTTTGTAAGTTCGAGTTATTAGTTTCTAACTCTTTAATCTACATTCGAAGCTCATCTTCCTCATCACTCATTGTGCAAAAAGTTCGGCCCAAGCCCCAGTACTCTTCTTTCTTCCTTTGTAGCTCTACCTTTAGGCCTTCAAACTCTTTGTACTGCTCTTCCATTTTAGCATTTAGGCTCGAGACTTCATTGGTAGCAAGAGTATGTGCCAACTTCTTAGCAATAAGGTCTTCTTAGAGCTTTCTTACCTCCATCTCAACCCTTATCTTTACGTTCTCTACATTAGCAGTTTGGGCTCTCTATGCATTATATGCATCCTCAATTTTCTGCAACAATTTCATTTAATCTAATGAGTACCTAAAATGACTCGACAAAATACATGAAGACTACTATGGATCTTACCTTTTTAGTCTCTCTTTCAACTTCGTCTATAACTGTCAGAATGTAACTGTCATTTGAAAAGGAAATTGAATATTAGTAATGAAGTAAATTCAACAATTATAAAGATGGATACAGATATTTACGTCACATAACTTGGCCATAATATTGGCCTTATTGCAATCGCTAACCCTGTCAACATCCTTCTTAGCAATATGTCCGTCCTTTAGAAGAATAATTCCTTCCATCAAGGCCAAAAATTTTGTCCTATCGCCTAAGGCTAAGTCAATATCCAAAACATTTTGGCTCTAATACGAGACAAAATACTCACTGACCTCCTTGTTACGGATGAATTCGACACTGGTAATGTTGAGAGCTTTGAAGCGCATTGCTTCCTTTATCCTTTCGTACAAACCCTTAGACCTTTTAGCAAGGGGTTGGCCAATGAGTTCCTTTTCCAGTCTCTTATTGACACTTAGCGTTGCCTCCGGCACCAACGACGACCCCTCGACAGCAGTAGCATCCTCACAATTGAGCTAGCTCTCTCGGCCTATCTTTCTAGGCTCTACAAAAGGTGGAATATTTTCGATCAAAGGCTTTACAAAATGAGGGACCTCAATCAGCACTGTCCTCTCACCCTCCTTCCACTTGTCGAATGGCCACAAGGTCTTCTTCTATGCTACTGCTTGCTTGGATGTGTCCTCTTTTGCCGTTTTCTTCACGACAGCAGGCCAAGTGGTAGTGGCTGCTATGGTTACCCTCTTGTTTATTTTTTATTTTTCAGCCTTACCTTAGGCTAGTAGCTTAGCAAGGTTTACCTTACTAGCACCTATATCTGAAACATGAGCAAACAAGTTAATATTAACATGGGAAAAGAATAAACTTACATTTTCCGTACCAAATAAGGTTCAAAGGCAACAATTCTCCCCTTAAGTCAAGAGAATGGCTTTCCTCTTACAACTATACGTGATACGGTAGTAACTCATTAACATAACTTCTTTTTCAAAAAATATTAGGTCTCCACTTTCGTAATACCATATGATTCTCTCGACATCCCAAAAGAACATTTTATTCTTCCTCCTTTCCTAAATTTTCTTTGCTACTACTACATTGTTCGACATCAGATCAATATCTTTAGTGCAGATTAGCTCAATCTATTGGGTCTAGAAGTTTAGCTCTTCATCAAGTACTATCAACACATATTTATCATGCCACTTGTAGATCTTAGACTCTAACCCATCCATGAACTTTCGCCCATGTCTTGTAGTGACAAAGTATCACCCGTCAACTTACCTCTTAATTGTGAAGAAAAATCGAAACAATTGAGGCATAGCCTTGACTTTAACTTCTTCACAAACTATCTCAAAAGCCACCAGAAGTCGGTATGTGTTGGGTGAGAACATACTTGGTGTGACACTAAAGTAATTGAAGAAGCCTTTAACAAAAGCCGAGAAAGGGAAGCACAACCTAAAATCTAAATATTTCATGTATATATGGAACTCATACTCCTTTAAGATACATCCTTCTCCTCCTCTCTTAGCTTCCTTAGATTCCATGTTCTAGGAAGATCTTACCACTATTAGTTGTACTTCGTGATAAGGACTTTGTCGGTAAAACTAATCAGTTTGTTTGAAGAGTTGCAAAAGTAAGCTATGTTGTTATATAGATATCTCATCAAGAATCTCCCTTCGTTGTCCTCGGGATGATCATCCACCACAAGAGCATTGATCTAGGTGAGTTTATCCTACCTTTCCTTAATACTATCAGCCGAGCTTCTAGAAGAACACACCACCTTACTCCTTATTTTGGGGGGGTGGGGCTGAGAAGTGGCCTCAATTTCCATTGCTTTGAAATTAGAGAGGACAAGTTAACAGACAACATTGCGAACCATACCTAAATGGTTATGAAGAATGGTATCACAAAAGTTGAAGAACTTGAGAGTGAAGGCAAGAAAGCAAGAAAATTTGCTTCTAAGTTTGAACAGGAATGAATTATGATTTTGAAGGGTCCTTTAAATAAGGATAGCTTATCCTCGTAACTATAAATTCTTTTCTAAGGGTTATGATGCACTGATTTGATAGTGGCACAGATTGTTGACATGTGTTTTGAGATAGAAATCCAATGGTTGATACTCCCTAGTCGTTTGTTAGGCCCGTGCTGTAATGATGGCTGAGACAACAGGTGTCAGGCAGGAATTTGAATGTCATAACTTTTCATTCAGAATGCGAACCATCTTGCTTCCTAACTTGCTCGACATCTAAAGAACCGCTCCCCACTTAGCCTTTAGAGCATTTTGTATTACTCCCTTTATCAAATTCTCAAACACAAGAGTTGAGGGGCAAATGTTGATAGTCAGTTTTCACTTATCGATCTTACTTATCCATTCGGCTACTAACAGGCTGCGCAATCTATATTCTTGGCACCTTGCCAAGTAATCAACATTTTCATCACTATGCCAAGTAATCAACATTCTCAGCACTATGCCTAGTAATACAGTTCCATTGCTGATTTGAATTCAAGTCCATGGCACGAACAATTATCACAAGCATAATTATATTATATAACTGCCTATTCTCCCTACATTTAAGGAAAGGTGTCTAATCAACAAGCTTTTACATGTTTCAATAGTTATTCCAATAAATGTTCTTTCAAACATGACAATCTCCTATAAATACGGGAAAGAAACTATGTAAGGGGCATCTGATAACTCTTAACCTCTCAACTTTATTTTTCCCATTCCTACCTACTGACTTAGGCATTGGATTGGCTACACTAGACTAGCTTCGGTACCAAACATTTCCTTATCTTTGCAAAATACCTTCAACTCTCAAAATTTACCAACAATAAGAGGTTGCTATGAAAGAAGTCATTAGAGGGGGTTCAAGTGTCAAGAGAAGAGATTCTTAAGTTTCACCCTAAATATGATATGTCATACTTAGACTTCACTAACGTTAATGATCAAGTTAGTAGTTGTGACAAAGAGGCCAACGAAGGTTTGAGTGCCAAGATCAATATGTATGGTGATAGCAAGGTTTATGTTGAAGGTCTTGTAGATGATGAAGATCGTTTATATAAGGAAATCCCCTATGTGCATAAAGAGAAATCCACTTGTTTCCAAACCTCGAGCACCAAAAATAAGATAAGCTCCAATAAGGCTCTAACTTCCGATCAAGAGAATGCCTCTACTTAGTCTAAGAATATTTCATAGAATTATTTCCTATTGTAATTAATTCGTTATTATATGAATAGGTATTAGCCGAGTGGTCAAAAATTTGCAATTGTATTTGTAATGAATCTTTTATCATTTCCTCATGCATAATTTAGTAATTTTAGCATGTTTTATTTCATGCACTTTATCATTTCTTGACATATTTTATTTCATACGCTGTATTTTCCTAGCGTGTTTTATTTCATAGACTCATATTTCTCAGCATGTTTTATTTCACATACCTATTTTCTCAACAAGTTTTATTTCATACGCTTCTATTTCTTATCGTGTTTTATTTCACATGTAAGATATTGGATGCCTTTCTAAAGGTTGTCCATTAGTCATTTTAGACATGGGCCAGTCGCTTTGTTTATGCCGTGAGATCACCTATCAAAACATTTACACTCTTTAATCCATCGTACGGCAAAATTATAAAGTTCGTTAACCATGATAAGTCTTGTTGTTAGGTGATTTTGGATTAGAACTTTTGTCTTACAAAGATAGAGAAAGCTTTTGGTACCAAAGCCAGTCCGATGCGACTACTTTGATGCCTAAGTTAGTGAATAATTGTAGGAAAAGACTGAATAAGTATTCAAGAGTCATTAGATTCTCCTTACAGTGTTTCTTCCTCGTACTTATAAGCAAATGTTAAGTGTTCGAAGTAGTAGTTAACTGCACAATTATCGGGACACGTTGAAACCTCTTGATCAGACGTATTCTTGAAATATAGGAATAATGGGCAGTTGTGTAATATAATTGTACCAAATAATAACTATTCATGCCACTTTCCTTAAATTCAAATCTAACTTTGATCTATGTTGCTCATCATTAGTTGAGAATTGAGTTGCTCGTCATGTTAGTAGCTAAGTAGCTAAGTAAGTGCAATTCAACTATCAATAGGTCTACAACTTTGAAAAAAAAAATTTTAACAATAGCTTGTTGATCATAAGAAGATCAAGAAGAGAAACAAATAATAGTCAGAACTTTAAACATTGCATAATTGAACAAACGAGAATGTTCACAACATTGTGGAATTAATTGATATAAAACTTCAAGTCCTCAACATACCATGCACAAAGGATCACTATTCCATCCAACCTTTCTAATCAATAGGCCCCCTCACCAATGACTTCTTAGACCCTAACTAGGTCATCCTAATTTGCACTAAGTTTCCCTTATCCATCTCATGGACCTATTACCTCTAATTTTCGACAAACTAAATCACCAAGCTAAAAGACCTTATACCTTACCTTCTGACTATAATACCCAGCTACCCTATGCTAATATGCTGCAACTCTTGCTCTTGTGACATCTCTAATTTCCTCAATTATATCCAAATTAGCCATTAAACCGATTTGATTATTCATCACATTAAAATTTTGTGTGTGAATATTTAGTAGGTCCAATTCAGTCGCTAGTACTACTTTTGAACCATAGGCCATCTTGAAGGACATTTCCCCTATTGTGATTCTATGAGTAGTCCGATATCCCCATAAACCCTCCTGCAATTCATTAGCCCATCTTCCTTTTGCTTGACAAACTTTCCTCTTTAAACTACTCAAGATAATTCTATTAATAGCTTCCACTTGTCCATTAGTCTAAGGGTGAACTACTAACATGTAGTTCAGGTGAATGCCATATTTCTCACAAAATGCTCGAAACTTGTCATTGTCGAATTGTAGTCCATTATCTGTGATTATCATGAATGGGATGTCAAACCTCGATATGATGAAGTTGAAGACAAAGGCCTTAACCTTCTATTCTATTATCATTGCCAATGCTTCGGTCTCTACCTACTTCGTGAAATAATCTATGGCAACAATGATGAATTGTTGCTGGGTGGTTGACTTTGGAAATGGTCCATGTATGTCTAATCCCTACTGGGAAAAAGGCCAAGGACTAGTCAGACAACACAATTTAGAAGATGATGCATGACTTAACGCCTCATGCTTCTAGCATTGTGGACAACACTGAACAGATGTTCTTGTATCCTCTTTCATTGTCGACTAATAATAACCAAGTTGTAGGGCACGTATATACAGTGTTTGTGCTTTTACATGGTTGTTGCATACGCCACCATGTAGCTTAGACAATACTCATGGTGCATCATTCAGTGGGAGGCATTGAAGATAAGGTTAGGAGATACTACGTTTGCACAGATGATCATCGATCAAACTATAATTTATGGCTTTATAAATCAATCTCCACACGTCTTTCTTGTTGTCAAGGAGGACACCATCCTTTAGATAATTTACAATAGGATCCATCCAGGACTTCTCTTTCGAGCAAGCTGCTAACTCATAGCTCTGCATGGAAATTGATGAACTCTTATGCAAGAGAAACTCAACAAAGAGTTTGTCACTCAAATCCAGAAATGCCATGCTGACCAACTTTGAAAGCTTGTTGGCAATGATGTTCTTACTCCTTGGTATTTTATGAATTGTAAAGGACTGAAATTCTTCTATGGGCGTTCGCACTATCAACAAGTACTTGCTCATTGCCTCTTCCTTCGCTGCATAACTCCCTTTGACCTGATTCACCATAAGTTATGAATTTAAGAAGACTTCGAGTTTCTCAGCACCACTTCCTTTGCCAATCTTAACCCAACTATTAAGGCTTTATATTCTACTTCATTATTGTAAGATAGAAATCCAAATTTTAGGGCATAATTAACCTTGACATTGTAGGGTCCTTACAATATTAGGCCCGCACTACTTCCCTCTCTAGTGGAGGAACCATCTATCATGACCTAATAGTATCGTTGTCATGGTAGATCGCTGTGTACCATAGAAAGGTGTACTATCAACCTTCTTGTTGATCACAGGCTTTTCATACAATATATAAGGCTCCTTTCACTCTACGTTACCACTAAGCCCATAGATAAGTAATATAGAGCAATTTAACTAAAATTAACTTCTATGATGTAAATTAATTAAATAAACGTGTGGACTCGTTAAGTTCTATACCAAAAGAATATTACAAACAAATGCAATTCGTAAAGGAAACTGCATCATAAACTTCAAACTCTATTATGAACAAAAATAAAGATAAATAGTTATCTACAAAAACTACTACAAAATCTTCTCTTCGCTCCTTGATCGCTCCGATCTGTCTTTACACAAGACTCACTTTAGGCATGCCTTAGCCTAGATGAACGAAGAAGTTTCCTTGCAACAAAAGAAATCCATTGGAGTGTAAGCTTAAACTTAGTGAGATAAATACCTCGTCAATACCATATGGCAGAAATTGATTAGATGCATAATCATATGAATACATGAGCAATCAATATGCCAAACAATGTATGCAGTGACCTAGGAACTACATACAACTTAGAATTATGCCCCATGTAGTCGAGGTTAGAGATAATTAACCAACCCAAACCAAAATCTGAGTTCTAGACCTTGGGTTTTATTTCATTTGCACTATTGTACTTAAGTCAAAACAAAACCATATATATATATATACTTTCTTGCCTTAGCAACAAATTATATTTTCAAAATCTCAAGTCTAGCAGTGTAGTAACCCCTGTAGTCTATAAACACACACCCTAAGCAGAAGCCACAAGACATGGCCCCTCACTGATGGTTGGTGTCCCTCAACGCCTAGTAAGCCTATCAGCTTAAGATAGAGACTCAATAAAATGATGACATAGCTAGTGCTCAATCCTGTAATAGGCTCTCCTCTTATAAGTCCCTTCCCATCTTCTGCGTGAAGCTGTAATCGGTGTTATCTTAATGCAATTATGGGGAATGCATGATTCATTGAATTTCTTAATCATATAAGTGATTAATCTGGTTTTTCATGATGATCAAACAATTTCATTTCATACAATTGCACATATGAGTTATCATAAACAATTTCCATTATTACGTAATTAACAAGTCGTATTATTCAACTAAAAGTTCACACACATGCATTTCCCATATCCTACAAGTATCCAAATTATATATGTAAGTTTAAGTGCATCTATTTTACAAGCAAAATCAAGTAAAGAGTCATTAGAAATTCAGTCACTCAGCTATATAGGTCAATCGAAGTAGTCTGGGGGTAAGTCGTCTCCAAATGCCGGGTCCCCTAAAGACAACTTACCCCTAGATATCGCAATCATAATACTATAAGGATTTGTAATAAGACTTAGAAAACTAAGCTAAAACCCCTTAAGTTATTCTTTTAACTAGTTTTCGTATTTTGCTCAGTTTCTTACTTAAAGTTCAATTGCCTATAATTTTCTCATTTTAAATCTAATTTTTATGATCTTATAGTCAATCTTCATCGTTTTCAAGTGTACTTTAATGTAGTGAGGTTAGATTTTCAAGATGAGGTACGTAAACTTACCCATAGGTCAGAACAATAGTGGTTTTCATGATTTGGAGTGCTTTTGGGCTTTGTTTGGTTAATAGGCTTTTTGGTAACTTGGGGAATCCTTTGGGCTTAGGCTTAAGATCTCATTCTAGGTTTAAAATACTCCTTAAGATCATATTCATAACGTTGATTTATACTCCTAAGGCTAACAACCACTTCTTGGGCTCTTAAATGGGCTTAAGTTGTCAAATGGGCTTGTTTTTTATCCAAATCAAAGATAGTCGTTTTCTTGGGCTTAGGGGGTGTCTTGTAGGTCTCTTGAGAGTCTTAAAACAACTTTTATTGTTGTGCTAAGTTGTTGGTAAAAAACTTAAGGTGGGTTCAACTTGGTGTTTAGGGCTTGTTTTGGAATTTTTAAGCTTGGTTTTAAGTTTTAAGCTTAATACACTTGTCGTACCCGCCTTGATTGGTCTTTTCACTTTGTTTACTTACTTTTATCACATTTTTAAGTGTCTTTTAGGAAGGTTCCAGATCTGGTTGGTTTGAGTGTGAGGGCTTCCAACTTGGTTTTCAAACTTGTTTCACTATTTTCTTAAGTTTAGGTGTTAGATCATGAACTTAAGCTACTTATATTCAAATCTTAACTTGACTTTTTTTCCATGAGATGATTATTTGGCTTATACTTTACATGAAAATAGAGGATCATACTTAGATGTTTTATCAACTTATGATCATACTCATTTCTTTAAGAAATTATGGCCTCCTAACATGAATACTAAACTACAAACACAAGGAACAATTACTCGTCCACAAAGTAAAGATATGGTGGTTGTGCATTAAGTTTCCACCTAAGCTCTTTGTCTTACTCCCTCCTTCTTGCACCCTTTTGGAAACTTGAGTTATGGTCCTTTGAAGTGGGGTTTGAAGGATGTTCTAAGGATCCTAAAGGAGCTTAGAATGTTGGCAAAAGCAAGACACAAGAAGAAGTTGAGTGCCATGAGGATTGGAGCTTGGAAGTGGTGGCCAAGTGTAGGATTTAGTGAGATTTGATTGTTTCCTCATTTAAGTTGATTTCAAAGTAAAAGAAAAGGAAGTGAAAATGAAATTGAAAGTGAGAGCAATGAGAGAAAGAGTGGCTGGTTGGAAATGGAGTGGAAGTGTGTTTAGTAAGTTCAATTTTGTTGTCTTGTAGCATACACAAAAGTCAACAATTGCAACTCTTGATGATGTAAGCATTAAGGGGTGAATAATGAAGTATAAGATAAAGTGATTGATGGATAAAAGACAAAAGTATGCCCCATGCTGACCCCTTCACCCCCGCCCCCTCCCCCCCCTGCAGGAACTAGCCATTAAGGTCTTCTCATGGCATAGAGTTGTCTTGTCTCATTTATTAAAGTTAAGCATGTGAAATCTAGTAAAAATTTGTCCACACGTAGTATAAGTTAATGGGTGATAAGGAAAGTGTCTTATCACTAGTTTTTTATAGGTTATCAATTGATAAATGACTTCAACTCTCAATTGATAAGTTATTTAAGGGGATTAGTTGGTCTACTTATTTACATGCAAAGCTTAAGCATGAAGATAAGGGAATTGTCTTATAAGAAATTGTTTTAAGATTTACTTCTTGAATTGTTTTGTAAATGATGATTCAATTTTTATAAAATTATGAAATTTTCTAGAGTTGAATGAAATTATTCAAATTAAATTATCAATTAGTTGCTTAGGGTTAAAAGTCCTTAATTGTTTTAAGGTTTAAAGTCTTAGGTGACTTTAGAATCTACAATTTTTCATGTTCTAGTTTTATCAATAATAGGCTTTTGAATTAGAAAAGTAAGTTTGTTTTTAATTGTAAACTTGAGTTCTCAGTTTAGTTGATCCTTGGGAACATTCAGGAAGTACTCTTAGTCGAATCATAGGCCGGCTAAAAGTAGGGTTTACACCATCAACATAAAGATACCTAATCAATTTCTCAGCAATTTCTACATTATCCTCTTCACTAGTAAACTTCAACAAGAAATCCGCCAATACTTGAGCTTTTAATGTTGTTCTAAGTTTGTACTATACACTATAGGCACTTAGCTCCAAGGCATATTTCATCATCCTTCTTGAAGAATCTGGCCATTGCAATGCCTTCCATAAAGATTGATCAGTGAGGCTTAATATTTGGTGGGCTTCAAAATACGATTTAAACTTCCTTGCCAAGAGAACCACTACTAACACAAATTTTTCAATTTTTGTATATCAATACTCTAGTCCTTAAAGGACATGACTCACATAATAGATTAGTCAATGCTCCTTGCCATCGATTTGAACCAATACAGAGGAAAGCAATCAGGAACTGACTGATAGATATAAATACAAATTTTCTCTTAAGATAGGTGTCAAGAGTATTAAAGGTGATGTGAGAAATTCTTTAAGATCATTAAAAGCCCTCTCACAATCATCCATCCACTTGAAATCTCTCAAATTCTTTAGAATTTAAAATAATTCTATGCACCTATTTACGCTTCTCAACACAAACCTGTTGATGGTAGCTATTTGCTTAGTGAGTTCTTGGACCTCCTTGATAGTACAAGCAGATTTAATGTTCCTGATTACATCAATTTTTCTTGAATTAGCTTCAATGCCTCGCTAAATGACCATGTATACTAAAAAATTTCCTGAAGTAGCACCAAAGATGCACTTTTATGGATTCAACTTCATGTTATATTTCCTCTAGGTAATAAATGTCTCCTCAAGATCAGCAAGATGTAGTTCCTCTATCATGCTTTTCACAATCCTATCGTCCACATACACTTTGACATTTCGATGGATATGGGGCTTAAACATCATGGTGACAAGCTACTAATAAGTCACATCGGTGTTTTTTAGCCCAAAAGGCATCACCGTATAATAATATGTTTTGGAATTATTGATGAATGATGTGTGAACTTCATCTTCCTCAATCATTCTAATCTGGTTGTAGCAAAAAAAAAAAAAGCATCCATGAAAGAGAGCAATGCATGCCTAGTAGCTGAATCAACCATTTGATTAATTCTTGGCAAGGGAAAGCAATCCTTAGTACAAGCCTTATTAAGATCCGTGAAGTTTATGCACATGTGCCATTTGCTGTTAGAAACATACAGTTGACTAGCCAGGTTCGATAAGGTTCTTCTTGAATAAATCTTGCCTTTAAAAGTTTCTAGACTTCTTCTTTTATGACTGCTTGCCTCTCAAGGGAAAATGCCTTTTCTTTAGTTGGATCACTCTTGCACTTGGATTAATTTGAAGCTTACAAACCATAACGTCTCTAGGGATACCTAACATGTCTGAAGGTGACCACGTGAATACATCAACATTATCCTGTTGAAAGTTGATTATCCTTTAATGAACTGCTAATAAGGATTTCTTGATCTTGGCCATCTTTTTAAGATCATCTGCCAATGAAATTTCCTCCGTTTCATCCTTAGCACTATCTAAGGTGACTAACTTTCCTTCTAAGCATGTTTTGACTTGAAAATTTTCCTCTCGCCTTAATGCCCTTATATACAATAATTTTACCAACTATTGATCTCCTTTACATACATCAACTCCTAAAGGAGTGGGAAATTTAGCCTTGAGGTAAGCAGTGGAAGGGACGATGTTGAATAAGTGTTGACATGACCGTCCCATGATTATATTATATGGGGACCAACATTTGATGATAAGGAAGCCTACTTTGTCTTTCGTAACATGCTCATCATCTCCAATCTAAGTTGATAATGAAATTACTCAAGTTACTTGGACAGGTTGATTGTTGAAGGCATACAAATCATAGTTGTAGGATCTTAACTATGCTTTGATCTTTGGTCTCATCTAATCAAAAGCATATCGAAAAATAATGTCTACCGAACTTCCAATGTCAATGAGAATTTTCTTAATCTCTAAGTTGGCGATTCTCGCACTAGTCATAAGTGTATCATCATGTAGCCTTTGAATGCCTTCAAAGTCTTCTTCTATTAAAGAAATTGTATTGTTGATTTTGACCTTCTTACCCTAGATATTACAAACATAATTAATGGCATTAGTCGAACTCAAAGAGCTTGACCGGCCTATGGTAGAAGGTTTACCAACAATAGTATTGATTACTCCATTAGGTGCTCTAATGGAGCTTCTATCTCTCGCATCTTTCTTGACAATAGCCAGTCTGGTAACATTCTCCTAGTCTTCTCATCTCCTCTAAGATGGTCACTCAATATTCTTAGCAACTTGCACCAAAAACTTATGCAAGTACCTATGCTAGATTGCGTCCTTAATTACATTCTTGAGTTGGATGCATTCGTTAATGTTATAGCCTTTATCATGATGGAAATTGCCATACTTGTTGGAATTTCATCGTGGTGGGTTTCCTCTTATCCTTTCTGGCCATTGCAACATGCCCCTGTGTCCATGCATCTCCATTAATATGTTTGAAATTAGACGATTAACTAGTGAGTGGATCGAATATGTTGGAATTCATAGCCTTTTTTTTTTTCTTGAAGTTAGGACATTGATTGTGGTCCATTCTAACCCGATCTTTTGCACTTCTCTTCTTGTCACTGCTCCTATCTCCTCTATTCTAATCAACTTCTCATCGGGCTTCTAGTTTATCTTCTTATCAAATGTAAGACATGGCTTTGGCTTTAAACTTAGCAAAAGTTCTCGAATTGTTTTTGGCGAGAGACTTGAAAAAGTCTCCATGGGGTTTGACACCATCTATGATGGCATTGAGTGCTATTCTCATATCCAATTCTAGAATCTAAACCATTTTAGCCATAAACCTAGCCAGGTAATCCTGATAAATTCATCCAATCTCTGCTTTGTCGTATTAAGGATGGAAGAATCCTTGACAGGAAACTTACTTATAAGGAAGTGTTTGAGAAATACTTCTGCCAAATCCTTGAAACACAAAATCATGTTTAAACCATGTACTTACCACATTCCTCAATGTCGAGGGAAATGCTTGGTAGGCCATAGCATCACTTAAGCCATACAATTTGGCTAAAGTACAATAGTACTCGAGATGATCTTCAAGATCTTGAGTTCCATCATATGTTTCAAATTGCGACAACTTCATCTACCATGGTATAACTTCCTCTAGGATTTCGAGGATCCAAGGGCTTTTCTTAATTTTGAATTACTTACTCGTCATAGTAGAGGTGCTAACATGTGAAGGTCTAGTATGATGCACCTACTGTGGTTGCTTCCCCTTATCATTTTTCTTGAGCGCAAGGGCCAAAGGTCCTATTGTAACTCCGGCTTGTTGTTTTTTCAGTAATTTAGGAGAGTAAATCAAGTCATCATTGTTCTCGGCATGGTAATCTCCATGTTCTTTGTTTTGACTTGGGTAGGCATTACTCTGAAGGAGATTAAGGATCTCTTTATTTTTTTGCTTAATTCTAGGTTTTCTTTGGCCAAGTTAAGGCAAAGCTACTCCAATTGAGCCAAACATTGCTCATTTATGTGCCTACTTGCCCCCTCAAGGTGGAAGGATGAAGTACTAGCAACTGCATTTTTAGTTAATCTAGTTCTTTCCATGTGGATGAGTAAGAAAAAATAGACAATGCTAATTGTTGTTATAGGGAATTCGAATGACTTTCTTCTTGCAAAATGTAAAGAACTAAAGGAACCAAGGCCAGTCTGTTGTAGCCACTCTAATGCCTAAGTTAGTAAATGAATGTTGGAGAAGGTAAGATAAGTAGTTGGATCATTAGATGGTTCTTACAGTGCTTCTTCTCTCTATTTATAGGCGAATGATAGATTTTTGAAATAGCAGTTAACTACATGATTATTGGGATATATGGAGATTTCTTAACCAAGCACATTCCTGAAATATAGGAGTAGTGGGTAGTTATGTAATATCACCATATCAAGTGTGTCATGACCCTACAGGAGCCTAGTAAGATTACCTAAAATTTCCATAACACGTGTGCACCCATGATATGGAAATCGCCTTACAAGTTAGAGATTGCAAGACTTTAAAAGATTAATCTCTAAGGTTACTGATTTTTAAGTAAATAATTTACTGTAAAATACAAATATAAATAACTATGAGTATCCGATATCCCACAGCTCCTCATAACCATAGAGAATCAGAATCCTCTACCAAATAATAAGATAGGATATACCAATATTACAAAAGAAATACAAGAAAAGTTAAATTATCAACAAAGGTTGTTTATGTATCATCTAAAGAGTACTCAACTATTTCTAATACTAAGGTACATATCTTCATCTCACACTCGACACACGAGACTTATCCCAATCCCAATGTAAGTAAACCTGCAAGAGAAACTATTAGGGAGTGAGCATATAACAGCTCAGTGAGTTCGTTCCTCACCACCACCGTTCAAGCAAATTATCACACATTATTATTACACATGCAAGTAAGCTATTTACATACAAAATGAATGCAGGCGCGATGAATGCAAGCAACACATCCATAGGAGTCCGGAATTATGAAAGGTATAGAATTACATCGTCTACACTTCGATTATCTCCTGTACTTACCCGCATAGGGTACCTCAGCTTACCCGCATGAGGCTACTTAGGGGCTTCACCCCGCTAGGTGACACTCAACTATTACCCTAGCCGAGAAAAGAGTTTCAATTCAAATAGGGGGATTCCAAACTAGGACTATCCACCCTCTAAGGCCCTTCAAGCACAAACTTGTGAGTCCATCTCACAAACCAAAATTAACTAAGGCTTTACAGGCATAATAAAGTGAGTCCTCTCGCTATCAAGTGGAGAACTCATGCTAACTTTGCCTTATTGATAAAATATCATTTCTAGCACTGTGACCCTTATCAAAATCATACAAAATACGTTTAAGATTAAGAAAACTTTTTTCTAAAAATACCCTTTTCAACATTTTGCAAAGCTAGCACTCTCTATCCATACATTTATTGGGTCATAAACATACAACGAATAGAACCAGTTATTTGGCTCAGATATTTATATTTATCAAATTAAAAAAAAAAAAAAGTGATCACATTGATGATGGCATACAAGCAGAACAGTCATCCAAACATACAAGCAATAGCAAGCAACAAAACATCATACAAATAACATGCACAAGCAAGTAGCAGGTCATTAGAACTCCCTCACTTGGATTATTACTCATTCTCAAAGCTTTGAGGTTTCTAAAACTTGATATTGAATACCTAAAATATAGTAACACTTATAAGTATTTTAAGAAGTCAAACTCCTTAATCAACTAAAAGTCATTTGTAGTTTATCTAGTTTCCCCTAATATACCCCAAGTCTTATATTTATAGGGTTTATTATACTCAATGGGGTTAATAGTAACTATTTTCTTATATTTGTATATGTATTTTGTAACTTTTTTATTCTAATTCCAATACTTGCGAACTTATAGTCGTTTTTTATCGTTTTCGGACATACGTTCACACGATAATGTCCATTTTAGACGTTGCAACTCATAATTTAAATTGTGATATAAAAATATCACCAAAATTATTATTTAAGTTTAAAAATTATAAAATATTAATTTTCGCTTTTTATTAACATGTTTATGATTTAATAATTATTGAAATCATATATTCAATATTTTTATTATTTTGAGTATATTTTCCTATTTTTTTTAGATTTTTAACTTTATGATGATGATTATTATTATTATGACCTTTATTATTTTTATTATTTCTCATTTTCTTATTATTTACATACTTCACTATTTATACATACATGCATATATATATATATATATATATATATATATTTTCGGTATACTACATATATTTAATATATGTTATATGCTATATGTATGTATATACTTATTTTATGAAAATAAACATACTCTTATGTACATATATATATATATATATATATTTATGTATTTGTGTTTATACTTATAAATATACTTATGTAATTTCTAATACTTAGATATATATAAATAATTTACAAATACCTATTCTTGTATTATATATTCAGTATATATATATNCAATATATACTCTATATTATATATATATATATATATATGTCTTATATACATACTTATAAAAATACCCCACTACATATATACTATATGACTATACATATATATATATACAAAAATAATTATACATGTATATACATATATATATAGTTACGGTACATACATATACATTTATACTACAGTTATGTAATGAAAATTCTTAATACTAATTATATGTATACTTAAAAAAAATACATAATATATGCTCTTCCGTATAATATACTTATGTTCATACATATATACATACGTAGCCTAATACATGTATATATTATTTAATTTATGTATTTATGCAAATATACATGTATTAGTAATGTTATATTAAAAAAATACTATGCAAATACTTCATTTATACATGTATATACTATATACATACATCTATACTAAATAATTTACTTATGTTTTTCTTCTAATTCTTTCTTCTTCTTTTCCTTCTTCTTTTCTTTCTTTCTTTTTCTTTCTTTCTCTTCTTACGGTTTATGCTTCCAAGTTTCGGTTTCTTATGTGTGTAGATTTTTTTTTTCTCTCTTTCCAGCTTTTATTTCTTTTCTTTGTTCATGTGATTGGTAGCTTAAAATTTAAGCTAATATGTTGTCAAATCTTTTGCATTAATAAGGAAAAAAAAAATTAATCATTTGTAATCTTTTCTTTTTATTTAAGATCAACACATGCCAATTTGTTTCTCTCACATCGGCTGCTAGTTGGTTTCCAGAATGTTGCAATTGAAGAAAAGAAAGAAAAGAGAGAAAAGAGGTAAATTGAAAATGAAAGAGAAGGAAAATGAAAATTAATAATAAATATATGTAATTTTTCGAAATATATAAATTATAACAAATCTCATCAAAAATTAATTTTTAAATTTTTGTGAAATTTTATTAATTTAATTGGTACTCGGTACAACTATAATTTTTACAAGTTATTATAGCGATTTCGTTATAATTTCACGCAAATAGGCTATTTAGTCGAAATTTGCAATCGACTATAATTTTATCACTATTGAGTAATATTTAATTATTTTATAGGTTTATATTTATAATTTTAGGGTTTCAATCAAATTCGGGTTCAATTTTGATTAATGATGTATAAGTCAATTTTAGGGTTTTAATATGCAATTTAGGGTTTTGGTCAATTTCTGAGGTTTTTATTATTTATAATATATTTAAATTTATGATTTATTAAATTTTTATCTTGCTCGGCTTTAATGACTCTTCAAGTCATCTATAGTATTAGGGTTTACTTCTACTCTTAAATAGCTAAATTTGCAAGGTTTATAAAGTGATAATTGTCCACGCCACTTTTCTTAAGTTCAAATTAGATATGGATCTATGTTAAACGGCATGTGCTAAGAAGTGAGTTATTCAACATAACGGAAGCCGCGTGGCTAAGTGAGTTATGATGGATGAAATCTGACTATCAATAATTACTAACCTAATAGTAAGGGAGGCAATGCATCTATATTGCTAGTAGAGGACCTTATGCAAAGAAAACATACACAATCAATCAAATAACATAGTGTACTCATCAATAGCATGCCAATGAGCCTTGATTTATGATACACACCTATCAAATTATGAGGTGCAATATGGGGAAAACTATAACTTACCCAAATCTATAGTAGTATCATAGCACTCTTCATCTCTTAAGTAGTAATCAAAGGCCCAATAAAGATTTCTATACAACCAAGCCAACCAACTTGGCCCTAATACATATGTTTTTGCAGTCTCAAAGTCCTCTAATAGTTAGAGGAACATCAAGTGAACCCAGTTTCCAAATTTATTAAGAAATGCTACTCCATCTACCAACTGCAATATGTATGTCGGTATGTATCTTACGATGGTCAAGTCATCAGCGTTTGCAGGCAAGCGATGGAATGATCTCTTAAGCTACAACATCTTGGCATGCTTACCATTTATTCCATTCCCATTAAGTCTAATGCCAAGAGGTACTCATACACATTAGCCAATTACATTATGGCCAACTATAGGGTACCCAAACTAGACGAAGGCGTCCTATAGTATGATCGTTAGCTCCCCATTATAGAAGGTATTGGTCTCTTATCTCTATGTCTTAACTAAGGCAATGATGAGGTAGGAGTCAAGAGAGATGAATGGGAGAAGCGTAATGCTGTAGAAGATAGCTTGCTCTAGCTAAGGCATGATGTGTAGATCTAAGGCTATTATGTGCTCCTACAAATGTAAAGATGCCTCCTTCTTGTGACATACTAGCAATTCATCCTAAGACAAAATTCAAAAGCATGGTGTTAACAGATGAAAATTGTGTATGCTGAGTTTTAAATCAATTTAGCAACTTAATCATATACCTAACTAGCCTAAACCGCACTGAAGTGATGCCTATCCCATAATTTAAGCTATTATCTATCTGTTGGGCCCAAATCTGTTAGCATGAGAAATATTAAATAATTAGCATTATCGAAAAGAAATAGGAGAAACATTAAAGGGTTACAACATGCTAAAAGGTTAAGTGATAAGATAGCTCATTCAACATCCCATCTTTGTTCATCCACGACAACTTCTTCTATTATGCCTCACCTTTCTACAAAAACCACAATAGTTCTTTGCCAGTAGCTATCTTTGTCATGTTAGCACACAAGTCGTGGTTAGCCCCTGGTTCGAGCCATAGTTTGAATGAATGATTGGTGTTTAGACTTCGAGCAATTAGCTATTGTCTCCAAGGGGACGAAAACTAGTATGATAAATGAGTTGCTAGAGATCTTAGTAATATTACTTGGTAACCTTAGTCATACCATACATTCTAATATATGATATGGAAACAAAGGCGTGAGAACATGCTGCCCTATAAGTCTGTCATTTGTCGCATGTGCATACATCCATTAATACATTGACAATATGTTTGTTGCTATCCCACTAGCCATATCTTATCCTCCTACCTATCTCAATCTAGATTAACATATTCATTTGGTCAAATGTGATAGGATGATGTTGAGGAGCTAACTATTGCCATTTTTTAATTTTCTCATTAGCCCATAGAGTAAACACTTTGCCCTCCCTAAATGCTTTAGCCAATTTATCACCATGTGTTTGGAAGTACCCTATGTAATCATAGAAGATTTTTAAGACAATAGATGATACAATAAGACACCTACAGTCCTTTAAAAAAGCATTATTGCTTTCACTAAGCTTTATAGTCGTGAACCCATATCTAAAAACCCATCATATGCCCTAGTCCATCTTTCCTTAGGGATCTTTGTAGACCAAGTGGATACATTTTCATTTCTTTTCCTTAGTTCTCAATATAGAATTCATGTTTGACCTCTTGTGCTTTCAAATCAACTATAGTGACAAGCTTCTTCAAGGGAACACCTTTGTGAGGAAGGAGTCGAAAAATATTTCTAAAGGATCAGGAGCCTAAATATTTATAATTAATTATTATAGGTAACCTACAAAAAATAACCCTATAAGATTCGAAAGAGTTAGAGTAGAAGACACAAAAAAAAAGGACATGTAAAGAAAATATTTAGAAACTTAAGGATGCGACTCTCATGATGTTATTTAAATAGAAACTAATGAATGCAATATGAGGGCATGCGGATGCAAAGAGGGGAGCTAGCAAACTAACTATGATGTGGCAAGGAAAAATTTTTTATTACATTTAAAGTTTCCATTATATTATTAAAAAATTTATTACAAACACTCTAAAGTTGGTTTGAATATCATCATGGGACTTAAGTTTATTTTATTTATTTTTAGAATTTTTATGATAGGATAAGGGGTCCTAACTTAGAAAAAATAGAAAAATACAAAAAAAATACAAAAATATAAAAAAATACAAAAATACAAACATAGAAAAATAGAAAAGGAGGGGTATCTAGTCCAATGGTCTCACAATGATGTAACTTAACTCTCAAAGATTCTTAAGGTTTCAAGACAGTTTATTAAAATACTGGTTCCTCTCAACTAAGGCCATGAAAAATCAAGAAAAGATAATCTAATCTATTTTGAGCCTCCCAATGAAAGATATAGGTTAAAGGGTTTTTATCCTAATGTTAAATGTCAATATCACTTGGGGCAAATGGGCCATTCAACCGACTCATGTTGGAGATGATAGGAACAAAATTCAAGACTTAATTGACAAAGGCACAGTCTAACTAGACTTTGTGGAGGCTCCAACTCCAAACATCAACAATAACCTCTTACCGAGGTTAGTAATTAGTAATTACCATCATCAACATGATATTTAATGACTCAAACCCCGCCATCAACATGATTAGTTCTAACCGAGAACCCAAGGTCTATAAATTCTACAAACAAGAGGAAAAGGAATTTCCAAAGACCAAAAGGTACACCTTCCATATGCCTTTAGGCCTTGAAAGTTATAAAACTTCCCCTCTCAACTACTAGGCAGTAAATTATGGGCAATCGAGTTCACTCGTAGGGGCAATTACTTGCTTTGGTAGAATTTATGACCCAAAAGAAGACCTAAAAAAGAAAATAATGCTAGAAAGCCCAACCAACGAATCAACTAAATATGGGGAAGGATTGTCTACCTTTACCAAAATAATCAAGTCTAGTGAGTATAAGATAATGGATCAACTCGCTATGACTCTAGCACAAATATCTTTTATGATTTTGTCAATGGCATCTGAACCGCATCGGGAAGCTTTATTCAAAACTCTAAAGGAGATCAAAGTCCTTCGCAAGATACCAGCCAAAAGAATGGGGTTTGTCACCAACTTTATCTTCACTATGGATCAAATTTCTTTCTCTATCGAGCAACTAGGCAAAGAAGGTAATCAACACAATAAATCGTTCTTCATAATAATGAGGGTAAACAACATTATCATAGCAAGAGTCCCCATCTACAACAGATCATCATTGAATGTCTACCCTCTTGCTACCCTAGATCTATTAAGCATCAATACAACTACAATTAAGCTAAGTTCAACAACAATTAGGGCTTTTGACAGATCTATAAGGGAAATTATAGGGGAGATCTACTTGCCAGTCAACATTGGCTCAAAAACTTTCAACATCCAATTCCAGGTCTTAAACATCCTAAGAACATTCAACCTATTATTAGGAAGACCATAAATACATTCAATAGGGGCCATACCTTCAAGCTTGCATCAAAAGGTTAAGTTCATCTCAAATAGCCAAGTCATAACAATTTTAGTTTACTAGAATTATGAAATATATAAGGAAATGGCCATACCCTACATTGGCATTGAGGAGTAAGAGGACTTTAGGTTCCAAATGTTTGAAGAAGCATGTATGATTACTAATCGAAAGAAAGATGATTGGTTAAAATTCAAAGAAGGCCAGGTTGGTACCTATAGGCTTGGTTACATCCCAACTCCAATGGATGAGCTATAAAATATGCAAGCAAGAGGCAAAAGAAGTGACAGACTGTATCATACCCTAATGACCTTTCCATCACTGTCAAAAACTTTCGCTCGAGTTGATGTTCAGACTTCAGAGCTTGCCAAGGAGGGCACCTCTAGCAGGAATGAAATAATAGGCCCATCCTATAAGCCTTAACACCTGAATAATTGGTTCTCCATCCCTATGAATGGTAATAAGTCTTCTCTAGGGTAAAAGATGAATAATATTTTACTAAGTTTTGTAATAATTACCTTTGTTCTACAGTATTGTACACAAAAGAATTTCTTCTAACATAATAAAAACCAGTCTTCTTTCTCTTCACTCCTTCCTTACTTACACTCTTCTCTTTACATACTTTACCTAGATCTAATGCTTCGAATAAAAGATAGGGATACCTCACATAGATAAGTGATGAAAATATTGATATCACCTCCAGCCCTACTGGGTTAGTCATCAGGAGTGATGTCAACAACCATAGTGACATGCAAGAAAGTTGGCAATGACATGAAATGAGTAGAATTTCCATTGATGAGCCAATTGAGATAACCAATGTTGAGACTGATGACAAGCTTAAAATATTTAAAATTGGAGGGAATTTGAAAGAAGAATAGAAGGTAGAAATGACCACACTACTATCTAAATACCAAGATGTATTTGCATGGTCTTATGAAGATATGCTCAAATTAAATCCATTAATCATGGTTGGTCTACCGCTTACCTACATAAGAAGATATCAAACCAAAGAAGCAGAAGCTAAGAAGGTTCTAACCAAATGTCTTGTTGAAAATTAAGGAAGAAGTTAGAAAGTTGCTAGAGGTCGGTTTCATCAAGGTAGTTGATTATCCTGAGTGGGTAGCTAACATTATGTTAGTAATGAAGAAGAATGGAAAAGTCAAAGCGTGTGTGGATTTTCGACACCTCAACCAAGCAATCCCTAAAGGTAATTTCCCCTTGCCCTATATTGATGTCTTAGTTGATAATACAACCAAGAACCATCTTTTCTCATTTATGGATGGGTTCTCCAGATATAATCAATTTTGAATTTCCGAAGAAGATAAAGCTAAGACAACATTTATCATAATTTAGGGCACATTTTGTTATAAAATAATGTCTTTTAGACTTAAAAATGCCAAGACTACTTACCAAAGAGCCATGATTGCAATCTTTCATACATGATGCACAAAGAAGTTGAAGTATATATTGATGATATGATTGCAAAGTCCAAGGAAGGAGAGATTCATGCAAATAATTTGAGGAGATTATTTGATAGGTCGAGAAAATTTCAATTGAAGCTCAACCCTAAAAAGTGTACATTCGGAGTGAGTTCAAGGAAATTATTAGGTTTTACAATTAACCAAAGGGGCATCAAAGTGAACATTGGTAAAGTCAGAGCAATAGTCAACTTGTCCCCTCCACGCACACTTAAAGAAATCAAAGACTTGTTAGGCCACTTAAATTACATAGCCCAGTTCATATCTCAACTCATAGATAAATGTTGTCCCTTACTTAAGTTACTGAAAAAGACTGCTAAAATAAACTGCGATGAAGAATGCGAGCAAGCCTTCACAATGATCAATGAGTACCTCATGAACCCTCCAATTTTAGTAGCTCTTAAGCTTAAGAAGCCTTTATTTCTATACCGAACATTATTACGAAAATCCATGGGGTATATACTCAGCCAAAAGGACAAGGAAGGAAAAGAACATGCTATATATTACTCAAGTAGGAAATTTAGTAAAGGAAAACATAAGTATTCAAAAATTGAAAGAACATACTATGCTTGGGTCTAGGTAATGCATCAGCTTAAACAATACCCAATCTATTACCAGCTTAAGTTGCCGACTCAGCATGATCTCCTGAAGTACTTAGCAAATAAACTGTCCCCAATTGTTAGAATCTCAAAGTGGCAAATGTTACCATCAGAGTTCAACATTACGTACGTGAACTAGAATTCAATCAATGGATAAGCTCTAGCAGATCAGTTAGTAGAAAATTTCTTTGACGACACCCCCTAAGAGGTATAAGTCATATTCTCCAATGTGTAAGTCAGATTCCCTGATGGAGATATCTTAGTAGTAAAAGGAAGTTCTAATGAAGGAAAAAACGATAGACCTCCGAAATGGAAGATATTTTTCAACGGAGCTACAAATGTGTCTAAGTATGGAATTAGGGTAATACTAATATCCCTAAAGGTACACAATACCCTGTAGTTGTAAGGCTTATTTTCCCATATACTAATAATGTCACTGAATATGAAGCAGGCATCATGGGACTCAAAATGGCCCTAGATAAAGATATTCTAGAATTAGAAGTATATAAGGACTCTTCACTCATTATTAGCCAAGCTTAGGGAAAATACAAGACGAAAGATCCTAAACTAACACCTTATCGTCGACACTTGACTAAATTGATGGAGAAATTAAAAGAAATCACTTGCAATCATGTGCAGAGGACTCGGAATCAATTTGCTAATGCATTAGCCTCTTTGGCATCTTTGGTCTAGATATCCAGTAGAGTAAAGATTCAACCCCTTGTTATTGAAATTGAAGAAAAGCCTCCCTTCTTTCTATCAATCGAAGGTACAAATGGAGAAAAGTCATGGTACCATGATATTAAAATGTTCCTACAATAACGCACATACCTTGAAGAGGCCGGGAAAAAGGAAAGAAGGATGATCAGGAGATTGGCTACCCAATTCTTAGTAAGCGAGTCCACTTTGTAATGGCGGTCTTTTGATGGTACACTTTTATGGTATTTAGATGACAAAGAGGCCGAGATTTTGAAGAAAGAAGTATACGAAGGAGTATGTTGCCCTCACATAAACAATTACATGCTAGCTAAGAAAATTATGAGGCTAGGGTATTATTGGTTAATAATGGAAAGCAATTGCATTAAACACGTTCAGCATTGTCACTTATGTCAGGTTTATGCAAATAAGATAAACACCCTACCTCAAGAATTATATATACTCTCTGCACCGTAGCCATTTTCAATGTGGGGCATAGATGTCATCAACTCAATTACTCCAAAAGATCCAATGGGCATCACTTCATACTAGTTGCCATCAACCACTTTAGCAAATGGGTTAAGGCCTTATTCTATTCAGGCATTACTAATGAGGTAGTAGTCAAGTTCATCGAGAGAGATATCTTGGCTCGATATGGGGCTCTAAAGACAATCATCGTTGATAATGGCACTAATCTTGACAATAAGCTTATGTTAGAGTTATGCTAGTAATTCAGGATCATTAATAGAAACTTTACACCTTATTAGCCTTAGATGAATGAAGCTGTTGAAGCAACCAATAAAAACTTTGAAAGAATCATCGAAAAAATGGTTATTACATATAAGGACTAGCATAAGATGTTGCCATTAGCACTTATGGCCTATCAAACTTTCAAGAGAACGTCAATTAAGGCAACACCTTACTCTTTGGTATACAATATTGAAGCGGTGTTACCAGTAGAGGTTGAGATCCCATCTCTCAAAGTACTATCAGAAACCTAGTTGGATAAAGCCAATTAGGTAAAGAAACGCATCGAGCAATTGAATTTGATTGATGAGAGAAGATTAATAGCTCTATTTCATAATCATTGTTACTAACAAAGAATGGTTTAGGCTTTTAACAAAAGAATACGACCCCAAACTTTAAAGAGATCGATACGATGTTTAGAAAGGATCTACCTAATGCATATGATTCCAGAGGAAAATTTGCTCCTAATTATGGGGGCCTTCATGTCATAAAGCAAGTATTACTAGGAGGGGCTTTAATTTTGTCCCAGATGAATAGTCTAAAATTGAGAGACCCTGTAAATGCTGATGTTGTAAAGTTGTACTACCTATGAAAAGTCAGTGGAAATTTTTACTCAGAACATGAAAATGCTAGTCATCTCGAATGTTATTGTGGTCTAATTTTTATTCTATACAAGCAAAATTGGTATTCTTGGCAGTTCTCATCGTTGGAATCATCACCATCCCCTCTTCCTGCTCCATCAAAAGGTCCAACTCCCTTATCCCATTTAATTGAACCCATATATTGAAAACACGAGAGAAGTTGAAAATTGACAAATAAAATATTGGTAAATGACAAAACTCTTTAAAATACTTTATTATTGATTAATCCCCTTCCACGGGGAGTTTTTATTATCTATTTTTCAGGGAGAGGCAAAATCTAAATAGACAATCACATCACAGTAAATATTTACTATTCTAGAATAAAGGTTTCAATTCATAAAAGTTCTGAAAAGACAAAAAAACAATGGGTAGCATTCTATATCAGGTGAATTTCCACGACTTCTCTAAAAAGCTGGCGAAGTCTTAGAAGCTCCATACCTAGATTAGTTGGGTTGACAACTAAGGATCAAAATTTGAATTCATTTCAAAAAACAAGTTAGTTGGTTTTGATAGGACTTTTTGAAGAAAGATTTGGCAATTTAGGTGTTATTGGCAAGACCAAGTAAGTACTTCTATACGAAGTTAACACAATGGTTTTTGAACTTTTCATTTGCATTTAGACTACATCTACTTAGAAAATAACCATTATTCACATTTCTGTTTTTAGGAAACTTTTACCTAAAGTCTCTAGCTAGCCCACAAGGCGCTTACTTTTAGCAATATCTCTTTAAGGTCTTAGTCAGCTCAAGGAGCACTTTGCTCATCTCATCTTAGTCAGTTAGCTCATACAGGCTCAACCAAGTCCTTAATATTTCTTTAAAGTCTTCGCCAGCTTAAAAAGCGCTTCACTCGTCTCATCTTGGTTAACTAACTTATACGAGCATGACCAAGTCTTCTATATCTCTTTAGGGTCTTAGCCAGCTCAAAGAGTGCTTCACCCATCTCATCTTAGTTAGTCAACTCATACGGGCATGACCAAGTCCTCAATTTTTCTCTAGGGTCTTAGCCAACTCAAAGAGCGCTTCGCCCATCTCATCTTGGTTAGTCAGGTTATATGGGCTCAACCAAGTCCTTAATAGTTTTTTAGGGTCTTAGCCAGCTCAAGGAGCACTTCAGTGGTCTCATCTTGGTTAGCCAACCCATATAAGTATGACTAAGTCTTCAATAGCTCTTTAGAATCTTAGCAGCTCAAGGAGCGCTTCACTCGTCTCATCTTGGTTAGTCAGCTCTTACAAGCATGACCAAGTCTTCAATATCTCTTAGCCAGCTCATGGAGTGCTTGGGTTGTCTCATCTTGATTAGTTAGCTCATAGGGGCAAGACTAAGTCCTCAATATCTCTTTAAGGTCTTAGCTAGCTCAAAGAATACCTTGTGTAAACCCTGCAAATCTAGCCTTCTAAGTATAGAATCAAACCCCTAAATTGTAGATGATTTCCTAAAGTCAGTAGAGTCAGTGAGATTTAAAACTGATTAAAACCTCAATTCAAAACCTAAAACGAATATGAAAAACCTTAAATTATTAATTAAACCTCTAATTGCATACGAAGACCTTAAAACCTTAAGTATATATAATTGCAAAAATTAACCTCAAACCTCATCAAAACCCTAAAATAACAATTGAAGATTTAATCACGTAGAAAACTTTTATACCCTAAATGTATATAAACACTAGAGATTGCACCCAAAAGTGATAAAATCCTAAAACTATAACTTTGAAGATATAAAAGTACTAATTCACTATACTTCATTCTAAAACCCTATTTGACAATATATTCTTAGTATTATACTAAATCATTAGTAAAAGATCAAAGATAACTTTCAATCATTCATAAATACGTATAATACTAAAGTAATCCTTTAGGAACTAAGATATTGTATCATAGATCACATTCATCTTCTAAGTATATAAATAAGTTAGTATTATATAGAGTTAGATGTTTAGTTGATGCTTATATTACATATAGTAGGTATTAGTACCCTAAATGATACTTTTCATAATAATTACATTAAGTAGCCTATCAAATGATATATATAGGATATAAATACCTAATGGAAGATCTAATTACCCATTCTTACTAATCAATTCAATAAACCCCATGTTTCCTATCATTTCCTTAATTTTCTTCCAAATTTTCCCTAATTATTTCATCATGTACATTAGGTTACATGTAAATTTAAAATGTTAACCAAGTCAAAGGTTGACTAAGTCAACATGTTGAAAATTCAACAAAATGTCATTGTCATCCAGAGTATTCCTTCTTTTTCTTTAACTTTCTACTCGTTTTTCTTTTCCAATTCCACCCCTCCTTTGCCGTCCACTTCCTCCCACCATAGACCCCACTTGTCTTCATCTTTTTAAGACACAAAACAAAACTCTTTTACCCTATTCCCAAACCATAAGCTTTCCCCTTTGCTTTGTCACTTTCAACTTTCCAAATTTCACTTTCACAACTCTACTTACCAACACAAACCAATAACACATATATACTAGCTTTCCTTTTTATATTTCAAGCAAGAGAAATGTATGTTATTGTGCATTTTTCCATCTTATTTAGTAGTTAGATGAATAGGATAGGTTAATGTATGAAGCTTATGTGATATGTGTATATGTGTTGTTGAGAGTGAAAGTTCCATTTTTTATGCTTAGAAGTGTAGGAGATCCTTAGTAAATGAAAGATGAACACATGTACTATAAACCCCGTGAATCTAGCTTTCTAAGTATAGAATCAAATGCCCAAATTGTAGATAACTTCCTGAAGTCAATAGAGCTAGTGAGATTAAAAATCGATTAAAATCTTTTCAAAGCCTAAAGCGAATATGAAAAACCTTAAATTATCAATCGAACCTCTAATCGCATACGAAGACCCTAAAACCTCAAATATATGTAACCACAAAAGTTAACCTCAAACTTCATCAAAACCTTAAGATAACAATCGAAGACTTAATCGCATATGAATATATTAAACCCTAAATTTATAAAAACACTAGAGATTGTACTCGGAAGCAATAAAAACCCCCTAAAACTATAACTTTAAGGATATAAAAGCACTAATTCACCATAATTTACCCTAAAACCCTAATTGATAATATAACCTTAGTATTATACTAAATCATTAGTAAAAGATTAAAGATAACCTTCAATCATTCACAAATATTTATAACACTAAAGTAATCCTTTAGAAACTAAGATATTGCATCATAGATCACATTCATCTTCTAAGTATATAATTAAGTTAGTATTACATAGAGTTAAGGGTTTAGTTGATGCTTAGGTTACATGTAATGAACATTAATACCCTAAATGACACTTTTCATCTTAATTATACTAAGTAGCTTAACAAATAGTGTATATAGGATATAAATGCCTAATGGAAGATCTCATTATCTATTTTTACTAATCAATTCACTAAACTTCTTATTTTCTTTCATTTCCTTAATCTTTCTCCTAATTTTCCCTAATTACTTCATTATGTACACTAAATGGCATGTAATTTTGGAAAGTTGACCAAGTCAACACATGTTGACCAAAGTCAAAAGGTTAACTAAGTCACCATGTGAAAAAGTCTACAAAATGTCACTTTCATTTTAGAAATATCTCTTCCTTTCTAACGATTTCTTTTCTTTTCTTTTCTTCTAGACTTTTCTTCCTTTTCTCTTCCTCTTTTGCCGTCTACTCCTTTTGCCCCTTAAGACCCCACTTGTTTTCATTTTCAACACATAAAACAACACAAAATCAAGTTCCTTTCTTCTTCTTCCCAACTGTGATTCCTCTTGCCTCCAAAATTCCAAACATTTTCTTACTTTACTTTCACACTTTCTACTCACATAAATCAAGGAGAAAGAGGTATGTTATCATTTAATTATCTATTTTATGCAGTAGTTAGTTGTATAAGCTAAGTTAGTATAGAAAGTTGGTATGAAATGTGTATATATATGTTGTTAAAAGTGGAAGCTCCATATACATGTATAGAAGAGTAGGAATCTTTATAAAATGGAAGAAGATGCATGTGTACATGTCTCTAAGTATGTGTATATAAGTGTATACTAGATAAATACATGTACAAAGACCTTTATACATAAGAATCCAATATGTACATAACCCAAAATAAGGCATATACCAACTATACATGCATATACCATGTTAAATATACCTTTAAAATACAAAAAGATGAAATTTGAGAAGCTTTCTTACGAGGATTTTAGGCATACGAAAATACATATAAAAATACGTATGTCACCGTATGTGTATATGCGTATGTGTATCAGTATACGTATAAGTACACAAATATACATATTAGAATGTTAGAAGTATAGGTATGTATATAGCATATGTATAAAGTGTATGTATGAGTACATAAGGATATACATACATAAGGATATATATATTTATATATAATGAATGATTACATAAGCTATGACATCATCAAATGATTACATAAGACATGACATAAGTAAATGATGACATAAGCGATGACACAAGTAATTGATGACCTAAGTGATGAGTATAAGCTTATAAAATAATAAATTATAAGATTACATAAGAATATAACATATATATGTATACATGTACTTAGGAATCGAAGATCCTTTAAACCCTAATACACTTCCTAAATTGAATTAAACTTAATTAAGTACATAAATTAGTAATACTAATGTAAAATTTCCTAAGTGTAAGAATCTAATAGCTAATTAAATCATTAAGTACTAAAATAGGATATAAACATAAGCAATAAGAATAATTAAACTTCAATGAGTTAAAATTTCAATAAGTTTAGCCCATATCATAAAACACGAGTCTTAACATTCAAAACGGATATCACTATATGAACGTGTGTTCGAAAACGATGAAAAACGACTATAAGTTCGTAAATATCAGAATTAGAATGAAAAGTTACTAAATTCATAAAGAAAGTCTCATAACTAACAAATATAAGAAAATAGTACTATTAATCCCATTAGGTATGGTAAACCCTATACACATTATACTTGAGTTATATTAGGGGAACTAGACGAACTACAATAAACTTTTAGTTAACTAAAAAGTCTGACTTCTCAAAATACTTATAAATTTTACTATTTTTTAGGCATTTAACATTGAGTTCTGGAAACCCCAAAGCTTAGAGAATAAGCAATAATCTAAGTAAAGGAGTTCTAATAACCTGCTACTTGCTTGTGTGTGTTACTTGTATAAGGTTTGGTTGCTTATTGTTGCTTGTATGTCTGAATGATTGCTTTGCTTGTTTGCTATCATCTATGTAATCACCTTTTTAAATTGATAAATATAAATATCAAACCAAAATAACTAATTATACTTGTCACATGTCTATGACCCAATAAAGGTATGAATGGAGAGTGCTAGCTTTGCAAAAATCTTGAGAAAAGTGTTTTTGGAAAAAGCTTTTCTACTCTTAAACATATTTTTGTATGATCTCTATAAGGGCTCGTAGAGCCATAAATAATATTTTAGCGTTAAGGCAAAACTAACATGGGATCCCCAATTAATAGCGAGAAGACTCGCTTTATTGTGCTTATAAAGCCTTAGATAATTTTGGTTGTAAGAGGACTCGCATGTTTATGCCTAAGGGGCCTTAGATGGTGGATAGTCTTAGTTTGGGATCCACCTATTTGGATTGGGACTCTTTTATCGACTAGGTTAATAGTCGAGTGTTGCCTAAAGGAGTAGTGCCCCTAGGTAGCCTCATGTGGATAAGCTAAAGTACCCTATGCAGGTAAGTATTGGGGATAATCGAAGTGTAGATGACATAATTCTACACCATTCATAGTTCCGGACTCCTATGAATGTGTTGCTTGCATTCATCGCGCCTGCATTCATTTTATATGTAGATAGCTTGCTTGCATATGTGATAATTTGCTTGAACGATAGTGGTGAGAGACGAACTTACGGAGTTGTTTTATGCTCATTCCCCCTTAGTTTCTCTTGCAGGTTTACTTACAATGTGATTGGGATAAATCTTGAGTGCTGAGTGTGAGATGAAGATATGTATATTAGTGTTAGAATTAGCTGAGATCTTTATATGTGATACATAAATATTCTTTGTAGAAAATATCTATATGTTAGAATTTAATATAATTTAATTTTTCTTGCAGTTTTCTAATGTTGGTATATCATATCTTATTATTTAATAGGGGATACCGATTCTCTACGGTTCTGAGGAACAATAGGATATCAAATATCTATAGTTATTTATATTTATATGTTATGCTATGTTACAATAAATTAATTACTTGAAAATCAGTAATCTTAGTAATTTATTATTTAGAGTCTTACATTTTCTAACTTGCAAGGTGGTTTTCAAATCATGGGTACACACATGTTATGAAAATTTTAAGTAATTCTACTAAACCCCCTTTAGAGTCCTAACATGTACATATGCTTAAGTATGTATACATAAGAGTACACTTGATAAATACATGTATGAAGACTCTTATACATAAGTACCCATTATGTACATAACCTAAAAAGAGGTATATACTAACTATATATATATATACCTTGCTAAATACACCCTTAAAGTGCAAAAATATGAAATTTATGAAGCTTTCTTAAGAGGGAACATTAGGCATACGAAAATACATATAAAAATATGTATGTTACCGTATGTGTATATGGGTATGTGTACTAGTATACGTATGAATACACGAGTATACATATTAGTATGTTAAAAGTATAAGTATATATATAACATATGTATAAAGTGTATGAATACATAAAGAAAAGAGTACATATGTAGTAGATGATATAAGTAATGACATAATCAAATGATGACATAAGCGATAACATAAGCAAATGATGACATAAGCCTCTAAAATAATAAACTATAAGATCATCTAAGTGTAAGAATCTAATGGCTAATTAAATCATTAAGTACTAAAATAGGATATAAACATAAGTAATAAGAATATTTAAGCTTCAATAGTTAAAATTTCAATAAATTTAGTCCATATCATAAAACACGGGTCTTAATGTCCAAAACAGACATCACCGTATGAACATGCATCCGAAAACGATGAAAAACAACTATAAGTTCATAAATATCGGAAATAAAATGAAAAAGTTACATACGATTAGCAATTAGGTTTAATTGAATAAAAACTGATAGTAATCTAAGTAGAATTAGGTACATAGATATCAAGAACCGTTAATTAATTCAATTACTTATTATCCTTATCATTTTGTAATGATCAAGTGATCTTAATGAGGGCGAGGATCTTCCGATCAATTATTACGACTAGAGCGAGTCATCATAGTTAAGTAAGTACTCCCAATGACTCTATACTTGTTTGTGCTTGTAGTTAGTACACTTAAATTAAATATTAATAACTTGATGCATGGGGTTTTGGGATATGCATGTACTTGATATTGATTGATTACTGTGAGAAATATTGTTAAATATGATAATTGATGATTTGATTGTTACATGATTTGGATGGTTTGTGGTTATTGGTTGATCGCCACATAATTTGACTTAATTATATTTAGCTTATCTTAAATTAAAAGGGGCATGCATTCTCTATGCATTACATTACTTATTCCGGCCGTTACTTCACTCAGAGGTAAAGAGAGGCCTTACGAAGCTTGTTTATATATTTTAAAGTATTTCTATACAATGCACTCGTACAACATGACCTTACCCAAACCTACGGACTTACTAGGTGATGGAGATACCAACCATATAGCTAAGGGTCGAGTTTAGAGATCTTCGCTGTAAGGTGTGAGTGTAGACTGCGAGGGCTGCCTCACCACTAGGCTTGAGATTTTGTGTACTACTGAATTTTCAAAAATGGAAATGTATTTTGTCAAATACAAAATTCAAAGTTATAGTTAAAAACCTAGGTGCTAGAGCCCGATCGTGATTGGTGCCAAAGTATCTCCAACCCTTATCTTGGAGGGCATTAAAATCTAATATTATAGATAGCACCGATCAACTACATATATTGTTTGGCATACTGCATATGCATGCATTCATATGATTGCAATAATTTGTTTGATAACTCGCTTGTCAATATAGTATAAAGGATAACTCACTAAGCTCTTGTAGCTTATTCCTCGATATTTTTTCTTTTGCAGGATGATAGATAATCGAACATGGGTTAAGAGCCAAGTGTTAAGTGCAAGTACTAAGACATTTTAGAGGTTGGAATTATAGAGAAGTTGTTTAGTTCATGTGAAACTTTAAATGTAAATACCACTTATGTACTTAAATTTTTCAACCTTATTAAGTTTGGATTTTAAGTCTATACTACTTGATCTTATCATTTGGTAAGGGACATCAATTCTCTACAGTTTTGAGGAACTATAAGATATCGAACATCCATAGTTATTTATATTTATTTGTTATAATAAATTAATTACTGAAAAACCAGTAATCTTAGTGATTCATCATTTAGAGTCTTGCAATCTTTGACTTGCAAAACAATTTCCATATCATGGGTGCATACGTGACATGGAAATTTTTAGGTAATCCTACTAAGCCCCCTTTAGAGTCTTGACACTTTGCGTATCTCATCTTGGTTAGTCAACTCATATGAGCATGTCTAAGTCCTCAATATTTCTTTAGTTTCTTAGCTAGCTCAAAGAGTACTTTGCCCATCTCATCTTGGTTAGCCTGCTCATATCGGCACGACTAAGTCTTCAATATCTCTTTAGAGTCTTAGTTAGCTCAAGGAGTGCTTCATTCATCTCATCTTAGTTAGTCAGCTCTTACCGACACAACCAAGTCTTCAATATCTCTTAGCTAGCTCAAGGAGCGCTTCACCCGTCTCATCTTAATTAGTCAGCTCATAGTGATAAGACCAAGTCCTCAATATCTCTTTAAGATCTTAGCCAGCTCAAGGAGTACTTCGCCCATCTCATCTTAGTTAGTTAGCTTATATGGACACAACTAAGTCCTTAATATCTCTTTAAGGTTTTAGCTAGCTCAAGGAGTACTTTACTCGTTTCATCTTGGTTAGTCAACTCATAAGGGTACAACCAAGTCCTCAATATCTCTTTAGGGTCTTGGTTAGCTCAAGAAGCACTTCACCCTTCTCATCTTAGTTAGTCAGCTCATAAGGGCATAATTAAGTTTTCAACATCTCTTAACTAGCTCAAGGAGTACTTTACCTATTTTATCTTAGTCAGTTAGCTTAGTTGGGCACTACTAGGTTTCGATCATTCATTTAAGGTCTAATAACCAAGTTTTTCGGATTCTTTTAGGGTTTTTGCCAACCTAAAGTGGTGCTACCCTCTTTCAAAATTATATTGTGTTTTTAGCTAGCTCTTAGAGCACCTCTTCTCTCTCCACCAAATCTTTAGTGAACCTAAACCTAAGGTAGCTAGCTAGTTGTAGTGCTTCTTAGGACAAATACCACCCCTAGTGATACAGACTTCATAGATAAATACACAAACCCAATGTCATGCATAACCAAAGGATGGGTTTGGGCTATGAGATGGCACAAAAAGTAAATAATAGTCAAAATTTGAGTAAGGGTTCTCGTGCACTAACATTGGATATGATACACCGATGCCTCACACGAGCTTAAGACGTACTTGATATGATGCACAAGTGTAACCAAAGGTTACTCACCATTAGTCCATGCTCAAAGGGTTGAATAAGAGTATCTTGAGAGTAAACAGCAAAACACTTAGCTCAAGAAAGTATGTCCAAAAAGTTCAATTTGATAATTGTTGCAACTATTACAATGTACAAGTATTTATATGACTCAATTAAGGTAAATCCTAGATGAGAGTAAATTACAAAAAAGATTCCTACTGGTAAAGGAAAAAGAGAATAATTTACAAGGGTATTAATGTCATCGTGTAAAAATAATACCATTGATAGTAAGGATAGTATAGATGTCAGAGAAGGATAGCACACACGTAATTTTGCTCATTCTGTAGTCTCAATAACACTGTGAGCCAAGTAAGGGTAGGCTTTGATTAAGTTTGGTTAGCATTGGTAGTTTGGCAACTTTGATTACTGGGACTAGACAAGGGTTGGCTCAAGGGTAACTCACATTCGGGTTAGCATCGAGTGATTGGCTCCTGGTAGCTATCAACCTGGCTTCTACAATGGTCTGGTAGATAGGATTTTGATTCAATGCTAGGATTCTTACGTAACAGAGAGGCTAGCTTGGTATGTCGGCTAGTCACCTCGGTAGCTTCTTAGATGATGTAAGAAGTGAAGTAGCTTGATAGGTTGAACTAGGACAAGCACTACTCCTTGGCGCTTTACTCACCTCAAACAGCTCGGCGAACCATCTGAGCGAGCCTTCAAGTTCCAAAGCATATGATCAGTCCTTGATCCTTATCATCCCCTTTGGGTTATTTGATATTTTAGATCAAATCTAACTCAGTTCTAACTTACTTATCCTTAGGAGTGTAAGGTTAGAGATCGACAATGTTGAAGGAGTTTAAGACTCCATATCCTTCAAGTAGTTCAATCTTGTAAGCATTAGGATTGATCATTTTAAACACTCTGAAAGGTCCATTAGCCTTAGGGGATAACTTGCTCTTCTTCAAATTCGAGAATAGCTCCTTGCTAAGGTAGATCTAGACCAAATCACCAGGTTGAAACTCTCTCTTCTTCCACCCTTGACCTTGCCTCTCAAGCTTAGCAATAGATCGGCTTAATTGCTCTAACACCTTTTAGTGCATGGCTCTGATGGCTTCGACTCTTTTTGTGGTTAACTAATCATCATCAGGTCTCAATTGGGGTACTTAATCCATTAGGAGCTCAGGGTTAAACTCACAAGCGACCTTAAATGGAGACATGTTTGTCACGTTGTGGGCGGTCCTATTGTAGGCAAACTTAATAATTGGTAGATACGGATCCTAATTAGCCATATTTCATCCGATAGCAACCCATAGCAAAGTTCTTATGATTCTATTGGCAACCTCGGTCTACCTATCAGTTTGTAGATGGTAGGACATACTGTATAATAGCTTGGTTCCCATTTGTCTCCATAGTGTCTTCCATAAATAGCTCATGAACTTAGGGTCTTGGTCCAAAACAATGTTTTTTAGCATGCCAAGAAGCTTGATTATTTCCTATAAGAAAAGAAAAGGGATAGCTGAAGCATCATTAGTTTTGGAACAAGACACAAAATGTGCCATATTGTTAAATCAATCTATGACCACCATGATGGAATCCTTCCTTCAAGTTATCCTTAGTAATCCCAACACGAAGTCCATACTTAGCTCGGAGCAGGGTTTGATCGGGATAAGCAAGGGTAAATAGTGGCCTTGCTCAGCTTGACTCTTTACCTTTCGATAGGTCCACATCTATCCAACACGGACCGCACATCTCTCATCATTCTTAACCAAAAGAATCTCGCAGATAGTACTTCATGGGTTTGACACTAGCCAAAGTGTCCTGTCAATCCTCCTCCATACACCTTATGCACTAGCAATTCTCTTGTGGAACAGGTCAAGATACATAGCCTCCTCTTCCTGAGTAAGTATCCATCTTCCCTATGATAGTTGTCTAGTATTCATCCTTCCTCATACTAGGCATGGATAAGACCAAAGTATGGATCCTTAGCATACAAATTCTTTATCGTTGAAAAGCCAAGTAGCTTGGCCTATAACTCAATCAAGAGAGAACGTCGTCTCAATAAGGCGTCGACCATTACATTATTCTTTCCATTCTTACATTTTACAACATAAGAAAAACCCTTCATGAACTCAACCCATTTGGCTTTCCTTTGAGACAACTTAGGTTAACTCTTTAGATATCTCAAAGATTCATTATCAATGTAGATCATAAACTCCTTGGGTAGTAAATAATGTTGCTACACTGTTAAGGCTCAGATTAAGGAGTAAAAATCCTTATCATATATAGAATAGTTGAGTATAGCTCCTCGAAGTTTCTCGCTAAAGTAAGCAATAGGTCGTCCTTCTTACATCAACGCAACACCTATGCCTAGTCTAGACATATCACACTCTACTTCAAAAACTTTGTTAAAGCTCAGTAGAGCTAAGATAGGGGCTATAGTCAACCTCTCTTTCAACTCCTCAAAACTCCTCTTCTCTTTCTCTCCACATCTGAATTCAATGCTCTTCTTTGACAGTTTGGTAAGTAAGGCCACAATCATATTGAAATCCTTTATAAATATGCAATAGAATGATGCTAAGCCATGGAAACTTCTCACATCTGTAGAATAGGTTAGCATAAGCCATTCTATAATCACTCTTATTTTCTCATCATTGACTCAGATGCCACCTCTACTCACAACAAACCCTAAGAAGATCACCTCGAGTAAGCAAAAGTCACATTTCTTCATTTTAGCATAGAGCTGTTTAGCTTGGAGTTTTGCAAAGACTCTTCGAAGATGCTCTTGGTAAGTCTCTAAGTTAAGACTATATACCAGAATGTCATTAAAATAAACTATGACAAACTTCCCTATTAATTCTCAAAACACATGATTCATTAGGCACATAAATGTGCTCGATGCATTAGACAATCCAAATGGCATTACAAGTCATTCATATTAACCATGTTATGTCTTGAATACAATCTTCCATTCATCACCCCCACGCATTTGAATTTGATGGCATCTAGATTTAAGGCCGATCTTGGAGAACATTCTTGCTCCATTCAGCTTAACCAACATATCATCACGCCATGGTATGAGATACCTATACTTGATTGTAATGTGATTAATTGCTCAACTATCTACACACATTCTCTAAGATCTATCTTTCATTGGCACTAACAAAGCCAATATGGTATAAGGGCTAATGGACTTACACACATATCCCTCCTTTATCAACTCATCTACTTGCTTTTGTAGCTCAATAGCCCGATCAGGATTCAGCCTATAGGCAAGTTTGTTCGGTAGCATGCCTCCTGGCTACAGGTCAATTATATGCTTGATGCCTCAAATAAGGGGCAAACCTTTCAATAGCTCTTCTAGAAATAGGTCGAAAAATCCCTCTAGCTAGGTTTTTACCTCTACAAGCAACTCCTTCTCCTCAGGTCTTATCTCTAGAATTCTTCAAACCTGTAGATAATTCAGTCCTTCAAGCCCTATCTCTCTTTTTAACTCGACTCAAGTTATTACCAAAACCTCTTTCTTCAGGGTTCAGCTTAGTTAGGTCTACATTACCTTTACCTACTCAACAATCATAGGACTCAATTTCATCCTTCTGTCTTCATGCGCTATAAAACTTATATTCCTTATCCCATCATATATTACTGCTCAATCGATCATCTATGGTTGTCTAAGCAGAATGTAGGATGATCTCATGGGTAGCACATCACAAAGTACTTCATCTCAGTAATTACCAATGCAAATAAGCACAAACACCTATTTGTTCACCTATAGGGTTCCTTTATTACTAAGCCAATGTAGCTTATAAGGTTTTAGGTAAGGCTTGGTTGGCAATTTTAATTGGTAGACCATAAATGCAAAGGCTGCATTGGTACAACTCCCACTATCAATGATCAACACACATAGAGAGTCATTTACCTTACATCCGATATGGAAGAGATTCTCCTTCTATTTATCTTCAGGCATAGAACTGACACTCATCGTCCTTCTCAACACTAAAGTAGCCAGCATAAAGCTGCCTTCCTTACTATAGATGACTTCCTCCTCAGAAAGCTCGATCTGTTCATCCTCTTTCAGCTCCTTTACTTTCTCGTCAATACTATCTACTTCAATAATCGGCATCTCACCTCGGATCACCATAGTTCTTCTATTCGGATATTAAGCGACCATGTGTCTAAAGCCTTGGCATTTAAAACACTTGTCTTCCTCCCTAAACTCTAGCCCTTCTCAAACTTCCTAAGGGGTTCCTTCTCCTCTGCTTGAGTAGTCTACAAGTCGAAACTCAATAACCTTACTTAGTTCTATTAGCACAAGTCTGCTTAGAATAGATCGGCTACTGTCAAGTCGGTTGATAGATGGTCAGAACCTTCCTACTCGGTGCCTTTCTATCCTTTAGGCAGCTCAGACTACGTGATCAAGCATTCTAATATCCAAGTTTCCAAGACTTCCCCAATCTCATACTTCAGTCTACTGATGAACTGAGATACAGTTTAGCCCTCTAGCTCTATGACTTTACATCAAATCATTAACATTTAGAATTCCTTAACATAAGTGTCTACACTCGACCCTCCTGGCCTCAGCTCCTGTAGTCTTTTGAAGGCATCCTACAAATAATAGCTTAACACATATCTTCTCCACACAAGCCTCTTCATTTCATACCAACTATTGATCTATCGTTCTCCTTCCCTTCTTTAAGTGGCTTGCAAATTCTTCCACCATAAGGCAGCATAACTAGTGAACTCCAACATAGTAAGTTTAAACTTTGCATTATCGAGTATATTGTGACATTCAAACTGCTTTTCAATCCCATCCACCCAATCTAGGTAGTCCCCAGCATCACCACTCCTAAAAAAACTTAGAATATGCATCCTCAACCGTTTAACTATAGGAGCTCTTATATTTCTTTCTTTAAGCTTGTAGTACTCTTCTGCTTCATAGTTTCCTTCCTCTTCTCCTTAATTTCTTCAAGGGCTAGCCTTCATCTAGCATCCCTACCCATTCCGCTAGCTCGAGGTGGTTGAGCTGGGGCATTAACTTGGCTAAATTGACCATTGCCTCACTTTTGCTGCTTACATCCTCTAGTAAGGTTATTTCTAACTTGTTGTCTATCTTCTTGAAGAATAGTCACCAAACTAGCTATTAAGTCAGTAAGCTTATCCAAGCAGTCACCCATCAACTGAGGTATGAAGCTCCCTTCTTGCCCTTAGCCATGTCGAGCACCACTTTCTTAGTTTCTCGGAATTCCTTGAACACTTGAATCTAACATTGTTGGTTACCCTACAAAATTGATGTCTAAAAATACCACTTGAAGTTCCGTCCATGAATAACAACTACAGATCAATAACCAATACTTCCAATACAACAAACAAACAATCAACCACACTCTATTTTTCCATATCAGAAACGAGGGAAAACAAAGCACAAAATTTTCCCTCAACACTTCCAAATACCAAACTCCTACATCAATAGTAGAACCTTTAACACATGGCAATAGTAATAAACCACTCAAAGAACATATTAACAGAATCCAACTTCAAATGTAGCTAAGCTCTAATATCAAGATAATATAGATTTTGTGGATGAATACACGAACCCAATATTATATGTAACCAAGGGATGGGTTCGGGCTGTGAGATGGCTTAAAAAGTAAATTATAATCAAAGGTTGAACAGGGGTTCCCATGCACCAATGTTGGATATGATGTAACAATGCCTCATACGAGCTCAAGACGTACTTGATATAATGCATAAAGTGTGGCTAGAGGTTACTCGCCACTAGTCCACGCTCAAAGGGTTAGATAAGAGTAGCTTGAGAGTAAGCAGCAAAACACTGAGCTCAAGAGAGTATGTCTTAAAAGTTCAATTAGATAACTATTGCAGCTATTACAATGTATAAGTATTTATGTGAATCAATTAAGGTAAATCCTAGGTGAGATTAAATTACAAAAAAGATTCCTACTGGTAAAGAAAAAAGAGACTAATTTACAAGGGTATTAATGTAACAAGCAAAAAGAATATCCATTGACAGTAAGGACAATATGGATGTCAGAAAAGAATAGCGTACATGTAATTTTGCTCATTCTGTGGTCCTAATAACACTGCGAACCAAGTAAGGGTAGGCCTTGATTAGGTCCGGTTGGCATTAGTAGTTCAATAACTCTGATTGCTAGGATTAAACAAGGGTTAGCTCAAAGGTAGCTCACATTCGAGTCAACCTCGAGTGGTTAGCTCTTGGCTACTAGCCTAATATTGGCAATGGTCAAGCTGACAGTATTCTAATTCAATGCAAGGAATGTTACGTGACAAAGAGGTTGGCTTGACACATTAGCTGGTCAACTCGGCAACTTCTTGGATGATGTAAGGAGTAAAGTAACTTGGTAGGTCGAACTAGGGTAAGCACTGCTCCTCGAGGCTTAACTCACAACCATCTAAGCAAGCCCTTAGGTTTCAGAGTACATGATCGGTCCTTGATCCCTAACACCTAAAGAAAAAATAAAATAATGTCTACTTTATATTTATAGCAAAGTTTTGCTCAAACTTCACCACAAAAAAGGATTGCTGTAAACATTCTATTTTTTCTCTCTTTTTTTAGAATTTTTAGGATAGGGTAAAGATTCTTAATTTAAGAAAAACTAATAAATAATAAATTTATAAAAAATACAAAAAATGGAAAGTTTATGGGGGAAAAAATGCAATAAATTTAGAAAACTACGAAAATTGGAAAATTTACATAAAATCAAAAAAATATAAATTTTTTCTTCAGAAAATTAAAAAAATTAAAAAAGTAACCAAAAATAGAAAAAATAGAGAATTTAGGAAATTTAGAAAATAATAAACTTTTTAGATAGTTTAAATAGAATTTAGATAAAAATAAAGAGAAGACTATTAGGCTTGAGTTTAGATTTGAATCTAGTCCAAGCTGACATTATTTACATGTGCAATTGATTGCACATATGGACAAGGCAAAAGCTAATGGCCTAATGGATAAGTACTTAGATTTGGCATTAGGTTACCTTTAGGTCTTGGGTTCGAACCTCACCAAAGGCATAAAAATGCCTTTTGCTATAACCTAGGTTTAGGTCCATTAGGGATTTGATGGAGAGAGAGGAGGCGCTCTAAGAGTTGGCTAAAACACAATAGAAATTCGAAAGATGGTAGTACCCCTTTGGCCTAGCAAGAACCCTAAAAGAATCCGAAAAACCCATTTATTAAACCTTAAATGAAAGATTAAAACTAATAGTGCCTTATTGAGCTAATTAACCAATATAAAACAAGTGAAGCACTCCTTAAGCTAGCTAAGAGATGTTGAAAACTTAGTCGTGCCCCTATGAGCTGACTAACCAAGATGAGATGGGCGAAACACTCTCAACATTGGCTAAGACCCCAAAGAGATATTGAGGACTTAGTTATACCCCTATGAGCTGACTAACTAAGATAAAACAAGCAAAGTACTCCTTAAGCTAACTAAGACTCTAAAGAGATATTGAAGACTTAGTTGTACTTATATAGGCTAACTAACCAAGACGAGATGGGCGAAGCACTCCTTGAACTAGATAAGACCCTAAAGAGATATTGAGGACTTAGTCGTATCCATATGAGCTGACTAACCTAGATGAGACAAGCAAAGCGTTCCTTGAGTTGGCGAAAACCCTAAAGAGATAATGAGGACTTAATTGAGCCCTTATGAGCTAACTAACCAAAATGAGATGGTAAAGCAGTCATTGAGCTAGCTAAGACCCTAAAGAGACGTTGAAGACTTGGTCATGCCCGTATGAGCTGGCTAACCAAGATGAGATGGGCGAAGCGCACCTTGAGCTAGCTAAGACCCTAAAGAGATATTGAGGACTTAGTTATGCCCCTATGAGCTGACTAACCAAGATGAGATGGGTGAAGAACTCTTTGAGGTAGCTAAGACCCTAAAGAGATATCAAAAACTTAGTTTGGCCCATATGAGCTTGCTAACTAAGATGAGATAAGTAAAGAGCTCTTTGAGCTAGCTAGGACATGAAAGAAATTTTGAAGACTTGGTTATGCTCATATGAGCTGATTGACCAAGATGAGACGAACAAAGCACCCCTTGAGTTTGCTAAGACCTTAAAAAGATATAAAGACTTAGTCATGCTCGAATGACCTAGTTAGCTAAGATGAGAAAGGCAAAGCCTCCTTGACCTGACTAAGACCCTAAAGAAATATTAAGGACTTGGTCATGCCCTTATGAGCTAACTAACCAAGATGGGATGGGCAAAGCACTCCTTAAGCTAGCTAAAACCCTAAAGAGATACTGCTAAAAGTAAGCACCTTATAGGTTGGCTAGAGACTCTAGGTAAAAGTTTGCTAGAAAACAAAAACGTGAATACTAGTTATTTTCCAAGTAGATATAGTCTAAATGCAAATGCAAAGTTCAAAAACCAATGTGCTAACTTCATATAGAAGCACATACTTAGTCTTACCAATAGCACCCACATTGCTAAATCTTTCTTCAAAAAGTCCTATCAAAACCAACTAACTCATTTTTCAAAATGCATTCAAATTTTGATCCTTAGTTGTCATCTTAACTAATCTTGGTATGAAGCCTCTAAAACTTCATTGGCTTTTTAGAGAAGTCATAGAAATTAACCCAATATAAAATGTCACCCACTGTTTTTTGTCGTTTCAAAACTTTTATAAATTGAAACCCTTATTCCTGACTAGTAAATCTCTATTGTAATGTGATTGCCTATCTGGATTTCGCCAATCCCTAAAAAATAGACAATAAAAACTCCCTGTCGAAGGGGATCAATCCATAATAAAGTATTTTAAAGAGTTTTGTCAATTACAAATGTTTTATTTCTCACTTTTCAACTTCTCTCATGTTTTCAGTGTATGTGTTCAATTAGACCACAATAACATTCAAGATGACTAGCATTATCATGTTCCAACTAAAACTTTCCATTAGCTTTTCACGAGTGGTATAATTCATAGGGTCTCTCAATTTTAGACCATCCATTTGAGACAAAATTAAAGCCCCTCTTAGTGGTACTTACTTCACGACATGACATCCCCTGTAATTGGGAGCAAAGTTTCCTCTAGAGTCTTGTGCATCGGGTAAAGCCTTTTTTAACACCATATCACCCTCTTTCAAGTTTCAGGGTCATACTCTTTTGTTGAAAGCCTAAACCATTCTTCGTTGGTAACACTGATTATGACATGGAGCTATTAATCTTCTCTTATCATCAAATTCAGCTGCTCGATGCATTTCTTTACCCAATCGACTTCATCCAACTAAGTTTGTGATAGAACTCTAATAGATGGGATCTCAACCTCAACTAGTAACACTGTTTCAGTGCCGTATACCAAAGAGTAAGGTGTTACCCCAATCGACATTTGGAAGTTCAATAGGCCATAAGTGTAAATGGCAACATCTCATGCCAGTCCTTATATGTAATAGCTATTTTTTCGATGATTCTTTCAAGTTTTTTATTGGTTGCTTCAACAGCTTCATTTATTTATGGCTAATAAGGTGTAAAGTTCCTATAAATGATCTTGAACTGCCGACATAACTCTAACATAAGCTTATTGTTGAGATTAGTGCCATTGTTAGTGATGATTGTTTCTAGAGCCCTGTATCAAACCAAGATATCTCTCTTGATCAACTTAACTGCTACCCCTTTAGTAACGCTTGAATAGGATGAGGCCTCAACCCATTTGCTAAAGTAGTTGATAGCGACCAGTATAAAGCAATGCCTATTAGATACTTTTAGAGTAATCAGGCCGATGATATCTATGCCCCACATTGAAATGGCCATGGCATAGAGAGTGTGTAATTCTTAAGGTAGGGCATTGATCTTATTTGCATAAACCTGGCATAAGTGATAATGTCAAATGTGTTTAATGCAATCGCTTTCCATTATTGACAAGTAATACCTTAGCCTCATAATTTTCTTAGCTAGCATGTAACCAGTCTTATGAGGTCTACATACTCCTTCATATACTTCTTTCACTAAAATCTAGGCCTCTTTATCGTCTACGCACCTTAAAAGTGTACCGTCAATAGATTGCCAGTACAAAGTAGACTCATTTACTAAGAATTAGGAAGCCAATCTCCTGATAATCCTTATGTCCTTTTTCTCAGCCTCTTCAAGGTATGTGCCTTGTTGTAGGAGCATTTTAATATCATGGTACCATGACTTTTTGCCATTTGTACCTTCAATTGCTATATAATAGGTAGGCTTTTCTTCAATTTCAATAGCGAGAGGCTGAATCTCAACTCTACCAAATATCTAGACCATCAATGCCAAAGTGGTTAATGCATTAGTAAATTGATTTTGAGTCCTCGGTACATGATTGAAAGTGATTTCTTTGTATTTCTCCATCAATTCAATCAAGTGCCAGTGATAAGCTGTTAGTTTAGGATCTTTCGTCTTGTATCCTCCTTGAGATTGGCCAATAATGAGTGAAGTGTCCCCATACACTTCTAATTCTAGAATATCTTTATCTAGAGTCATTTTGAGTCCCATGATGCATGCTTTATATTCAGTGATATTATTGGTGTATGGGAAAATGAGCCTTACGACTACAAGGTACTGTACATCAAGGGATATCGATATCAATTCCACACCGGAACACATTAGCAGCTACATCAAAGAACATCCTCCATTTCATAGGTCTATCATCTTTTCCTTCATCAAAACTTCCTTCTGCTACTAAAATATCTTTATCAAGGAATCTAACTTGTACCTCTTGAGGGGTGTCATTAGAGGGATTTCCTGTTAACTGATCTACTAGAGCTTGTCCCTTAACTAAATTCTAGTTCATGTACATAGTGTCAAACTCTAATAATAACAGTTGCCACTTTGAGATTCTACCAATTAAGGCTAGTTTATCTACCAAGTACTTAAGGGATTACGCTGAGTCAGTAACTCAACCTAGTAATAGAGCATGTATTGTCTAAGCCAATGCATTACCTAAACTAAAGCACAACATGTTCTTTCAATTTCCAAATACTTTGTTCCCCTTCAATAAATTTCTTACTTAAGTAATATATAGCCCATTCTTTTACTTCTTCGTCCTTTTGGCCAAGCATACACCCTATGGATTCTGGTAGTATTGTTAAGTATAGAAATAAAGGCTTCCCAGGTTTAGGGGCTACCAAAATTGGAGGGTTCATGAGGTACTCCTTAATTGTTATGAAGGCTTGCTCGCATTCTTCATCCCAATTTATTTTGGCATTCTTCTTCAACAATTTAAACAAAGGATGGCATTTATCTATAAGTTGAGATATAAATCGGGCTATATAATTTAAGCAACCTAATAAACCTCTAATTTCTTTGAGAGTACATGAAGGGGGTAAGTCAACTATTGCTTTGACTTTATCTGAGTCCACTTCGATGCCCCTTTGGTTGATTATGAAACCCAATAATTTCCTTAAAGTCACTTTGAAGGTACACTTCTTTGGGTTAAGCTTCGACTGGAATTTTCTCAACCTAGCAAACAATCTCCTTAGATTATCCACGTGATTCTCTCCTTCCTTAGACTTTATGATTATATCATCAACATATACCTCAACTTCTTTATGCATCATGTGGTAAAGGATTGAAACCATGGCTTGTTGGTAAGTAGCCCCAGTGTTTTTAAGTCCAAAAGGCATTACTTTATTGCAAAATATGCCCCAAGTTGTGATACATATTGTCTTAGCTTTATCTTCTTTGGACATTCGAATCTAATTATATTTGTAGAACCCATCCATGAATGAGAAAAGATGGTTCCCAACTGTATTATCAACCATGACATCAATATAGAGCAAGGGGAAATTATCTTTAGGGGTTACTCGGTTAAGGTCTCAAAAATTTATGCACACTCTGACTCTTTCACTCTTCTTCATTACTGTCACAATGTTGGCTACCCACTTAAGATAATCAAATACCTCGATGAAACCGACCTCTAGTAACTTTCTAACTTCTTCCTTAATTTTCAATAAGACATCAAGTTGAAACCTTCTTAACTTCTACTTCTTAGGTTTAATGTCTTCTCGTATGGGTAAGCAGTAGACTACAATTGATGGATCTAATCCAGGCATATCTTCATAAGACTATGCAAACACATCTTGGTATTTAGATAGTAGTGTGGTCATTTTTGCCTTTTGTTCTTCTTTCAAATTCCCTCTAATTTTCAATATTTTAAGGTTGTCATCAGTCCCAACATTGATTGTCTCAATTAGCTTATCAATGGAAATTCTACTCATTTCATATCTTTGCCAGCTTTCTTGAACGTCACTATGGCCATTGACATCACTCTCTATGACTAACCAAGTAAGGTTAGAGGTGATATCAATATTTTCATCACTTATCTACATGAGGTACCCCTAGCTTTGATTCTAAGCATTAGATCTAGGTAAAGTATGTAAAGAGAAGAGTATGAGTAAGGAAGGAGTGAAGAGAAAGAAGATTGATTTTTATTATATTAGAAGAAATTCTTTCAAGTAAAATACTGTAGAACAAAGGTAATTATTATAAAACTCAATAAAATATTAAACTTTAATTCATCCTTTACCCTAGAGAAGACTTATTGGTATTTGTAAGGATAAAGAACCAATTATTTAGGTGTTAAGGCTTGTAGGATGGGCCTATTATTTCATTCCTACTAGAGGTACCCTCTTTGGTAGGCTTTGAAGTCTAAACATCAACACGGGTGAAAGTTTTTGACAGCGTTGGAAAGGTTATTAGGGGGTCATACAATCTATCACCTCGTTTGCCCCTTGCTTGCATATTTTATAGCTCATCCATTGGAGTTGGGATGTTACCGAGCCCATAGGCACTACCCTAGCCTCTTTAATTTCAACCTCTCATCTTTCTTTCAAATGATAATCATATATACTTCTTTAAACATTTAAAGCCCAAAGTCCTCCTGCTCCTTAATGCCAATGTAAAGTATGGCCGTTTCCTTATATATTTCAAAATCCTAGTCACCTAGAATCATTATGACATAGCCATTTGAGATGAACTTAACTTTTTGATGTAAGCTTGAAGGTATGGCCCCCGTTGATTGTATCCATGCTCTTCCTAATAATAGGTTGAATGTTCTTGGGATGTCTATGACCTAAAATCGAATGTTGAAAGTCTTTGAGCCAATGTCAACTGCCAAGTCAATCTCTCCTATAATTTCCCTTCTAAATCTGTCAAAAGCCCTAATTGTTGTTGAACTCGACTTAATTGCAGTCGTATTGATGTCCAATAGATCCAGGTAGCAAGAGGGTAGACATTCAATGATAATCCATTGTCGATGAGGACTCTTGCTATGATAGTGTTGTTTACCCTTACTATTATGAAGAGAGGCTTAGTTTGTTGATTACCGTCTTTGCCTAGTTTATCGGTAGAGAAAGAAATCTGATCTATAATGAGGATAGAGTTGGTGACAAATCCCTTTCTTTTGGCTGGTATCTTACGAAAGACTTTGACCTCCCTCAAAGTTATGCATAAAGCTTCCCAATACGATTTTGATGCCATTAATAGACTCATAAGAGATATTTGTGCTGGAGTCTTATTAAACTAATCCATTATCTTATACTCACTAAACTTGATTATTTTGGTAAAGGCAAACAATCCTTCCTCATATTCAGTTGATTCATTGTTTGGGCTTTCCAACATAGTTTTCTTTTTCAAGTCTTCCTTTGGGTCATAAATTCTACCAAAGCACGTAATTCCCCCCACTAGTGAACTCGATTTCCCTTAATTTACTGCTTGGTAGTTGAAAGGGGTAATTTTATAACTTTCAAGGGCTAAAGGCACATGGAAGGTATACCTTTTGGTCTTTGGAATTTGCTTTTCCTCTTGTTTGTAGATTTATAGACCTTGAGTTCTTAGTTAGAACCAATCATGTTGATGGCGGGATTTAAGTCATTAATTATCATGTTGATGATGGGCCCATGGCTAAGTAAGGGGTTGTTGTTGACGTTTGGAGTTAGAACCTCTACAAAGTCTATCTGGACTATACCTTCATCAATTAAGTCTTGAATTTTGTTCCTTAATCTCCTACATGAGTCAGTTGAATGGCTCACCTGCCCTAAGTGATATTGACATTTGGCATTAGGATAAAAAACCTTTAGCCTATATCTTTCATTGGGATGCTCAAAATGGATCAAATTATCTTTTCTTAATTTTTCAAGGAACTAGCTAAGAGGAACCAATATCTTGGTGAACTATCTCAGAACCCTGCTAACTTGTAGCTAACTTCAGAATTGTTGCTGCATTAGTAGAGGATTTGTTTTGAAGGAGACCTAGGTATTGGACGTGGTGCTTGAATTCACCATGCTAATAATTGCTTCTTTGGTCTTGCTGGTGGCAGGCTTTACAGAAGGTGGTCTTTTATCTGATGGCTCTTGTAATTTACTAAAAGCGATAGCATTTTCAATTTGGCATCCTGCAGCCACTACCACTACAAAACTGGAGGAGGCTTACCTAATTAGATAAGAAAAGTAAGGCCTTTCAAGAGTATTAATGAAGGCTGAAGTCAGCTCTTTCTTAGTCAACCCGTACAACTAAGGATCTCCACCTCTAGGCATACTCTTTGAATGACTCATTGTTCTTGTTTTGCAGGGCGACCAAGCCCATCATGGTTAGTGCCACTTCAACATTAAATTTGTATTGTTCATAGAATGCCTAGCCAACTTCTCTTAAGTATTGATCTGGCTAAGATCAAGCTAGGTGTACCAGGTTAAAGCAAGGCCTGTTAAGCTATCTTGAAAAGTTTGCACCATAAGTTGGTCATATTGTACATACTTACCCATCTTGCATACGTACAGCCTAGTATGCAATTTAGGGCACCCAATCCCATTGTATTTCTCAAAGTTAGGTACTTTAAATTTTTCTAGAAAGCTTCCATAGTCATAAGTAGAGAAGTCTGTAATACTAGCTTGCTTTAAGCCATTGTAACCTTCGAGCATTTTCATTTTCTCACTGATTTGTTAAGTCAACCGCCTCTCAAGCTCTTTCAATCTGTCTTCATTAGTCTCAAGCTTAAGGTTGATTGGGAATGAGTAAGTGTTTGGCTTGAAAGTTAGGTTGACCTTCGGATAGACCCCTTCCATCTCAAAAGATTCAAAAACCTAGTTGACTTTAGGATAAGCTTCTTTAGCTTTGAGTCATAAGGCTTCTACATTCTTTCCATATCAAGCTTTAGAGCTTTCCTCATTCAATGGTACTGTAGACTTGAGTAAGGTGATGTCAGCAAGAAGGCTCAGTTGATCTGAAACTTTTCCCATTGTTCTTTCCAAGGAGCGGAATCTCAACTCAATAGGATCAATAACTTCTGGGTCCATATCATTGTTGTCATTCATTGTGTAGACATTATCATTTCCTTGGTGAGCCATCTTGGTTTAAGAGCAGGTTTAGATAAGTTATTCTCTAGAAGGCTTAGCATTTGGGAGCTACCTTTGCAACCTGGTTCAAGATTACTTCTCAACAAGTTAGTACATAAATATTTCAAAATAATGAGATGAATGGAAAATAAAATAAAGAAATGTACATGAATGTAAAGATGTATGGCATACAAATGTAGAGAAATAGAATCAACAGATAACCAGCAAGATGGTAATTTTTATTATTTTGCAACTTTCAAAGTTCCTTTTTACATTATTTGAAAAAAATACATTGTTTCATAAGAAGAAAAGTACTCATATCTCTAGACGTCTAGAGCTTAGCTAATGTTCCCTTTTTCTGCTTACTGATCCTATTAATGCTTCCTTCCTCTTTTCTAAGTTGGGCTCTACTATTTCTTCAAGTTCCTTAAGCCTTTTCTAGGTCATCCTCAATTGATGTTCTAAGGCCTAGGAATGTTGTCTTGATTCTCGCTCTTCATAAATCACTCTGATAATAACTTGTACTTGGTCCATGTAAGTCTTAATTTCAAGGTCTAGTTCAGTTGGTGCAAGTTGTATGATTTCTGGTGCTTAATACTGGATCTCCCTTATCTTATGGAGTCAATCGTATAAATATTCTTTGGTAACCCTATGCTTGTCTACTTCTCCCAACTACTCTGCTAAATCGATGTTAGGACTAACAATCCTCATTTTCCATAATTGCTTTATTGCCTAAAGTTTGGACATCTTTTGTGGCAATAGAATTTAAAGGTCCTCATAATCTAAAGTCATAATATCCAATAAGGGCCTGTAGACTATATCTTGGATTCCTCTAAATTGTCTAATGATATTGTTAGGGTAATAGCCTATGTATAATCTCATCCTAATTAGGGGTATTGCTTGGTAATTTTTACAAACTAAGATTACCTTCTTGAAGTTACTTCATCTTGCTGCCCATAAGATATCAACAACTTGGAAATTTCATAGCACTTCCTCCTAGTAGTAAGTGGATTTTTCTTCTAGGAGATGGACCTTATCAATAAAAGAGTCAATCAAATTAATACTATGGGCGAATTTTCCTCGGATCAAATCAAGCCCATAACACTTCATGTAGCTTACAAACCAGACTGTTAGTAATGTCATGCTGGTTTTTAGTGCATCATTATTTTTTTCTTTCAAAATATTGAGACTTCTAATTTTTTCTGTGATGAGGACTAGGACATATGATTTGCCTTCAAGAAACTAGCCTACTAATTCAATGACCCTAAAATGAATAAGGAACTTTCCATTAGGGAATAGGAGTGTCCCGAATGCAACCAAGATAAAAGCCTTCATTTTGTTCCACATTGATTAATCAAATCAATATATAAGGGAGGGGGAAGTGGTCTTTATGGGTGGCATCATTCAATTTTCTATAATCTATGCAAACTCTCCACCTGATCATAGTACGAGTAAAGATTAACTCATTTACCTCATTTTTAACCATAGTCATACCACCTTTTTTTGGCACTACCTAAATGAGACTAACCCACTTACCATCTGAGATAGGGTAAACAATACCTACATCCAGTAATATGAGTACTTCTTTCTTCACTACCTCCTTAAGAGTTAGGTTGAGTTATCATTGTGGCTATACTGTAGGGTTGCACTCAACCTCAAGCAATATCTTGTAAGTGCAAATTAAGGGGCCGATCCCCTTTATATCGACAATGGTTCACTCGATGGCTTCTTGATGCTCTCTTGGAAATCTTAAAAGTTATTTATCCTGGTCACCTATCAAAGAAGAGGAGATAATTATTGGCAAAGTATCATTTGTTCTAAGATAAGCATATTTTAAATGACTAGGTAAAGGTTTAAGTTCAAGCACCGAGGGTTGTGTAAATGATGGAACTAGCTTTTGCTCACTGGTACTTAGTTCTTCATAGTATCGAGCTTTGATTTCTGACACTAGTTCCCTACCTTCTTCTTCAAGCTCGCCATCATCGCTCCAATCATTCGGATTCCTAAGAATTGACTCCATGATATCCAATCCTACTTTCTCTTCTATAGACTTACAGGTAATCTCATCAAAGATGTCAATAGTGTAACAGGATTTGCAATCATCAAAATGCTTTATGGCTTCATAAACATTAAACATTGCCTGAATGTCCATAACTCTTAAAGTCAACTTACCTTGTTCCATGTTTATCAACGCCTTACCTGTTGCGAGAAACGGTTTGCCCAAGATCATAGGTACCTCTCTATCTTCTTCCATCTCTAGGACTATAAAGTTAACTGGGAAGATAAATTTGTCTACCTTTACTAGGACATTCTCAACAATACCCTTTGGGTATTTGATACTCCTATCAATAAGTTGCAAGGTGACATAAGTCTCCTTACAATCTCCAAGTCACAACTTCCTGAAAATAAACAAGGGCATTAAATTTATACTTGCACCTAAATCAATAAGAACCTTACCAAAATGAAAATTTCCCATAGTGTAAGGAACAGTAAAACTCCCCTAATCTCTTTGTTTTCTAGGCAAGGTAGATAAATTTTTCTGAAGGATCATGGAGCACTCCCTTGTAAGCATTACTAGTTTGTTCCCATTAATCTTTCTCTTCTTAGTGAGCATATCCTTCATGAATTTGGCATAGGAAGGCATCTGCTGTAGTGCTTCTGTAAAAAGGATGTTGACTTGCAACTTCTTGAAGACATCTAGGAATTTGGCAAATTGAGCGTCTAGCTGCTATTGCTTCAATATTCCTAGAAAGGGGACTAGAGGGACATACAATTTCACTTTTGGTGACTTTTGCGTTGGTTCCTCTTCTACCTCCTTCCCTTTTTCTACCTTTAGAATCTCCACCTTTTCTTCAACGCGTCTATCAACTGTATCCAATGATTTTCTACTCCTTAACATAATAGCATTAACACCTCTAAGATTCTCTTTAGTATTACTGGGTAAAGACCCTATTGGTCCATTACTCAACTATTGAGAAATCTGACTAATCTGATTCTTAAGGTTTCGAATAGTCGCCTGTTGATTTTGTAGCAAGGTATTGATTTTTTGCATACAGCTCAACATGAGCTCTTCCATTCTAGATTGATTTTGCTAAGGTGGAGCGTTCTGAGCAAGACCTTGCTTTTAGAATCCCAATGGTCATTGGAATGCATTGTTATCATTTCTCTACAAGAAATTTAGATGATTACACCACCCAGGATTATATGTATTCGAATATGGCCCTTAATTGCCACATTGAAAATTGTTGACAAAATTCACCTATTCTCTACTGGTTAGAGCTGAGTGGTTCCTAGTTAAGCACTTAAGAGTCGAATGTGGTCTTAAACATAACTCACAAAAAACAATAGGGTTAGCATTAAAAGATTGTGTTGTAGTGAGTTTACTTACCTGAGTAATAAGAGCTGCAATCTAAGTCATTAATTGAGAAACAATGCTATTGTCACTGGCTGCTGCCACTCCTAACTTGCTTCTCTCGTTTTGCTAGATATGTGCACTGGAGGCCATTTCTTCTATCAGTGCGCATGCTTTATTATATGTCTTTCCCATCTGAGAATCTCCAGCTGCAGCATCAACTAGGGACCTCAATATCTCATCTAGACTGAGATAAAAGATCTCAATCAAGAGATTGTCTAGCAAGCCATCATGTGGGCATTTTCTAATCACCTCCTTGAATCTTTCCTATGCTTCATAAAGTGACTCACAACTAAACTTGGTAAAGTTGGCGATATCGTTCCTTAATTTTGCAATCCTAGCTGGTGGGAAAAATCTCCTTAAGAACTTCAATAAAAGATTAGCCCAGGTAGTGATAGACTCTTGTAGCAGTGAAGAAAACCAAGCTCTAGCTTTATCCCTCAATGAAAAAGGAAAGAGCTGTAATCTGATAACCTCGTCTATCACATTGTTCATCTTCACTGTATTACAGTATTGAAGGAATCCTACAATATGCTCGTCAAGACTTTCATTGGGATATCTTCCAAACTAATTTGTCTGAACCATCTAAATAAGGGATGGCTTCAACTCAAAGTTGTTAACTTGAATAATAGGCCTCCTTATAGCTGAACCCATCACCGTGGGTACTGTATAATCTCATAATGCTCGTGGAACTCCTTATATCTAATTATTACCTTCGTTACCTACCATCTCATCTATTCTTCTTCTGTTCTCTCACCTTAACTAATGCAAAGTGCACTATATTTCTAAATCTAATGGTAAAATTTCAGCACTTCTACTCCTACGCATAAAATACCTATAAAGAAGAGCAAAAATAACATACATCGTCAATTGCACCTAAATTACCTACAAAACTAAAAGGTTTAATATTTCCAGTCCCCAGCAACGGTGCAAAAAACTTGATTTGCTTGAACTATATATAGAAAAATAAAACGTGAATACTCCAGTAAGTATATTGGGTCAGAATCAAGTAATATAGAGAAAGTAAGGTGGTCGATCCCTTGAGGACTAAGAAATTACTAATCCTATGCTAGTTCTTATCAATATTCAGGCAATCAAAATTAAATTAATTAATCTAATAATTACTCTAAAACTATTGAAAAGAAAATAACTATAAAAAATCTAAAATTAAGTAATCAATTAAGAATTATGGAAAAATAGAATCCACCCTAGATTACGTAAATCAAGTTGTTATCATATTATATAAGATTAATAGCTATATGGTCATTTAAGTAAAATTATTATACCTTAAAATTTAAGGATTTAAACCCCTGATTAATTAGTCAACTTTCTCATTTTCCAATTATCAGTGGACTCTAAATTATGATCATATATCTCTCGATATTATAATTGTTTGATGTCCTAAATCAATTATCCCTAATGTCTTAGTGAATAATCAATCGCCAAACATCGCATTAATCTCTAGATAATTTCTAATTAATTCAATTAACTCTGCTTTCTCATTGATTAATCAAATCAACTAAGAATATCTAACAAACCCTAATCCACTCCCATATCATTAGGATTTCTAACAACTATAATCAATTGAATTAAATTAATTGAAATCATAGAAATTGCAATCATGAATCACCCATATATCTTTTAATCCTATAACATAAACACAATCATCATCTTTACTATCTAAGATTTCATCAATTCCCATAAATAATTTTAGTTAGCATGGATTTGAAAACAAAAACACAAATATTGATTGAAATTGCAAGGAAATTCATAGCATAAGTAATTCACAGAATTACATAAGAATAATTGAAATAGATGTCACCAATTCTTTATTGCAAAGAAATAATCTTCAATTGCAGCTTTAATCTTGGTCTCCACAGCAAAAGCAAAATCCTCTCAATGATCAAAGCGCTTCTCTCGAAGAATTCTTCAGAAACCATCTAAAACTATTCTACAACTCTCGATGTCTAAGGAAAAGTGTTTACCAATCCCCTCCAACAATGAAACATAAGCTATTTATATGAAAAATTAGGGTTAGCTCGCGTGAAGTTTCTTTTTTCATGAAGTTCGGTAGTATAAGTGCAAGGTCGGCTTTTAGGCCGACGACGCAGTCATCCAAGGTTACCAAAATAGTCATCCAAACCTACCAATACAAGTTGTAAGCCGTAAGCCGATTGTTAAGCCGATGGCCTTTAATTCAAAATTACATGAAATTCCTCTAAATCGTCCATGATTTCACTCTTAAATTCTCTAATTCCTAAAATGTCCAAATGAACATAATTAAGTACCAATTCTTAATGATTTTTATAAAATCCATAATAATTCTATCTTAATTTACACTTTAAAACATGAAAAATATGCCTTTATCAGTTACATTACAGTACCTGAAGCTTACACAATGACCCCCTTGTCTTAAGGTCCTAATACAGTCTGGGTTTGACCAGTTCTATCACACATTTGTGGTATATAAAGTAAACGCCCCCTAAATAATTTAATAAATAAAACTAAACCTATAGAAACGTTAGTACAGTTATGGTATAAGTAATAACAAGTGGATAAATAAATTGCACTCAGTAAGGTGAATTTTTAAAGATTAATTTTAATTTTGGAAAGCTAGATGGCTAACTCTCTTGATGTCCCCAGTGGAGTTACCATCCTATCGAGACTGATTTTTTCTCAATTTCTTAAATAAGTCTTCTTTAAATCGATCAAGATTAAACCCTACCTATTTAATGCTGACCATCGACTACGATTTAAAAAAAAAAACAATTCTTTTATATTTTGAAAATATTTTTGGACTCACCATCCAATCAAAGTCAGAAAAAAAAAAAAGTTAAATTATAACCAATTGAGAGGATTAGTTATAATTTAGCTATTGGTCTTTTCAATAAATCTAATATTATAAACAATTTTAAGAACCAAAAAATTGAGTCTAAGGTTAGATTTTTTAAACCCTTATGAGTACCAACAACTTTTTAAATTTAGTTTTAATTTTAAAAATCACCTTTAAAAAAAAACTATCCTATAAAGTGAAACTCAATCATTAGTTAACGAATTGAATAATTCAAGTAATTTAAACTAAAAAAAAAAAAATAGGTTTTTTCGTTTTTTACCGTTGCCCGATAAGTGCCTACATACATGCTATTTAGGATCAGACATGCATATTTCTATCAATGAAAACTTTAAGTAAGTAAGTTGATTTTAATTTTTTGAAAAAGGTCGGGTTTATGTTTTTACTTGATTCAATTTATTTAAGGAAATTTTTCAAAGGGTCATAAACTAGATTTTATTTATGGAAAGTTCTAAGAAAAGTTCCTAATTTGAAAAATGATCGTTTACTTTTTATTTAGAGAATCGGTTTTCTAAGTGGTAAGATGATTTTCTATCTACTAACCTATTTATTTACTTTTATTTTTATTATTATTTTTTAATATTACTTTATTTATTTATTATTTTTTTATTTTATTTTATCTATTTCTATTATGCTTTAATCAAAAAAGTAAAAATAAAAATAAACTATTTTTTTCTTCTCTTTTTCTTGCTTTTTACCCCCTTTTTTATTTTTTCTTCTCTCTCTTTTTTTTACAAATGCATTTACATATTACATAAAATAAATAAATAAATAAAAAGAAACAATTAACAAAAGAAAAAGGGTCGTGCTTGGATAGGTTAGGCATGTGAGTCGGACCTAGGTCGTAAGCATGGATTCGAGTCAGGTCATTAGGCTAAACTCAAGTCTAGAGCGACTTGTGAGAGTAGAGACAACAATGGCTTCGTAGGGGTTGATTCAAGGCAATCCGAACGTCGAATTGAGAGAGTAAGAGAATTTTTGTGTGTTTTGGATTGGGATTTGGGGGGGTAACAAATGCCGTGACTTGAGGTAGCTGTTAAGGTGGTTTTTTAGTGTAGTAGTTGGTGGTAGTTGAAGGTGTGTTCAAATGGTGGTAGCTATGGCTCGAAAGAGGGTTGGGACTTAGGTTTCTGGATGCTACGAGCACATCCGTAGCACCAAATTTGGTCACGAAGTGGTAAGGGTAGTGTTTTGAGGAGATGGTGGCGGTAGTTAAGGTTTGGATATGGTAGGATTGGAACCACAGCTAGGAAGCACAACGATGGTTAATTGTGGTTAGGTTCGAAAGCTGGTGGCTAGAAGAATCTAGCTACAGTGGTGGTTTCACTTGAAGTTGACTAAAGAAGAAGAATCAAAGAGAGAAAGAAAGAGAGAGGGACAAGAGAGAGATCATGAGAGAAGGATAGATTTCTAATGATTGTTCATGATTGTGTTTCTAAAACGATTTCCTAGACCCTATTTATACTAATGACAGTCGAAATCTGTTTGGTAAGCTTCAAAAATTTTGAAAATCACTTCAATTGCATTGAAGAATAGTTGACTTGAAATCAAGTTTTTTCAAACTTTGAGCTTAAAAGGATGAATTTGGTCAGTTTTTTTATTCCAATTCATAGCGGGCCATTTCTATCTTGCAACTTCATCATTAATTTGGAGAAATTGCAGCAATAAAAGGTTCGAAAATCAAGTTGAAGTTAATTGATTAAATAGGAAAATATGGGGAAAATATGAGAAAGGAGGAGAAAGAGAAAGAAAAGGGAGAGAAAAGGGGCTGACGTGGTGTCATGTTAGCCATGTCATCCAATAAGAGAATGCTACGTGTCCTATCATGATACGTAGCAACTTCTTATGGTGTGTTAGGTGACGCATATCATGCCACATGTACACCACGTAACTGACACATGGATCCATGTTGACGTGGCATTCCTATGGCACTACATCAGCTGTAGTTCGATTGCTTGATGCTACATGTTAAGACACATGGTACAATAAGATCCTAATATGTGGCAATGCGATGTGTGTTTGTTTAAAAAATGCAACAAAAATCATTTTTATACCTTTGGTGATGTTCGAACCCAAGACCTCAAGCTAACCTAATGCCAAATCTAAGTACTTATTCGTTAGGCCGTTAGTCTATACTTTGTCTATATGTACAATTGCACATAAGGACTAAGTTAGCTTGGGCTAGATTCAAATCTAAGTCCAAGCCCAATGATCCTCTCCTTATTTTCATCTATTATTTTCTAAATTTCCTAAATCATCTATTTCTTCTATTTTTTATGAATATTTTCAATTTTTCAATGTCTTGTAATTTTCTAAAAAAAATTTATATTTTTACAATTTTTCATAAATTTTCCATTTTTTGCAGTTTTTGAAATTTATTGTATTTTTTTGTTTTTCCTTAACTTTCCATTTTTTTATTTTTTTCTAAATTTATTATTTTTTGGTTTTTCCTAAATTAGGACCCTTTACACTATCCTAAAAATTCTAAAAAAAAAAAGGCAAAAATAGAGTATCTGCAGCTATTTTTGTATCTTTACTAAGTTTCTTTTTTTTTTTTTTTTGTAAATTTTCTACCCTTTTTTGTATTTTTCTATATTTTCAAAATTATGACCCTTTACCCAATCCTAAAAAAAAAATTGAAAAATAAAGAAAAGACAAAAATAAAGTACCTACAACTGCCTCTCTTTGTAGTGAAATTTGAGGAAAACTTTATCATAAAGATAAGAAAGATACTATTTTTGCCCTGAAGGTGAAATTTGTCTTAAGAAGCGCTACAACTAACTCACTAACCTAGGTTTGGTCCACTAAAGATTTAATGAATGGTGAAAAGTGAAAGAGAGAGGAGGTGCTCTAAGAGCTAGTTGAGTGAGTTGAGGAAATTCTAGCACCCTAGGAACTGGCTAGAAAGATCGGTTTAAAAGTTTGTCATACCCTTCTAAGCTAATTAACTTAGGAAGGAGTATCTCTAGGGGACTAGCAACCTTAAACTAGAATTGATTTAAAAACCCTAGTTATGCTCTTCTAAGCTCACTAACCTAGGCAAGAGTGTTTCTAACGGACTGCAACCCTAAATTACCTCAAAAGAAGTACCCTACGGGCTCGTTAAAAGGAATCAATGATGAAAGAAAGCACCCTATGGGCTTACTTGAGAGAAAATTGGTAAAAGAAAGTACCTTATAAGCTCACTAAAACAAATTGGTGAAAAGAAGTGCCCAGTGGGCTCGCGAAAAAGGGATTGGTGAAGAGAAGTGCCCCATAGGCTTACCACAACAAATTGGTGAAAAGAAACATGATAACACTCTAAGAGCACGGGATACAAAGGTCTCAAGTTAGGATGGCGCTTAGAGAGCATATGATTCAAGGGTTTCAAGTCAAGATAACACTCTAAGAGCATGCAATTCAAGAGTCAGGATAGCACTCCCAGAACATGCGATCCAAGAGTTAGGTTAGGATAGCGCTCTAAGACCATGCGATCCAAGAGTTTCAAATTAAGCTAGGATAATGCTATTAGAGCATGTAATCCAAGAGTTTCAAGTCAAGATAGCGCTCTAAGAGCATCCAATGCAAGAGTCAGGATAACGCTCCGAAAGCATGCAATCCAAGAGTCAAGTCAAGACAGTACTCCTAAAGCATGCGATCCAAGAGTTAAGATAGTACTCCAAAAGCTAAGATAGCACTCCAAGAGCATGCAATCTAAGAGTCACGATAGTGCTCTTAGAGCACACAATCCAAGAGTTAGGATAAGATAGTGCCCCTAAAGCATGCGATCCAAGGGTTAAGATAGCACTTTAGGAGCATGTGATTTGAAGGTTTCAAGCAAACGATCCATGGGGACCAAAGTAAAAAGGGCTCGTGTAAAAATTCTTGGGAGGGTTGAAAAAAAAAAGGGATAGATTTGTTTGTTGGTAATCATGTAAGATGGGGAAAACACTAGGGAACAAGTCCCTTGATAGAAAGAGAAGTGGGTAACATCAATTATGAGGGCGATCATGTTAAAGAGGATGATTCTGGCCTCCAAGGCCAACTTGGGACCAATTTTTACATGGGAGCAGATCCCTGAACTTTGGATAAAAAGAGGTGAAAACAATAGTTGCCGAGGTAATGATAAAAGCTTACTTCTAGGGTTGACTTTGGTGAAGATGACTTTTGAATTGTTGAAAACCTAGACTACTATGGTGATAAAAGAAAGGACTGAAATGAGAGGGAATCAAATTTATTGCTAATAGGTTTGGATTCTCCTAGTAGTATGTATGCCTTTCAGCAACATAACGACTTGATCTTCTGGGCCACCTTTATCCAGGAGAACCCTTTCTTTCCCTCAAGGGAAAATAACTTTCCATGACTTTTTCAAATTTCTTCTTATCAAAAGATATCTCATTAAAGATAGGTTTAGTCTACAAGGACTTCCTCATACGCTCGACTTAAATTCCTCTCTCTTGACTTTGATTCCAAAAATTATGGTCCATCTTGTAAGCAATACACTTTTAATCAATCTGTAGGTCTTTTTAGGAATGTGCTAAAGACTTTTGGTCTTCGATTTCAAATTGTATATTACTTAAATGGCTTTTTTTAAAAGAACTGCTCTTCAACATGAGTTAACAAGTCAAGAACCTTATAGTTAAAACTAAAATTATGCTTAGCCCAATTTCAAATGTAACTTTTACCAAGGATAAGTTATCTCCTTTTAATCAGAAGGGCCTATAAGGAAGGGTGGAATTTTGGGCGGGCCATGAGCCATGTGTCAATTTCAATTTCTTTAAGGATCATAATTTTTTGGGGGGAAACTTTGGTATTTGCCTCGGCTTCTTTCAAGCTTAATTGCTTTGACTTAATCATCTTGTTTGTGTCGAGCACACTTTTGATTTTTCATTTCATATTTTCCCATTTTTCCTCTTTCTTTCTTCTTTTCTTTTTCATTTAAGGCAAAGATGATTATTCTTTCTTTTGGCTTGCAGCTCAAAGCATATGTGATTTGTGTTTAGTGTTTAGAATGGATGCCTTTCTTCATCTTACAGGAAATTAGTTATCAATGGCAACAATTACTCTTGAATTGATGTAACTAAAGCAAGCAGAAATTAGTTTTAACATTTTCTTCTAATAGATGCTCCTAACCTCCTTTTTTCCCCATTGTGGGGATGGTTCTTGATAGGGTTTAATTTTGAAAATACCCCAATAAAAGGTTCAATGAGGCTGACAAAGGATTTTGTGTTTAGGATATTGAAAAAAATTGCCTAACTTCATTGTGACTAATGTATTAAATGTAAGATGGACTTACTTTAATGAATGAGTCCAATAGTTTCACAATGATGTAACTCGACTCTCAAAGTGTCTCATGGTTGGTGTTTGGGATTCGTTTTGCCTTTCTTCATTCTAAACCTTTTAACTAATGAGATATCTTAAAATAAGAGAAATGCAAACAAAGCACTTCATTTTAACCACTTGTCTTTTACAAATATCGTGAAATTTGACCCTATCCTTGAAGTGAGTCCAATTAGATTGCCCCTACATCTATTAGGTCTTAAACTCTATTTTTCAGTTCCCAACAGTTGTCAATAGAATGCCCTTACTAACCCATATGATATTCACATTGTACATTTGGGTCATATTTCCTCTGCTTGTATCCTGGCATTAAGGCTTTCTGTTGCAACAAGCCCTTGTTTCTTAGGTGGCCAAAAACTTAAGAGAATGAGGCAAGGATCTAAGTGAACTTTCATCTAGGTATTTTTTGGCCTTTTTTGCTTAGTGTAGGTCTTGACGTTGTAGTATTTATTTATGCCTCGAATTTGGTGGGGTTGGTCTTTTTCCAGTTAGCCTCCCTTCCTTATGACTTCTTCAATTCGGCTCCTAACAAGTACAATGTCCACAAAACTAGCCATTGTATTACTCAATAAGTGCCCATAATATGATTCCTCCAATGAGTTAATAAAGATAGATGTTAATTCTTTTTTAGGGAGAGGAGGAATGATTATAGCTGCCATACCTCTCCATCTTTGGGCGTATTCATTAAATGACTCATTTTTCTTCTTTCTTATTATGGATAAGTCTCAAATCAAAGGAATTGTCACAATGTTAAACTTGTATTGCTCATAGAATACTCGAGCCAATTTCTCCTAAGTATTGATCTAGTTGAGATCGAGTTGGGCATACCAGGTTAATGTGGGCCTTGTCAGATTATCTTAGAAAGTTTATACCATGAGTTGATTATTTTGAACATATCTGCCCGTCTTACAGACGTATAATCTGGTGTGTAGCTTTGGGCATCCGGTTCCATCATACTTTTCAAACTTTAGTATTTTGAATTTTTCTAAGTAAGCTCTAACATCATATGCAAAAAAGTCAATGACCTCAACCTTCTCGAATCCATCATCATTCCCAAGTGCTCTCATCTTTTCAGTTATCTGCTAAGTTAGCTTCCTTTCCAACTCTTTGATATTTTCTTGACTCGACTTTAGGTCAACCTGAAAAGAATAAGTCTTAGGTTAGAAAGCTAGATGGATCTTCTCTATAAGAAGAGGTGATTCAACAAATTTCACCTGTCGGGTTTCCAAGTGCTCTTCATTTGATGACATGTGGCTTTGAGAAGGATGATGTTGTCAACCAAAAAATTCATTTATTTAGTTATTTACCCCACTGTTTGCTCTAATGAACAAAACCTTACTTTTGCATGGTTGGTGCCATCAAGTTTGTCATTATTTCCACTATTAGCCATTACTCCTAATAAGAATCCTCACCTACTAGCAACTTCCTAATTCTATTTTGAAAGAATACTCTTCTTTTCAAGATAGAGAAAATGACTTAAAAAGAAGTGGAATACAAGGATAAGACTTATTTACAAGTTATGAGAAAGGAGTAGAAAAACATTTCTAAGGGATCAAGAGCTTAAATATTTACAATCAATCATTATAGGTAACCTACAAAAATTAACCTTATAAGACTAGAAAGAGTTAGAGTAGAAGATATAGAGAAAAGGACCTATAAAGAAAATATTTAGAAACTTAAGGATACGACTCTGATGATGTTATTCAAATAGAAACTAATGAATGCAATATGAAGGCATGTAGATGTAGAGAGGGGAGCTAGCAAAATGACTATGATGTGGTAAGGAAAAGATTTTTATTGTATTTGAAGTTTCTATTACATTATTCAAAAATTTATTACAAACACTCTAAAGTCTAAATCTTCTTCTTCTTGTAATGTCTTGGCTCCTCTTCAATCTTCTTCCTTTTCTTTAACTTAACTACCTCGATCCATCTAGCTACCTGGGAGATATCTTCAGCATGGAATTTTTAGAGAGCTTTGACTTAGTAATAGGTAGCAACATCTTTGGAGAGTTCAATGAAAATAGTAAACACATCAATAGGATTCATCTTCTTGGTGTCTTTCCTATGAAGGAAGTCACATTTACAACTCCAAGTATGACTGATAAACCAAACCATGAGTAAGGCTATATTGGTCTTTAATTCTCTATTCTTCTCTTCTTAGAGACAATTGAGCGATATGGCATGTGCTATTAGTAATGTTAGGACATACGATTTCCCTTCTAAAAATTGGGTCACTAGCTCTGCAATCTTATGATGTATGTGAAATATCCCATTAGGAAATAAAATAGTCCTAAATGCTGCCAAGATATAGGCATTGATTATATGTTGCTGCCAATCTTCAAAGCTACCACAAAAGAGTTTCTGGTTATAGCTGGACGGGGTCACAAACCAAGTAAAAAGATCATCCACCCTAATGATTCCCTTGTGAAGATCTGCCTATATTTTGCATATTTCATATTCACAAAGGCCCAAGAGCTTTTTCAAAATCTTTGTAGGGTTAGCCATGATATTTGAGACATATTTTTCGTTTTTGATAGAGGGGACTCCTAATAGATAGGAGTATTCTTCAACAGTTGGGCTCAACTTGCATAGGCCAAAACGAAAAGACTGACTTTGAGGGTCCCAAAAGTGAACCAAAGCCTATAGCATGGTAATATTAGTCTAGACTTTGAGCAGTGAGAGGACATGCTTAATCTTGTCTTCAATGACTTTCTATTAGTCTAGATTAAAAAATTGGAACCATCTTTCGAATATTCCCTTAGGCTCTAAAGGCTTATAAATATAAACTTCTTTGAAAAGGGTTAGTATAAGAGAGGACCTAACCATTTTCTACAAAAATGATGAAAAGAAAAATACATCAGAACTATCCTATTTATATAGGAATTACATCAATATTCTAAAGAAAACAATTATAAGGAAAAGATTAAGAAACTTTACAGTTGATTGTTTTATATTTTTTTTTTTTTTGTCTTGCCACATCATGTCAATTTACCAGTTTGGGGGAAAAGGGTTTGTGAATACAATTAGGGTGGGTCCTAAAGATCCTTAAGCTTTATGACCTTGCTTTTCATTGGTCACATTATGCTTAAGTAGGGTGACCTAATTAACCCCGAGTAGTGGTTACACCACAACACTCAGAATCTACATAATGGCCCTCCTGTCCTAAGGTCTTAATACAGTCTAGGTCTAACTGCATCTACTCTGCATCTTTGATGCAACAAATGACCCCCCATGTTCCAACGTATATTGTATGCAAAATAAATACAACAATCAAAGTAAAGTATATACATGAAGTTAATAATGAATAAACAAATAAATAAAATAGGCATTTTGAAAGGCAGTTTTAATTTCAAAAAGTATTTAAGTGGTTAGCCTTCTTGACGTCCCCAATGGAGTCACCAAGTTGTCAAGCCTGGTTTTTCTCTCTGTTTTTATTATTTTCCTTAACTCGGCCAATATTAAACCCTAACCCATTTAATAAAGAAAAGTAGTTTTTTAAAAAAAAAATAGTCAAAGTCACCACTCAACCGAAGTCAAGAAAAGAGTTAAGTTATAACCAATTGGGTAGATTTATTATAACTTAGGTATCAGTCTTTCAATAACATCAATTTTCAAAACGATTTAAAAAATAAAGGCTTAGATTTAGAGGCTTTCCTATTAAATCCTAAATGGGTACCACTTTTAACTTTTCAATTTTAACTTCACTTTTCAAAATTACCCTTCATCTAATCATATATAGATAACATCTAAAAAAGGATCATTGAATTATTATTTACAAATATGGAAAAAAAAAAAACTTTCCATATTTTAAGTTGCCTCATATTTGCTTACAAGTGTCTACGAATCCGATATTCAAGATCAAATTTCTGTAGTTCGTTCGGAAAAGTTAAATGTGTTAGTTGATTTTAATTTTTAAAAATGGTCGGTTTTCCATTCTTGATCCGGTTTTGAGATTATTTAAGGAAATTTTTCTAAAGGGTCCTAATTGAGGTTTTATTTTTTGAAAAATTCCAAAATAGTCCTAATTTTGAAAAATGGTTGATTTATTTTTTATTTATTTGAAAAATTGGTTTTTCTAAGTGATAAGACAATTTGTTCATTTTACTTTGTTTTTAATATACTTCTCTCTAAAAAATAAATAAATAAAATTAAGCTTTTCTCTTTTATTTTTCTTTTCTTTTCTTTGTTTTCTTTTTTTTTTCCTTTTTTTTCTATTCTTTTTTTTTTTTTGTTTACAAATACATTAGAGATAAACAAGAAATAAATAAAAATACAACACAAATAAAATAAATGAAAAGAAAAGAAAATAAATAAATAAAGGGCTGGATCGAATTTGAACTAGGCGTACAAGTTAGATCAGCCTAGTTTGAGTCAGGTCGAATCGGTTCGAATCGGTCGATTAGCGAGGTGAGTTGCGTTGGTAGTTTTCGTTGAAAGTTACTGTAGAAGATGATGTTCCTGGAGAGAGAAAGAGAAAAATTCTTATTAAAGAGAGAAAGTGTTGTATGTGTGCACCTTCATGGATTCTTATGATTGTGTGTCTTAGGAATGAAGATAAAACCCTTATTTATGCTATTGGCATGAGGTTTAAGATTGGAATGTTAAAGAAATCGAATTAAATCGGCGAATTTCATTAATGAGTTTTGACCCGAAAAATGAATTTTTTTTTTTTTTCATTTTAGAGCTCAATTTTAACTAGGTAAACAAATGAATTTAGATAGGTTTTGAGATAAATTCAAAAGTAGGTCATGCGTACTATACAATTTTACCATTAATTTAGTGAAATCATGTAATAAAAGTGGTCAACAAATGACCTAAAGTGGCCTAACCAAAAGGGAAAGGAAGTTAGAAATTAGGGTTTTAGGGTAAATTCAAAAGTAGGCCATGCGTACTACATAATTTTACTATTAATTTGGTGAAATCATGTAATAAAAGTGATCAAAAAATGAACTAAAATAGCCTAACCAAGAGAGAAAAGAAGCTAGAAATCAAGAAAAAAAATGAGGAAGAAGAAGGTTGGGGGCAGCGGCCACATATAGGGTACGTGCTATGTGCCCATTGCATGCGTATGATTAAAAAAAAATTCAGGTGCACTAAGCATGCCCCCTATTGCAGTACTGAATCAAATCAGGGCCTTAGGCCCTGTTCAATAGTTTATATGAACCAAGGTTTTTTTTTTCTTTTAGAGAGAAATATATTAAAAATAAAATGAAATAATCATCTTATCACTTAGAAAAACCAATTTTTCAAATAAACAAAAAATAAATCAACCATTTTTTAAAATTAGGACTACTTTAGAACTTTTCAAAAAATAAAACTCCAATTAGGACTCTTTAGAAAATTTTCCTTAAATAAACTCAAAATTAGATTAAGAACATAAACCTGACCTTCTTTTAGAAATTAAAATCAACCAACACATTTAACTTTTCCAAACGAACTATGGAAATCTAATTTCGAATAGCGGGTACGTAAATACTCATATGCAAATACGAGGTGACTTAGAATATAAAAAGTTTTCTTTTCTTCCATATTTATAAATAATAATTCAATGATCATTTTTTAGATATTATCTACATATGATTAGATGAAAGGTAATTTTGAAAAGTGAAATTAAAATCAAAAAATTAAAAGTGGTACCCGTTCAGGGTTTAATAGTATAGCCCTCGAACCCAAATCTTTAGTTTTTAAACCGTTTTAAAAATTAGTTTTATGGAAAAACTAGTAACTAAATTATAATCAATCCACCTAATTGGTTATACCTTAACTCTTTTCCTAAACCTAGTCGAGTGGCAACTCCGAACATTTTTTAAAAGAAAAACCAATTTTCTTTAATCCTTAGTCGAAGATATATATTAAATGGGCTACGATTTAATATTGGTTAGGTTAAGGAAAATATTAAAAACCTAGAGAAAAACCAAGCTCAATAGAAACAATGTATAAAAAGAGATATACTTATAACACCATGCCAAGCAAAGCTCAAAGAATGAAATCCCCCCATGAAACATTTTATCAACATCAATTCAACTAGCTTGGCTTGACACGATGAGAAGATCAAGCAATACCTTCATCTTCATCGTCTAAGAAGATTGGTTCACCCTTTTCATACCAATAAATAATTATCTCGGCATCCTAGTAAAACCACTTATGCTACCATTCTTGAATCTTTCTAGCAGCTAGGTGACTTGTGTAAAGTAAGATCCCCAACTAGACATTCTTCCATAAAGGAGTTGATATTTTCATTGTCATGTAAAACAAATTTACCTTAACCTTACCAAGAGTTTGCAACCAAGCTGCCCTGAGAACAATTTCAACATCCTCTTACCATCTAAAACCAAAAAACCAACCTAAAAAGTAACATTAAAGCAAGTATTACAATGAGGTTGCAAATTTTTTATGTTCCACCAATGATTTCGAGATAAAATTATGGCTTACACCATTATCAATCAAAATAATATTAGTAAAAGCCAACATATCTCACATTTTCATTGTTTTTAGCCCATTAAAGCCTCGTAAAGCCAATAAAGATAGTTTGATCATGTTATTTATAGGTTCTCCAACACTATCAACTTGTGCTGCATCAACTTCCATAACTTCCCAAGCATCAGCTTCTATTTATAGTTATTCTTCTAACACCAACAAAAGCAAAGATTTATTAGGACAATCATGATTAGTTATATAAGGTTGATCACAACAAAAACAAAGGCCTTTAGCCTTTTTGTCTAGAAACTCTAACTATAAAAGTTGGCATTACCTATGAGAGCCTTAAGCAAGCCCACAACTCAAACCTCTTCCTTGTATGACACACTTAAAGTAGATCCATCTCTTGAAATATTGGATTCCTTTTGTTGGATAAGCAAACGGCCAGCCCCTATAATGTTAGTGTTGTCTTATGATTGCTCATTTGAGTAAGTGGATGGAATTGGTAAATGCACAAATTGCATATAAGAACAAGAATGTGTTTGATAAATTAAATGACCAGGAGAAAACACAATTCCAAAAACTTTAGACTACTCACTCAGTCTAGTGATTGGAACAAAACAAAAATACCATTCACAAACTCCTTTTCAACATCAAAGGAAAGCTCTATAGCTCACACTTAGTTTTATGGGCACAAAGTCTAGACTTGAATCACATTGTCATCTTGTAAACTAGCCAAATGGTAACTAATTAATTTTAGTTAAGATACCAAAGCGTCAAAGTCATCAATTTGAAATTCTACTAGAGAGGTTGTTTAAGAGTTGATAAACTGGCGAATGGATTAATAGGAAATTTGTGATTATATTGCTTCATCAATTCACTCATCAATCTTGTTCAATTGCTTCAACCAATACATTAGTCTTCCTCTCATACATAACAAAGCTAAAGCCATTTTTTGTTCCACACGAGTTCCATAGGCTTCAAATAATTGTTTCTCTGTTGTTATCCAATCAGTAAGATCTAAGCATTCAACAATTGGAAAAGTGATACGAGCCATTTTAGAATGATTCTCATCATCAAATTCCACGTCTCTATGTCTAACTCCATCATCACTATCGATATGTACCACATAAGGCATTGAATATCAATGAGTGACAAATTAGGATGATTAGAGGTTTCACCAATTCCTTAAACAAAACCACAGTTGTTGCAATAGTTGTAGAAATCTTTCGTCATTTGCTAGATGGAAAAACAACACCACTAAGAGATTAAGAATGACTTCCCAAAGCTTGTACAATATGAGTAAGGGTCTCAATAGTACCATCCATCAATTTATGGTTGTGTCAAGTGGCATTAATTGAGTCTGAAGTTCAGTCATACCACCTTGCTTATCTTACTAAGCCTTTCTTAAATTTCTCAACATAAGAATCTATTCAAGTCATGATGATGACCACATGTAACACCAACTAATAGGGTTCAAAATTCAAATTGAAATGCTCAAGTAAAAACTAGGGATTGATCAAAGTTTGTAGTGTAAAGTTAACATGATAAATACCAAAGTAGTCAAAGGCAATGACGTAACTCTACTATTTAAGTTTGTAATAAAACTCTCCTTCCTCAACTATCTTTTTCTCCTACTATTTATAGTCCACAAACTCTCATAACTAACTTTGAAATGTTCAATAAACTCTCAACAAAAAGCACCCTCTAACTACTATAATAAGTACAATATGTACAATACACGTGATCAATAAAGTTAAATCCCATGTCTCAACACCACTTGAGTACTTCAACCTAAGTAATACTAGTTATAGTTTGAGGGTCCCTTTTATCCCTTCTATTATAAACATGTAATATTGGTGGCTAAGTCCTTTGTATTGTATCAGTTAAGCTATGTAGAATCCTTTATTCATGATTCTTTTATTCTTTGTCAATTTCATCCAACTCAAGATGCTAATTAATAACACAAGAATCCTTTTATGTAAATAGACCCCCAATATACTTTCAATTCACATGCTCGATGGATAGGAGCAAAATGTGAGCCATCAACATTTTGATTCTTCATTATCTTAATCCAATCAATAAAGTGCTTCAACATAAGGTCACATCATATCTTCATCAACCATTCCATTTGGCAATTCACATGTTTCTAACTCCACATCTCTTGTCCTTTTTAAGTGCCTTAAAAACTCATAAACTACATATCTAACGAGCTCTATTAGTAAAGATAATGTTTTTTTCTTTTTTTGGATGAAATGTCATATTTCATTAATTTTTAATGTTAGTTACATGAATAAAAAGAAACATATATACAAGAGCCACAAATAAAACCAACTCGAGAACTAATTTAAAAAGAAGAAGAAGATTAAAATGAAAAAGAAGAAGAAGAAGCAAACACAAGCCAAACACCTAACAAAATGAAAGGGTGCCTAGATCGTATATCCAATAACACAAATCAAAAAGAGCTATCAAAAGTAGATACATAGAAAAGAATTGTGCAGGTTAAATCCACAAGAACTCATGAGCTAAGCCCAAGTCTTTTTTCATTCCTTTCTCTCAATACATATTAAATCACCAAACTTGTCACAATCTTTCCTATCTGTAATAAATGAGAACCAATCATAGTAAACAAGTCAAGTATGTCAACTACACTTAAGGGTGATAAACCCATATCTAGCAAAGCTTCTTCCAACTTCTTCCATATTTAAACAACAAAATTACGCTTAAGGAAAAGATGAGAGTAGTTTTCCTCTTCACTATTGGACATAAAAAACAACTATTTTAGACAGCAACTCCCATTCCACCAACTTATAAAAGTCTTTGTTGGGCCACCAACCATAAAAAGAAGGCATGTCTCAAAGCAATCTATTTCATACTAATTTACTCCAAGGCATTCAAGAGCCTTGTTATCGAATGAGAGAATAAGCTTCGTTAATAGATAGTTTCTTTAAAGGACCTTCTTTCTAAACCATTATATCTTCACAATTTAACTCAAGTCAGAAAACATTCTAGACCTTTGATTTAATTAAATCCTACATAGCACCTAAGTGCCAATCCTAATCCCCTGTACTTAATATGTTGCATAATCAAGCTTCTTTTGGAAGACTGAAGGAATAAACGGCCCTTTCAACTAACCAAGAAGCTAAAGCACCCCTTAGATGCTACATATCATACCACAATGATATATTGTTACCATATTCTCATTTCCCATTTGAGAAAATCTTGCACCAAGGCTCTAAGTTATAGAGTCTTATGTTAACACCATAAAGCTAAAGTCAAGATCTTCATTAGCCAAAAATTTCTATATTTCATTAGTTCAAATCTAGCCTAGCTAGCCACAAAGCACCATTCACATTGGAGCACAAATACCAAATATGCTTATGTTAGGCAACCTTATTTCAAGTAATCAAATCAATGATACTAAGGCTACCCTCAACTTTTGGTTTGCAAATCATTTCCTAATTTACTTTTACCTTTTCCCTCATTTTTATTGTTACCATTCTAAATAAAACACTTCATCTTCACTATTAGAAACTTTAAGATACTTTTTGGTCGAAAAAAACATAGATGATCAATAAACATGAATGGAAAACAATATGCTTCACTAATTGAACCTGGCCTACATAAGAAAGGGCTTTAGAGGTCCAATGGTTAATGCACTTGCTAAGTTTTTCAATAAGGAAGTGACAAGTGGATTTATTTGGCTTGGAGGAGGCAAGTACTTCACAAGGAGTTCTCCAATTTTGAAACCAATTAGTTGCAGAATTTCATCCTTTACCACTTAAGATACTCCACTAAGGAAAATTTGACTCTTTTCATTACTTGCTCAAAGACTGGATAGCAAAGAGAACTCGTGTATCACATCTTTAATTAGGGAGATGGATTGTAATTCACTTATAGAAAAATATCATAGCATCATCTACAAGTAGATTGCAAGCTACCTCTAGAAAATATCATAACATCATCTACAAAACATAAATGATCAAGTCTCTCCTTCTAGCATCTCCAATGGTAAGGAAAATTCTCCTTGCTTCCCATCTCCCTTATAATACATGAAAAACATTTCATTACTAGCACAAAGAAGTATGGGGAGATTGCATCTCCTTATCTAGGGCCATGAGTGCTAGAAAAGAACCCCATAAGCTTTCCATTCAAACTCATCAAGAATTTTAGTGTTATCACACATTACATCACCTAATTTTTGAACATTGGTAAAGAATCCATTAGTTTAAGCAATTTTTCCAAAAAGCACCATCTCACATGATCATAAGCCTTCATAATATCGACTTTTAGGGCATATTGAGGAGTAATGCCTTTTTATGATACCCATAGAGTGATTCTTGGGCTATAAGGATATTATCATTAATTCTATAACCCTAGATAATGCCATTTGCTCTTTACCCACTAAGTAAGGAAGCACTAATTTCAATCTTTCCACCAAAATTGTAGAGACACACTTATGGATAGTGTTGCAACAAGAGATGGGCCTAAAATTTAATAAGTTTGTAGGAGTTTCGACTTCAATAAAGCTTTGAAAGCAAAGAAATCTTTTATAGCCACATAAATATCCTTACCAATGATATCCCAAGAACTTTGGAAAAAATTCACATTATATCCATTCGGTCTAGGTGCCTTATCTTGTGCCATTAGTTTAAAGATGGTCTTAGTCTCCTCATCAGAAACTAGCTTTGTAATGATACCCTAATCTTATCTTCTAACCCGTCTAGCTAACAAATCCTTTAAACTATGGAACATGTAGGAAGGTTCCTTAGGCTCTTTTTAAAGGCTCTCACAGAAGTTAATTACTAAGGATTTTATTTCATCGATAAGATAGACTCTTTAGTTGAAGCTATCATACAAGGATCAAATACTCTCTTTGTGGCATTTATGCCTCAAGGCTTGGAGGGGGAAAAAAAACCTTACAATTTTGATCCCCAATTTTCAACCAATAAACCTTAGACTTCTACCTCATGAAAGATTCCTCTACTGCATTTAATTGGTAGAAGTCCTTATAGAGTTGTTTTTTGTCATTCCCATTTGCTATTTGTGGATTCAACTTATTAAACTCCTAACATTCACCAAAATCCCTCTTTGCATCAAGAGCACGTTATTAGATGTTGGAGAAAAATCTACAATTAAGATTCCTTAATTCTGTTTCTAGCATCTTAAGTTTCTAAACAACTCTAAACATTAAAGTTTCTTTAATATGTTTATCCTATACTTTTTGCACAATAGCTAAAAATTCTAAATGTTTAATCTAACTCTACAAAGCACATTCTTCTAGTGCTTGATACACAAAACTCTTTATTAGAGGTCGAGTAGTTCAATTTTACTTCATTCCAACTTCTATCTAAAGTAAAGCAATAAGGCGCTTTCCTTATAAGAGGACAACGTTAATTTTTACACAAAGGAAAAACATTCTAACTCAAATATTTTGGGAAAGTTTAATAGGGATAAGATAGACTCAAGACCACTTTTCTTTTATCAACTTAAGGCTCTTTTTGACAAATTTAATCCACTAAACATCCCCCTTCCCCACTGGGTTACATTGAGGGTGAAAGTAAGTACGATGTTCAATTATGAACTTTTAAAGAAGCTAACTTAAGAAAACTTTTTACCTCTAACTTGCTAGGTTGGTTAGGCCACTCCTTCATCCTTGAGACTCCCCTTATTGACCTTAACCTCATATAGAAAGCTTAAATTTAAGAAAAACAACTAAGGTATAGGTAAAAATGGCAATTCTTCAACTTTATACATAATCTCTCTTGCTTTAGTAACTCCAAACACCACTTTAAAATGATTCATGTGCACCTTAATGTTCTAGCTATAGACTAAAATATCAATAATTTATCTATGACTTCCAAAATTAATCAAACATCCATGTGGTACATCTAATCATCAATTTACTTTTTGAATATACTAATGTGACTGAAATTCTTTGACATATATAGTTATATGTCCCTAAAATCAATTGGAAACCATAATTAAACTTAAAATCTCACTTGGCCATAAACAAAACTTACAAGCATGGATGACAACAAATAAAAATGGATTACAATTTGAATAAATGTAGACTAGAGTTAGGTTAAAATCTTTGACAAACTGGACAACCAATTCTTTTGTTGTTTATTGATATTTGATGATTTATGAGTATTAAATCCCAACTAACATAAAATCAATCAACTTTCTTAAACCAAGCATACTTCAACTTTGAATGACATTTGAGTCCAACTAATCAAAATGCCAAAGCAATAGCTCAAAATCAAAAATGAAATCCATTTAATGTGAAATTACTAATCAATGAACTCTCTAATTCAATCTTCATGAAATTTTAAATGGCTCAAATCGAACTAGTGACTAGATTACTTTAATCCCTTTATTTGTCCCCATCATCTAAAGGTAAATCATAAGAAAACCTTAGGATCAATGTGCACCTTATGGTAAAATTCCCAAATCTTTGGAAAGCTCACCTACAATCCAAACTGATGACAAGTTTTTAGAGTTGGCTTACTCTTACAAGATTGCAACCCAATTCCAACGTAATAATATCATAATAAAAAAAATAAAACAACAATAAAAATAACATTAAAAAATTAAAAATAAACTAATATTACTTCAAATTTAAAAATATATATAATTGACATTATCATAATAAAAAAATAAAACAACAATATAAATAACATTAAAAAATTAAAAATAATTAAAAATAAACTAATATTACTTCAAATTTCAAAATATATATAATTGAAATTAAAAAAATGAAAACTCAAAAGTAAATAATAATAGACATTAGAAAACTATTTTATTTAGAAAAATAAAAATTATTACTTAATATTGATGCTTCCAAAGTTTTTTTTTTTTTTTCATTTTTTAATGTACAATATTCTCCCATATAGCTTCTTATGAATTTCTTCTTACTATTTTTTAACATATTTTAGACTTTTTTCTTCTTAGTTTACTAAGTGAGAGTTAGTAGCACTTGTTGAAAGATGTAGAGATCTAAACCCTATACACATGGTGGTTCATAATGATCAAAAGATAAAAAGGTGTCCTTTCAATTTACTTTTTTCTACTCATGTCCATATTTAAGTCCATCAACTCATGGGGTTAATATATCCAATCTTGCTCTCTAAATCCCGAGGATGCCTTCCCCTTGTCTAATATTTCTGCTTGCAACCAATTATGCATCAATCAAGAACATGCAGTGGTCCTCTCACTCACAGATGGGACTGCAAATAAGTCAAATTAGACGCGAGTTGTTCAACCTCAATTTGTTTTAAGCATGGCTTAATTCGACTCGAGCTTAATTAATAAACGAATTGAGTTTGAACTCAAAATGAAACTAATTATCTAAGCAAAGTAAACTTGAGCTTCAATTCAAATTCGCAAACCTACTCACATAAGCTTACAAATCAACTCATATAAACTAATGAATAAGTTTACATGTTTAATATATACCGTAAATATTATACATTATAAAAATCGAAGAGCTAATATCTATATAATATATATATATACATATACATATTATGTTATAAGATAATATATAATATAATCTTTATTCATTATTCATCAATATATTTATTTATATATTTTTTTATTTTATATATTTAAACTCATAAATAGCTTAAAATGAACTTACTTTAGACTTAACTCAAACTTAATAAGTAAACAGTCTAGCTTGAGCTTAAGACCAAACTCATTTATTTACATGAGATAAGCTCAAACCTCAATTGTAAATTCCATAGAAAACTCGATTCAAATTCAAACTCGATAATTTTTAAACGAGTTAAGCCTAAACTTACTCATAGATCCCAAAGCAAACACTGTCTTAGTCTTGCCTAGGACATAAACATCCTTGTTTCCTTTTTGAATTAGACAATCCAATGTGACTGAATTTCGAAATAAAATGAGTTACTGCTAATTTGCTGATGATGTGGCCATAAGGGTCAAGAACTAATCATGTTTTGTATTCCACCCATGATACCTGCGTTTCAAATAAGGGAAAAAGAAAAAGAATTTTAAACTAATTGTGTGTGAAATTTAATAAAATACAGCAATACACAAACATCACAAGGCTTAGGCTCACCGACACTTATTAGATATACTTAAGAGTAACAACGCAACTAGAAGGAATATCAGTTGATAACTTAAAAGGACAAAAAAAAAAAAAAAACAGAAAGATTGCAGCCAGGACAACATTGGCAGATAAGTTGATAGTTGATGAAACATACATTTAGAAGTTTCATGACTAGTGTAAATAAGTGATAACATGTTTAATAATGCAGCTAGGTGATGAATGACATACAAGAAGTTGCAAAAAATGATGTTTTAATAATGAAAATTGGCAATAAACATTACATAAAATGGTCCACTAAAATTATTTATTTCATGTTAACCACATGTTAGTTACCTATTTGGATCACCGATATCATACAAAACCTTTTTGCATTACTTTGTGCAACAGTGCAACAATCATTACCTATTTGCACTACTAAAAACATATGTCGCCCTTTTTACACTTTGCACATAAATATACATCATTCCTGATGCAATTCTCATTCAAAATGATTCTTTCCATTAACCCCGTATCATTGACACAAGAAGACTGAAAGCCTAGAGCTTTCGTAGAAGTATCTCTACACACCATATTTTAGTACAACATGAAGTTATTGATCTAAACTTAGAATCATTTTGCCAATTGAAATAGTTTTACACAATCCTAAATGCCTGCCAAGTGGGTGATGCCCACATTAATCTATATCCAAGAATATATATACATACCTACATATATAAAGATTTTCGTCGTCTTTTTTCTCTCTTTCACCTTCAATGCGAAGGTATCTGAGGCCAATTTGCCTCTCTCTCTCTCTCTCTCTCCGGCAAGGTTTAAACTTGGCATGGTGGGAAGGCCTTCGCGATTCACATCTTCCAAATAGCAAAGAAAGTGAAGGGGAGCGGATAGCAAGTTGCAGGACGCTGCAAAACCATGTGACTAGTCCATCTGGGCTATTACCTAGTTGAAGCAAGTTGGAAAGACTTTAGAGCCTCAACCCCTACCATTAACTGAAAACGAAATTGAAGCTGATTAGCAATTGTTCATTAATGAAAGATTGAACATTTATTAGAGGGTAATCCATCAACGGGGAATTCCCATATATATTTATTTATATATATATATATATTGATTATAATTCAAAAAATAGTCACAGAAGAGATGATGCATTCTTAAATGGTCAAACATAAATTATAGGATGCAATAATCGAGGAAATGGAACATACAGGAAGCAGATTTGGAGGTGCAGATGCCAATTCTCTTGTGAAATGCTTCAGTTTTCTGAACAAAATAAATTTTCGTTTATGCCTCCTTGGACCATGACAGAACTAAAACAAGAAACATAAACACCAATAGAGAAGTGAGGTTCCTAGATGAGTACCTACATAGACCATCTCGTCACAGAGGCAGGAGGTATTGCTGTGACATGATCCTCAAAAGCAATTTCTATATCTCTATCGCAAGAAAGTCATTGTTGTGGTGTTTGATCATCTAAAGTCATAAAAGCTTCCACATTGGCAAGAAAAACAGAGAAATATTAAACAGACTGAACAGATCGTCTTGAAAGATGTCAGTTCTCAAGAAGCTACAGAACCCAGAATACCATTAGCTACATCATTGCATGACCAAATGCCCCTGCTAAAGGAATCAATTGCACATGCAAGAAGCATTCATCAATAGTTTCCAGAAAGGACTAAAATATTGTAATCTGCAGTCTCAAATATCTACCACCAGCAACTTCAAACAAAATTAAGATAGGATGGTAAGGTTGTCAAATCACAATGCTACCTAAACTTAGAACATACAAAATTGGTAGAATTAGACTCATAAAATCATAAACTTGTGAAGTTGTATACCTAATCTCATAATTCTATCCAAAGTTTACAGTTAAATAGTTTTGTATCCATTTTAACTAAAAAAAACCTCATAAAATAATAAATAAGTAGAATCGTATAATTGACTCACAATTTTAACAACTATACAGGATTATACTAGATGAGGCAAAAGGTGCATACCTCATAATTTTAAATTCACTAAAGAGCTTTTTGGGTAAGAATTCAGTGAAAATTTTGTGCATTGGCAAATTAGAATTCAACAAAATTGTCGTTACTGGCCAAGGAAGATTGTCGAATTGACTCCCTAGATTAGGAAGTTGACGGACCTTTGATATTAATCTAAAAGTGAGAAATTAATGCATGGTTAGAAATATTCAAGGTTTGTGTATGCTTATACTTCCAAAAAAAAAAAAAAAATCAATGAAGCAAAAAATTTTCTAGTAAAAATTCACACCCTGGCAATGCTGCAAGTTAAGCATAACATTTTTTCCCTCTTGGAAGAGGATAGCAAGAACCTCTACCTTTGTATCGACATAACAGAATCAGGCTTTGGGATGTATCCTTCAATAAACATATCCTCTAGGAGCAACTGATAGATCTCTAACGTGCAACTGTCCAAGCTATCACTGGCATGAAATTCATGGAGCTGAGTCTCAATCTCTATCCAACTGCAACCAGGAGTCTTCAAGACACCCTTTTGTTTCATCAATATTCTCATCCTAGCTGACTCATCCCATCTCTTGATGCCTGCATATAGCTTTGACGAGATAATATAATTTCCAGAATTCGATGGCTCCATCTGTAAAAGAAGACCCAGAACCTTCTCAGCAACCTGCATATTTCGCCGTTGCTGACAGGCACCAAGCAATGCCCCTAATACCACTTCATCTGGATCCCCAGGCATCTTCTCAACAAAATTCCAAGCTTCATTAAGAAACCCTGCTCGAGAAAGAAGGTCAACCATGCAAGAGAAATGCTCAATTTTGGGGACCAAGCCGAATGAAGTTTTCATTAAATCAAAGAATTGACGACCCTCATCAACTAAACAAGCATGCACACAAGCAGAAAGCACTCCAACAAATGTAATGTCATTTGGGCGGGCAATATCTCCCTGCTCCAACATTCTCCTAAACAGTGATAAGGCCTCCTTTGGTCGACCATGAAATGCAAGGGCTGAAATCATAGCATTCCAAGTGACATCATTTTTTAGGGGCATGTCCTCAAAAACTCTCAAGGCGTCATCCAAACTCCCACACTTAGCATACATATCAATCAGTGCAGTCCCAATGTAAATATCATGCCTTATACCCCTGAGAGAAACATAGTCATCAATCCACTTCCCTCGGTCCATAGCACCAATAGATGCACATGAAGACAGCACCCCAACCAATGTAATTTTGTCTGGTTCAAGACCTTTCTCTCTCATGCTACTGAACAGCGTGATTGCTTCATCCGCTATTCCATTCTGAGCATAACTATCAAAAAGCCAAAAATTTAGCAAGCACATGCAGAATATTATAAGGATCTTTTATGATATCAAATACCTAGAACCATACTCTTCCTTTGAAAGAAAATAAATAAATAAATAAAAATTATAAAGAAAAACATTACCCTGTAATCATAGTATTCCACGTAACCAAATCATCCTTCTCCATTCCATCGAAGATCCTCCTGGCAGACATCAAATCTCCACTCTTTCCATACATATCAATCAAAGCCGGTCCTACATAGTCATTGATCGCTATTCCATTCCCGGCAATAAACTCCTCTATCCACCTTCCAAAACTCAAATTCCCCAAGTCCCCACAGGCCGCAAGTGTGCTCACCACAGTCATTTCATCTGGCACAAAACCCGCACCCCTCATTTCCTCAAACAACTCAACGGCATCCCTGGCACACCCCATTTTCACATACCCCGAAATCATCGAATTCCATGACACCAAATCCTTTTCATGAATTTCGTCGAACACTCTACGAGCATTGTTAGGACAACTAGACTTAGAATAAAACGTGATCAACGAATGGCTGACATGACCATCGGTGTCCAGCCCAGTTTTAAACGCATCAGAATGAGCAGATTTACCGAAGCCCAACTCCCCTAGATTCCCACAAGCAATGAACACAAAAGGGTAGGTAAAGTTATTAGTCTTTAATCCTAAAGACTTCATTTTGCAATACAGTTTTAGTGTTAAGTTATATTCATTCCACGTAGTTGTAACACCACGTATTAGAACATTAAAGGCATAATCGTTAGGTCGTGGAATCTGAGAGAAAAGGAGGTAAGCATAAGAGATGTCTTTGAGATCAATGAGCTTGGCGAGAAGGAAATTGGGTTTCTGAATGGAATTAACGACCATTTGTGTGTGGATTTGAAGGACTGTTCTTGTTGATGTACATTTTCTTAAAGTGGAGAGAAGCGCTTCCCAAGAGACGTTCTTTATCTCACTTCGCATCAATCCAAATCAAATACTTTCTTTGCAACTCTATTTCTTGTTTTGTGTTGAAATTACAGATACCCTGAAAAAATCACAAAATGAAACCTCGTAATGAACATGTCAAATATCAAGTGGCGCCTGAAATTTTTGTAAAAGGAAAGTCCGTTTATTTTCTTGTGGGCTGCAGCGGAGCTTTAACGGGCTTTGGGGGGGACTGTGGATCGGGAAGTTTTCGACAGGGAAATAGGTTTAGTTTCAGAATTTTTGAGTTGTATAAGGTCCCGTCAAATCTTTTAATAACGTGAGAACCCTAATTTATATGATATAGTAGAATAAATCGGAATAAAATTGTCACTTCGAGTGCAATTTCTTTTCTCTATGTTTAAAAGTATGATCTAAAAGTAAGAATAAAAGTAAGAATAGCAATTTTATGAAATTGTTAATTTCGCTTTTACGGAAGCAAAATCGTGATTTTATTCGATCCTCATTGATTCATTAATTTAAAATTACTTATTTAATTTTTTATTGAATTATAATATATAATAATTAAGAGCATTTTTTATAATTAATATTATTTATGCATTTAATATCATAGTATTCCATTCCATTTCGTTTCACTTCATTTTATTTCATTCCATTTCATTTCTTTAGCAATTCCAAACACAAAATAATTTATTATTCTGACCCTAATTTAATTTCGTTTTAATTCATTTCATTTCAAACAATTTCTACATACTAAACGTAATATTAGTATTTATTTATTGCTCTTTCCACTATATAAGTGCACCTACATAAGTAAACACACTATCCCTTTTCACCTCTTCTTCTTCCTCATAAATAAGAGGAAAAGAAAAAAGGTATAGTTTGTTAAAATTGTTAATTCTCTTTTTATTATAGTCAAAAATTCAAGAGAGACATTTTTTAACATAGAGTTGTGAAATCACAAAGATTCATTATAACTATAAGGACATTCAAAATGAGATGTTTTAATCTAATAGACAAAAACATGCTAATTAATTTAGTTATATAGCATGATTACAAAGAATAGCTTCTATATAATAGGTTTCTTAAGCAAAGGCCTTTTATTTATTGAGTGAATAGTGATGATAAGTAAAGATATGGTTGAACTTATAAATAGTTCCTATGGCACAAAAATCCAAGTTTGGTTTTTGCTATCTATATAGATTAGATCTTTAGAGAAAGCTCTTACTCAAATTCATTTTACAAGTTTTTTCTTTCTACACTTTTTTGTATATTCTTTTTATTTTAAAACAAGGGTTTTAAGGTGATATTGATTATTAAAACCAAAAGTCAAACTTACCACAAGCAATCTTATTACAACATTGTAAGTTATAGAGGATAAAATTAGATACATGAGAATATTGAGTTAAAACCACTATCAATTTGAACTTAATTCCTTACGCCAAGTAACAAGACTTAGGTTGTCTAATCCATATCTTAAGATGACTTAGGGAAATTTGACTCAGTTAACTTCAAATAAAAATCACTAAAATGATCACCTACTTTAGCCTCTTTTAAATAGAATCATGCACTCAATAAGGAGGATTGGTGGCCTTAAGCCCACTAACTCATTCTAATAATCCTTAAATGAGCAAAATAAATCTCATTTGCTCTTTACTAAGATGATTCGATGGACGTCATCATACCTAAAAGTCTATAAATATCTAATCATATCACATGATTTGAGATTTTAGAAGAGATTAAAGAAATAATAGTCAACTACAATATCTCTATTTTCAAAGTTCAAGTAAGTTATTTCATAAAGAATGAACTCAATTGCTCAAGAATCACAAGGTCGATGCCTTATGCTCTTTTATCTATCATTTGTACATTTGAAACTCTGAGATTACCTACCCACCCTCCTTATTATTCTCTATAAGTCATCCTTTCAGGTGTCCATTACGTTGAAGAGAGATAGAAAAAGTACTTAAAAGATTTAAAGATAACAATTTATACAAATAGCTTAGATTTGTAACTAAAATGGTTTAAATTCCAAATAATTTCTCCAAAATGGTCAGATGATGCATACCGAGGCCAAAAATAGACAAGGCTAGTTGAAGGGTTGGTCCAAGCTTATCGAAAGCTTAAAAGATGGTAAGAGGAATGTGCGAAAACAGTAAAGATAGAGTAAGCAAACCCACAAATAGCTCCAATGATGTGACTCACCAAGGAACTTCCGAAAACTCATAACACAACTCGATATGACGCACGAAATGATCCAATGAGGTTACTCGTTACCTAACCTTATTTAAGGGTTAAGATAAGAATAAAAAAAGTAAACAAGTTAAAAAGAGCAATGTTCATAAAAGGAAGAATATTCGGTATATTAATGATGATTAGATATATTGTAGCTACATATACAAAGGTTATCTATACTTACAAAATTAGGGTAACCTACTTAAAATGGAAAAGCTAAAAAGGGTAATATGTAAAAAGAGTAATATATAAGGAATGACGAAGGGTATATTGGAAAATACAAAAAAGTAAATATTTTGTACAGGGGATTCTATCACATGGTTACTCGGACATGTAGTTTACTTTGGGTGGATGATTTTCTATCAAAAAAGACAATTCCATACTATCAGCTTGATTTCTACTAAGCTAAGGTGCTAAACAGGGGCGATAGGTCAGCCGTGCTGAGCTGAGTAGATAATTCTTCCAAAGCGAATTCACTTCGAACACTTTCAATATCTTTGGATTCAGGTAAACTAAGCTAATGGTCAAATGGGTAGAGTTAAGGGTCAGATGAGCTAAGCTGACGTTTAAGTATAGCTCAAGTCAACAACTTGAGATGAATGATAATTGCTAAAGGGTTTGGTTCTATTGGGGCAGCAAGTCGGTAGATTGCAATAGCTTAGACTCCTCGGTGGTAGGTCTTAAGGAAAGAATTCACTTGGCTATGCTTTCCAACCCTTAAGCTCAAGCGCAAGTCAAGGGGTCTAATGGTTTGATTTCTATCATCACCATCGGGCTGATTGGGATTTAAGGTCAAATCCAGTTGGTCCTCATCTAAGTTTCCTTTTGGTCAGTAAAAGCTTAGGTCAGCAACATTAAAAATGTTTGACACTCCAAAGTATGCTAGAAGCTCAAGTTGGTATGCATTGTCATTAATCTTCTGAAGTATTTTGAATAGTCCTTCAACTTAGGTAGATAATTTGTTCTTCCTCTTATTAGGGAATCTTTCCTTACTGAGGTGCAAACATACTTGGTCTCCAAGCTAAAACTGTTTAGTCTTCCTTCATCTACTCTTCTCCTTCAGTTTTTTGGTGGCTTAATCAATCTATTGGGTGACTCGTTGATAGATTTGCTAGATAAACTAGGCTTAGGTTTTTGCTTCTAGATCTTCTAGGTTAATAGGCAGCATCGAGGTGTGATCAAAGGGTAGTTCGGGGTTAAAACCATAGATGACTTCAAAGGGGGGTATGCCTAGTGTTAATGTGTACTGTCCTGTTGTAAACAAATTTAACCACAAGTAGGTAGACATCCTAGTTGATTAAGTTCTTTCCCACTACAACTCAAAGTAATGATCCTAGGGTATGGTGACTACCTCAGTATGGCCGTCAGTTTGGGGATGACAAGAAGTACTAAAGAGTAGTTTAGTTCCCATCTGATGTTAGAGGGTTCTCTAGAAATAACTTAGAAATTTTGGGTCTCAGTCCAATACTACACTCCTTGGTACTCCATGTAAGCAAACTGCTTCCTACAAAAACAAAGAAGCAAAGGCCAAAGCATCATTAATTTTAGGGCAAGGCATAAAATGTGCCATTTTGCTAAATCTATCTACGATAACCATGATAAAATCTTTGCCTCAAGCAAAGCGAGGTAATTTAAGGATAAAGTCCATACTTAGGTCAACCCATGGTTTGGTTAAAAAAGGTAGAGGCATCACTTTCCCTTACTTTGCTCGACTCTTTGCTTTCTTACAAATGGCACATTTCTTAACCACATGATGTACGTTACACTTCATTCTAGGCCAAAAGAATCCATCATTCAATAGCTTATATGTTCTTCACTTTCCAAAGTGTTCAGAAAGTCCTCTACCATGGGCTTTTCTTACCAACAGCTATCTTATCAAGTGCGTTGGCTATCTCATCAAACAGGTTGGCATAAACAACTTGCTACCTCTAAACAAATAACTATCCTCTATATAGTACACATCTACCAGTCTTCCTTTCCACAATTCTTATATATAAGGCTAAAATAAGGATCATTCTGATACTACTCTTTTATGTTGGCAAAACCCAACAATCTAATTAGTGAGGAGAAAATGTCTTCTCGACAAAGCATAGGCAATTACATTGGTCTTGCCTTAGTTATACTTAATGACAAAGTTAAATCCCTCTAGGAACTCAATCTATCGAGCTTGGTGTTTAGAAAGTTTAGATTAGCTCCATAAATACCTCAAGGACTCATGATCAATGTATATGACAAATTATTTTGGTAGAACATAATGCTACCATATGCAAAGAGCTCGGATTAAGGCCAAAAGCTCTTTGTCATATAAAAAATAGTTCAATTGCACTCTCTTGAGTTTTTTGCTATGATAAGCAACAAGTTAGCCCTCTTACATTAGCACAACTCTAGTGCAGACACTTAACACATTTCATTCAAGCTCAATACTCTTTCAAAGTCTGGTAGAGTTAAGATTAGGATAGAGGTCAACCTTGTTTTCACTTCGGCAAAGCTCCTCTCCTCTTTCTTTCCTCACTTAAATTCCACATTCTTCTTCGTAAGTTCGGTCAGAGGTATTACAATGGTATTAAATCCTTAGATAAAGCATCAGTAGAATAATGCTAATCTATGAAGACTTCTCATCTCAACATAGGAGGTTGGAGTCAAGCCTGATGGGAATTAGCCTCTAATAATATCCAAGCCGAGTCCTATCAATACTTGCCGAGGCCGAACTGTAACCAGAATGATGATGGGAAGGAAAATAAACACTCGGCATCAACTCTATCATTAGTTGAGATGCCGAGAAACCATAAGGCTAAGTACTCGAGACTAAAGAACTATTCTGTACCTCACCGAGAGACTCGTGCCGACTAATTCTAGTGTTCGACAATTATGGGTTAACCTTTTTAGTGTCTCAGCCAAGCCACATGAGAGTTTAAGGACTCCTTCCTAAACCCATACATCTAATTACTGACCTCACCTGGTTTGGATTCTACTCCTTCCTGGGCATGCTAAGTAACTACTTGCCAACTTTTATAAAATGCACAGTTTTGTATTCTTGTATATGTTTTTGGTATTTTATTTGTAGGCCTTATTCTTTAGGGTTTAAGGCCTTATATGTTATTTACAATTTTGTCACTAGGGTTTTGAACTTGCTATAAAAAGCAACATTTGTACTAACATACAGATGGAGATAGATAGATAGATATACAAAGATATATACAGAGAGTGAAACTTTCCTCTTTCAAGCAAGGCTATACTTAAGTTAACATTTACTAGATTATCGAGTATTGATTAGACTCTTTAATTGGCCCCGCGTTCTTATCAATCTTATTCTTAAACTGTGGTGAACCCCTTGATTTGAAACTGTTAGTGAGTTACATCTAACCTTTATTTGAAACCTTGAGCAACATTTAGTGTTCATAAGTCGTATCAAACTCTATTTCGAGCTCAAACACCTGATTATGTTTGTGTCTTAGTGAGTTATATCCATTCACATTTACCATAAAAAACCTTCTTGTTCTTTGTACCCATTTTCTTTTGAATACCTATTATAAGGAATCAAATCTCTGATACTAAGATAATAAGGAATCAAAGAATTGATCTAGAAAGAAACGGCAATGGATCTCAAATGAACAGGAATGGCTATTCAAAAGAAAATGGGTACAAGGAACAGGAAGGTTTTTTATAGTTAATATGAATGGATATAACTCACCAAGACACAAACATAATCAGGTATTTGAGCTCAAAATAGAGTTCGATACAACTCAGGAATACTAAATATTGCTTAGGGTTTCAAATAAAGGTTAGATGCAACTCACTAACCGATTCAAATGAAGGGGTTCACCACAATCTGAGAATAAGATTGATAAGAACACCATGACAATTAAAGAGTCTAATCAATACTCAATAATTCGACAAATGCTAACTTAAGTATAGCCTTGCTTAAAAGAGAAAAGTTTCACTCTCTGTATATCTATCTATCTATCTCCATCTATATGTTAGTACAAATGTTGCTATTTATAGTAAGTCCAAAACCCTAGTGGCAAAACTATAAATAACATACAAGGCCTTAAGCCCTAAAGAATCAGGCCTATAAATAAAATACCCGAAAACATATACAAGAATACAAAACCGTACGTTTTACAAAAGTTGGCATATCTTGGAAGTAGTAGTATCTAAACCAGACAAGGTCGGCAATTTGATGTACGAGTTCGGGAAGGAGTCCTTGAACTCTCACGTAGCTTAGCCGAGACACTAGAGAGGTCGACCTACAATTTCTGAGTTCTAGATTCAATCGGCATGAGTCTCTTGGTGCCGTACCAAGTGGTTCTTCGCTCTCACGTCTTCAGCCTTGTGGTTTCTTAGCACCTTAGCTAACAATAGAGTTGATGCCGAGCATTTATTTTCCTTCCCCTCATCCTTTTAGTTGCAGCTCGACCTCAGTAAGCATTGAAAGGCTTTAGCTTGGATATGGTCGGAGGTTGATTCCCATCACAAGCCACTCCATAATAGTTCATACCTTTTCTTCATCTACTCTCAATCTTCTTTCACCAACCACATAGCCAAGGAATATCACTTCCTCCTAACAAAAACAACATTTCTTTAAGTTTCTAAACAATCTCTCCACTCGGAGAACATTAAAAACAGTGCAGAGGTGGTCAATATGCATTACCAAATTAATACTATAGACAAGGATGTCGTTGAATTAGACAACGACAAATTTCCCAATCAGATCTATGAAAGCATGATTCAATAGCCTCATGAAAGTGCTTAGGGCATTGGATAGCCTAAAAGGCATGACCATCCACTAATACAGGCCATGTTGGGTCTCAAAAGTAGTCTTCCATTCATTTTATTGTCTTGTTTGAATCTAGTGGTATTCTAACTTTAAATCTGTTTTGCTAAATACTCTTACACCACTTAGTTCATCTAAAATATCATTTAGCCTTAAGATGGGGTATCGATACTTGATCGTAATCTTGTTGATAACTCTACTACCCATGTACATATGCCAAGTTCCATCCTTCTTTAGAACAAGTAACGCAAATATAGTATAGAGGCTGAGGCTCTCCCTTACATATCCTTTCTTTAGTAGTTCATTAACTTGTCTTTGGAGCTTAAAAGCCTACTTAAGGTTGATACGTTAGCTTGTTTGGCAGGACAACACTAAGCATTAAGTTAATGCAATGTTTAATGCCTTAGAGAGGGGGTAACCCCACTAGCAACTGCTCAAGAAATAGTTTAGTATATTCATTCAATAGTTCCTTGACTTCCAAGGGTAGTTCACCTCGCTTCTTCAACTCTAGTAATTGCCCGATTAATAGGAAGGTCAGTGTATCAGCCTTAATAGCCTTTTGGAGTTCAGTTGTACTCAATATTAAGGTCTTTTTCAATCCTTGAGCCAACTTAGCTTATAGTTTGCTCACTTGACTCAAGGTCAAGGGGTTCTAAGTGATTTGCCTACCATCCTTCTCGAATACATAGGTGTTCCTAAATCCATCATAAATAACCCTTCAATCAAAAATCCAAGGTTAGCCTAACATCACATGTGATGCACACATGGGTAGCACGTCACAAAGGATTTTGTTGAAATAGTTTCCAATTGAGAGCAACAATTGCACTTGCTAAGTGACATACAATGCCCCCTTCCTATTTAGCTAATGTAGTTTATATCACTTCAAATGTAAAGTGGTTGATAACTTAAGCTTCTTAACTAGGTTGGTAGATGCCACATTAGTACAACTTCCAATGTCTACTATGAGTGCACATACCTACTCATTCACTTTGCAAGTGATGTGGAATAAGTTCTCTCTCTATTCTCCTTCAATAGAAGGTTCCAAGCTCAAGGAACATCAAACAACTAAAGTCAACTTATCTAGATTGTCTGCAAACACATTCTCCTTAATCAAGTCCACATTAACATCAATCTCATCTTCCACTTCCTTTTCCTCTTCAAGTTCCTTATTAGTGCTATCTACCTCGATCTTCAAGACATCTCCCTTAATAATCATAGTCCTTCAGATAGAACATTGGGTAATCGTATACCCAAACCCTTAGCACTTAAAGCACTTGATATGGCTCATCTTTCTCCTAAATCCTTACCCCTTCTCATATATTCAAGTCAATACGTCACTATCAGGTTAGCCGTTTTATTCAGTCCTAACATCTGTTCGTTTGGTCGCTGCGGTACTTAGTTGAACTTTATAGCTTCTACGAATGGGTCAACTTAATTGACCAGGTCAACTCATTGATAATTAGGTCGAAACTTAGCTTCTTCTCTATCTCTCCACTCATTGGGCTAATCTTATAAGCTCATCCAATGTGGTGAATTGCTAAAATTCCACAATGTCTCGAATATTACTTCTTAATCCAATGAGGAAATTGGATACTATTCAAGTTGACGGCTCTTCTACTTTACAATGAATCATGAGTATTTAGAACTGCTAAACATCCTCATCAGCAATTCAACCTCCTTATCTTAGCTCTTGAAGTCGAGCAAAAGTGTCTTACAAATATATGTCCGGTATGAATCTGTTTCTGAGTATTTTTCTCATCTTGGGCTAAGTACTTACTTCTCGATATCTTTCTCTTCTCCTCAAGTTTTGAAAGTTCTTCCACCATATTACGGTATATCTTGAGAACTCAACAATAGCAATTCTTACATTCTCTCGATCCTCATATTGGTAATAATAAAAAACTCATTCAACTTTCTCGTCCTAGTCTAAATAATCATCTACACTCCCATAACCACTAAAGCTCTAAATCTGAAGCTTCATATGGTCGGTAGCTTAGAGTGCTCTAACTAGATCTTCTTCTTCTTCTTCGTGCTCTTCTTCTTCAACATCATCCATATCTCCCAAGACAATCCTTCGTTGTGTTCATCTCTTACTCCTATGCCTCTAACTTATCAAGCTGGGTTCTATCCTCTAGTAGATCAAGCAATTTGTAGGGTGTTTTGCACGGTCTCAAGAGGTTGATAAGCCATCACATAAATGACTCCAATTAAATCAACTAAAAGGTTAGCCACCTCATCAAGTCTTTTCTCCATACTTCTTGAGATACCTTAGGATTGTTAACCATGGTGGACATACCACTATTATCATCCCCAATGCTAGCATTAAGACTTAGGTTTGTCATTTCTTTGACAACTTTGGTTTCAAACTTTAAATTCCAAGATACAATTAATATTAGTCCTCCTAACTAAACAACATACACACTCTCTATACAAATGTCCAGTTGACTCATTATACAGTAACTATACTAATGAACAAACTACTATACGAAAACTTGCTCAATTTTCGAATGTTTGAAATAGGGCAAAACAGAGTATACTTGAGAACAACTACCACACTCTATTACTTACTTAAACACTTCAGTGATTCTCTTTACAACTTCGACACACTGCTTCGACACACTGCTACAACAAGCATAACTTCACAAAACACAAACATAACTTACATAAACGAAACCTCCGCTTTGATATCAAGATGATGCGTATCGAAGTGAAGAACAAATAAAGCTAGTCACAAGGTGGGTCTAAGCTTGCCAAAAGCTTAAAAGATGGTGAGGGGATGTGCGACAATAGTAAAGATAGAGTAAGCAAACCTACAAATAGCTCCAAGGATGTAATGCACTAAGGAACTTCTAAGGACTCACGACATAACTCGATATAATGCACAAGATAGTCCAATGAGATCAATCCTTACCTAGCCTTACTTAAGAGTTAGGATAAGAGTGGAAAGAGTAAACAAGTTAACGAGAACAATGTTCACAAAAGGAAGAATATTCAATATATTGATGATGATCGGATATATTACAACTACATGTACAAAGGGTATTTTTACCTGCAAAACTAAGGAACCTACCTAAAATGGAAAAGACTAAAAAGGGTAGTGTCTAAAAGGAGTAATATAGAAGGAACAATGAAGGATATATTGGAAAATATAACAAAGTGAATATTTTGTACGAGGGATTCTATCACATGGTTGCTCAAACATGTAGATAACTGCAGGTAAACAACATTCTAGCTAGAAAAAACAATTTTGCATGATCAGCTTGATTTCTGCTAAGCCAAGGTACCAAATAGGGGTAGTAAGTCGGTTGTGCCAAGCTAAGCAGATAATTCTTCTGAAGCGAATGCACCTCAGATACTTTCAACATAGCTCGAATTCAGGTCAGCTCAACTAATGGTTGGATGGGTAGAGTTAAGGGTTGGATGAGCTAAGTTGACGTTCAAATGCAATTCAGGTTAGCGGTTGGAGACAAATGAGGATTGCGAAAGGATTCAATTCGGCCAAGGCAACAAGTCGGCAAATTATAGTAGCTTGGACTCCTTAGTAGTGGTCAGACTCCTCAGTACTAGTCGGACTCCTCGATGGTAGGTCTTAAGGAAAGAATTCACTTAGGCATGCTTTTCGACCCTTAGACTCAAGATCAAGTCAAGGGTCCAGTAGTCTAATTCATATTAGTTAGATCTACAACAAATCACATAACAGCACTAGTACTGATGTATAAATAGTGGAAAAAAGAAGAAATAAAAAGGGAAGGGCTACTCATATAGCTTTCACCTTGCAAAACAACAAGATTAAGATCAAGAATTAGTCATAGTTCATAGAAAGATAATAATCATTTAAAGAGAGACTAATATGAACACTATTAAGGTTTTTCTTTACCTCAAAGTGCAAAAAGAGAGAGAGGCAAAAGAGTTAGAGAGGTTTAATACCATCAAGAGTCTTCAGAAGTTAAGGTCAAGAATGCTTTTAATTGTAGGCTAAGCTTATTTTTGAGATTGGTAATATTTAGTGCTCTCATTGGCATGGGTAGCTCAAAGGGCAATAATCAACCATTAGATATGAAGAGTTTACAAGCTTTAATATAATCTTTGGCTAATGAAAGACTCATTCCTTCATTGAAGTCTAATAAACAAGTGCAAGAATTCATTCAAAGTATTCAAGAATCAATGTAGAACTTTCAACACAAGATTAATGGTACTAACAAGAATCAAAATCACGAGATAACCAATCGGTTCCATGATATAATGTAGGGTTAAACATATTCACATGATTCATCATATTCCAGTATTGTTGATTCCTCGTTGAAAGGAATAATATTGGAGATATCCAAATTTTTTAGGAATGATCCAATAGGATGGCACTTTAAAATAGAAAAAAATTTTTAGTTTCCATAATGTTCCTATTGAGTAGAGACTTATACTTGCATCATTTGCTATGGAAGATGAGGCCTCACAATGGATCCAATGGATGGAACATAACAATTAAACATCTACTTAGCAAAAGTTCGTGGACCATTTAGAGAAAAGATTTGGGCCTTCTAAATATGAAGATGTCCAAGGTAAACTTGTCAGACTTTATCAAGTTAGGTCAGTAGCAAAGTATCAAGCATAATTCGAAGAAATGTTTATTGATAGTAGATTTTCATCCCATAAGTTGAATACTCAGCACTATGCCAACCTATCCTAAGTGAATTGAAAATTGGCTAAAAGGTCATGCCTTTAGCCATGTCCCACTATAGTTGACCACTTAGTCACCGCCATGAGCTACCAACCCCTTCCTAAAGCTCCTATGACTTGGTACCAACCCTCTAATCAATATTATTGGAGGCCTAATTGTCAACGCTTAGCCCAAGAAGGTTTAGATATTCAAATATGTGCGTAAACAATTTAGTAGTTACCTAAACAACAATTGTCCAACCGCCAACTTCTCCCTACAATTTGCATATGGCCAAATTTAGGAAACATTACATGTCATTGGTAGCTTAATTACTAACCACTATAATTATCAAACAAAAGCCTATAAACACAACCACTATAAGAACTCTCTACGTGTTCTAAATACTTGATTTTATACTCCTAAACACTACTTCTCAAATACTTCACTAACTTAAGCATCAAAATGCCTACGCCTAATTAGCTTCAATACCTATAAAACCTAACTCTTGTTCTTTTACAAATTATAAACATTAATCCAGATCCAACAACATTTTGGCACTGTCTATGCATGAATTTAACATGATAGCCAAAACACACTTAACTAAAAGTACCAATAATCCTGCTTCTTCCTACCATCTTCTAATGGGGAGTGGGAGACACCATTAAGATGATGATCGACTAGCTAAGTTGGAGCAACTCTACACTAACCTAGCTAAGGAAAATTAGCAACTTGTATAAAGAAATGATGAGATTTTGAACTTAGTTCACGTAAATATGATGCCAAAATCAAAATGATGAACAAGACCGCAACAATGGGGAAAATTAGAATGATTCTATTAAGTCCCTTAAGTAGCAAACTAAGTAGGCTAGAGTTCAAGAAACTTAATCCCTTGCTCTAAAAAGAGTTGATAAAGGAAAGGCTCTAGAGCAAGCACATCATACGAGCCCATCACATGTTAGTGCTCCTTCTTCTACAAATAAATAAGTCATCCTGAAGAAGAGCTCATTTATCCCTGAAATTCTTGAGAATGTTATTCCTCATCATATCAAGATCCCATAGTTTAAGACATATGATGGGACAAAAGATCCAAAAGACCATTTGGAATATTACCATACTTTGGCTAAATTGCATAACCTCAGTAATGCAATTGCTTATCAAGTTTTCCCATCAACACTAAGGAATGCTATAAGTATCTAGTTTAAAAATTTGAAGCCTAATATTATAACTTGCTTTGATGATTTAGCAGAAGTGTTTTTGTAACACTTCCTTACTAGTAAGCTTCCAATGAAGGACTCTTGATGAGAATCCAGCTATCGAACCATTAACCCGTAGCCAAGCTCAAAGACTAGAGGGACTAGTAAGACGAATCCTCCTGTTCTAATCAACTCATGTGAGGGCCGAGTATCTCCTTGTCAACCCATTTTGCCTATTGAGCTGAATGATTGCTTATTTCTTGCATGTTGTGTGCCGAGAAACGGAAGGCTAAGACAACGTCCCATCTTCATTCTCACACATGTCTGGCGAATTACTTGCTCAGCCATACCCCTACCGAGATACAGAGAGAAAGAGTCTGGACTGACCAAACCACCCTTGCTCAGACAAGCAAGTTGTTTGTACTTTTTGTCTACATCCTTCAATGGCATCACCAATACGATGTATATTGTATCATATATAGAATCTATTGCACCAATAATTACTTTTCTTATATATTCATCCTTAGGAAATGTCCTTTTTATCTTTTCCCTTTTGGGCAAGTTGTCATAACTTATGAGTATAAATATCCTTGTACTTATAGCTAAAATCAAAATTCAAATTACCATTAATACACTTTTGTGTTTTCTTCCTTACATAAACACTCTGTTTTACTCTTGGTATCACTCTTATCCTAACCCTTAAGCAAGGCTAGGTAGCGAATAACCTCACTAGATCGATCATGCATCATATCGAATTACGCAGTAAGTCCTCGAAAGTTTCATTAGTACGTCATATCCTCTCGAGCTATTCATGGGTTTTGCTTACTTCTTTATTGTAATTATCATTTCGTACGCTTCCCACCACTTCCATTTTGGGCTTTCTCCAAGCTTAGACCCATTCAACAACCAGCCTTGTCTGTTCTTGGTTATGGTTTGCAACATCTTAATATCAGAGTAGAGGTTTCATGTGAGATATAATTGGTTTCTTTAGAAGTTTTGTTATACTTTATTTTACGTGTGTAATATAGAGCAAGTTACTATGTTCATTTTAGCTATTGTGTTTGCTAGCTGTTAATTTCCTGAAGTATTTATTTGAGCTTTGAATATGTAGAGAAAATGACAGACTCGAGTATGAATGTTGTTATGGGAGATGACAATAGTAAAGCTGTCTACTATAGACAATAGTCTCAAGGAACACCCGAAGCATTGATGAGAGACTTGAAGAAGTAGCTAACCTCTTGGTGGATTTAACCCAAGCTGTTCGTGCAATATCTTGCTAACTGACTGAGGCCGCATAAAACATTCCATAAGCTGTTTAACCTGTTAAAGGTCAAAACCCAGCTTGACAGCTCGAGGTGGAGAAGTAAGCGAATGAGTGAGGAGAATAATTGATTTAGCAAACGTGGAAGATGAAGAAGAAGAGTATTTTGAAGAAGAGCATGTGTGAGTCCCTAGAATATTTGACCATGTGAAGCTTCGAATTTTGAGTTTCAATGGATCAGGGAATGTTAATGAGTATTTGGAGTGAGAAGAGAAGGTAGAGCGTATTTTTTATTATTATCAATACGAGGATTATGAAAAAGTGAGAATTACTACTGTGGAGTTCTGCGAATATGTTGCCATGTAGTGGAAAAATTTCTATGCCATGAGGAGACGAGAAGGCTATCGAGAGATTAACACTTAACCCAAGATGAAGAGAGTACTTAGAAATAGGTTCGTGTCAAAAACATATCTTCAAGATACTTTCATTCGGCTTCAAGAGCTGAGACAAGGAAGCCGGACTGTTGAAGAGTATGTTCAAGAATTTTAAATGCTTATGATCCATTGTGAAGTAGAGGAACCACCTGCTTGGACAGTTTCAAGATTCATTACTGGTTAAGAGGAGACACCTGAGACATTATAGAACTCCAATGATTTACCACAATGGATGAGGCCATCAAAATAGTGCAGCGAGTGGAAAGGCAGTGAAGGAGCCGAGTAGTAATGAGGATGCCAACTAGCCGACCAGGATAGGCAAGTCACCGAGCACAGTCAAGTACCGAGCTAAGCCGAAAGATGGATGTCTGAGCCAAACTAAAGGGTCGACCTATCACTAAAGTGCCAACCTAAACTTATGAAAAGGTATAAGGGTCTAGTAGGAAGACGAGCCAAATCAAGTGCTTCAAGTGCTAAAGGTTGGGATACATAGCTGTTCAGTACCCAAATTAATGGACAATGGTCATCAAGGAAGACATCTCGAAGCTAAAAGTAGGCAACACTGATGAGGAACCTAAAGAAGAGGAAGACGTGTTTGCTAAGGATTTGGACCAGTTAACATGGAACCTTTACCAGAGGAGGAGTAAAGAGAGAGTTTATTCCATACCACCTATAAAGTGAATGATCAGATGTGTACCCTCATTATGGATAGTGGAAGTTACACTAACATAACATCAGCCGATCTTATTTCAAAACTGAAGTTGCTGATTGTTGCATGTCCAAGGCGATACAAATTGCACTGATTGAGCGAGAAAGGAGCATTAGATGTTACTCGGCAAATACTACTACCGATCACTATAGGGAATTACTCAAACTAGATTCTCTACAATGTGCTACCCATGTATGCTTCCCATATGTTACTAGATTGATTATGGCTGTTTGATAGAAGAGTTATCCATGATGGCTACAAGAACACATACATGCTCGAGAAGGATGATCAAAAAAATCACACTAAACTCGATGCCGCTAAGAGAAGTTAACAAGTTGTAGACACAACTTGCTCGAGGGTCAAAAAAGGCTCTAGTGATGAGTAGAGCCAAGCTTTGAGAAGCAGTCAATGCTGATGAACTGACCTTCATGTTGGTCAGGTGCCTATTAAAAATGCAAGAGTAGGGTGAACTACCCTAGGAAATCAAAGTGTTGCTAGACAAGTATGCCGATCTATTCCCAAAATAGTTATTTAAAGGGTTTCCCCCAACTCAAGGCATAGAGCACTACATTGACTTGGTACTTGGTGCCATACTGCTAAATCAGCCCACCTATCGGATGAATCTCGAATAGGCTATTAAGCCCCAACGATAAGTTAATGAGTTACTAGAGAGAAGATATGTGAAGGAAAGCCCCTTCCTTATGTTATACTAACCCTTCTAGTGCCAAAGAAGGATGGAACCTGGCAGATGTGTATAGACAGCGGCACTGTTAACAAGATTACTATTAAGTATAAGTATTCTATCCCGAGGCTGGAAGATATGCTAGATGAATTAAGTAGAGCCAAGATTTTCAACAATATTGATCTTAAGTCTAGCTACCATCAAATTTGCATGAGGCTAAGAGATGAATGAAAGATTACGTTCAAAACTTGGCATGGACTCTATAGGTGGATGGTCATGCCATTCGGCCTGTTAAATGCCTTGAGTACTTTCATGCGATTAATGAACCATGTGTTAAGACATTTGATTGGAAAGTGTGTCATAGTGTATTTTGACGACATATTAGTCTATAATGCCGACATGCCAAGTCACTACAAATATCTCCAAGAAGTATTAGGTATCATCCATGCTAAGAGGCTATTCGTCAATCTCAAAAAGTGTTGCTTTTGCCAAGAGAAAGTGATATTCTTGGGCTACATAGTCAGCGGGGGTGACTTACAAGCAGGTGATGAGAAGGTTCGAGCAATTGTAAAGTGGGCGATTGCTACTACTTATGCTGACATAAGAAGTTTCCATAGATTGGCTTCATTTTATAAATGATTCATCAAGAATTTTAGTACCCTCACCGCACCACTTACTAAGTTAACAAAGAAAAACACCAACTTCCGATGGGGAGAAAGGGAGGAGAAGAGCATTGCTGAGATAAAAGACTATTCATATTTGATCCCAAATCCAAAACAACTTAGAGGGAATGATGGGAATCAAGCTATCGGACCACTAACTCATAGCCGAGCCTGAAGACTAAAGAGCTTAGTAAGACAAATCCTCCTACTCTAGTCGACTCTTACAAAGGCCGAGTATCTCCTTACCGACCCATTCTATTAGCCAAGCCAAGTGACTGCTTATTTCTCTCATGTTGTATGCCGAGAAATGGAAGGTCGAGACAACATTCCATTTTCATTCTCACACATGCCTAGCTAATCACTTACTCAGTCGCAACCCTGTCGAGATGCTAAGAGAAAGAGTCCGAACTGACTAAGCCACCCCTACTCGAACAAGCAAGCTATCTATACTTTTTGTCCACATCTTCCAATGACATTACCAATACGACAGCACCACGTGTATAATATCATGTGTAGAATCCATTACACCAATGATTGCTTTCCTTATATATTCATTTTTATCCTTTTGTATCTTGCATACTACTTCCTTAGGAAATGTCCTTTTTGTTTTTTCCCTTTTGGACAAGTTGTCTTAAATTATGTGTATAAATACCCTTGTACTTGTAGCTAGAACTAGAATTCAGATTACCATTAATACACTTTTGTGTTTTCTTCCTTACGTAAACACTTTGTTTTACTCTCAACATCACTCTTATCCTAACCCTTGAGCAAAACTAGGTGACGAATAACTTCATCAGACCAATTCATGCGTCATATCAAATTGTACCGTGAGTCATTGAAAGTTCCATTGGTATGTCATATCCTCTTGAGCTATTCATGGATTTTGCTTACTTCTTCATTCGTAATTATCATTCTACGCGTTCCCCACCACTTCCATTTTGGGCTTTCTACATGTTAAGACCTTAAAGGGGTCCGGTCGAGCCCCATTTGATTTCCTTAATTTAACTTATATTAAGTCAATCCCACTTAATATAAATTACTCAACATTAAACTAAGGAAATACTTTTCTTAAAAAAATTTAAAAATTGGAGTCGCCAATCAGTTTAACTGATAAAAACTAAAATTAGGGTTTTCGAGTGGAAAAACCTTAATTTGACCATTAATCTACAGATTTTCTAAGAAAATAATTTTAAAAAAATTAAACTAGAAAAACTGAGTTCGGATGTTAACCTATTAAAACTAAGTCACCCTATAAAAAACTAAAGAAAAATTAATGGGCTTTTATTTTATAATTTCGTAAAAACACTAAAATATATCTAAAGAAGCAAAAGATAACTAAAGTAATTTTTTATTATTTTCTTTTATTACGAATTTCTAAGAAAAAGGAAATTTTTTTTAGATGGTTGCCACAAAAGTACCTACATACCTGCTAATCGGGATCAAGTCTGCCGTAGTTCTCTTTTTGTAAAATATATAGTTAGTTAGTTACTTTTATTTCAAAAATTGAGCCAAATTTATGTTTATTTATCAATTTATTATTTTGTTTAAAAAAAACCTAAGAAATCTAATTTTCTATAAAATTAAAGAAAACTCTAATTAAGTAAATCTTTTAAAAAAACTCGATTAAGATTTTTTTTTAAACCACTACGTGTCAAAAAAAATATCTTTTCTAAATCCTAACTTTGAAGATATAATCTAGATACGTATTTTATATGTATCTTTTTCAAATCTCAATAACTAGATACGTATCTTGATGTGTTTATTTTTCAAATAAAAAACAATTTTACTAAAAACGCAATTTAACTAAATTTCATTAAACATTGGAATTATCTAAAAATCAAGCAAACAATATGGAAATAATAAAAAAAAAACATATACTAAAACAAAAAATTAATTAGTAAAAATGATTGAATTAAAATAAAATAAATATCAAAATAAAAAATTTTAACCTATGAGTTGGGCTACATGTGATTGGAGGGTAGATGAACACTGTTTTCAAATGATCATGGGCATAATCAAGGACATGTTAGTTGCTATTTGCACTTATTATAGGCATGATCGAGGGCGTATTGGTTGCTGTTTACACTTATCACAAGCGTGATCGAGGGTGTGTTAGTTGTTGTCTCCACTAATCATGGGCGTGATGGTTGGTACATTAATGCTGTGATTGTGTGTTTGTATGTATAGGCTGTGTGAGTTGGAGCGTATGTCTTGGGTTTATATACAATGTGTAGGATTGCAGTAATTAGGGATTTACAGTAGGTCTCGGTGAAGGGGATGTGCTAGCGTCAGGGGATGTTGGTGAGTTGTGGCTTCAACGTATAAGTGTGTAGGCAATGGCTTTAGCCGGCTTTACTGTAGTATAGTATGGTGTAAATGTGTTTCGTTTGGTCAGTGTGTTGGGGACAGCAATGGATAGTGTGCTGATTGGTGCGGTTGATGCTGTGGACTTGCGTGGGCTTTCATAGTTGGAATTTTAGCTTGTGGCGCTTGGTTGGTGCAAGGGGGGGACATCCAAGGATCAATGTAAGCTGTCGACTGATGAAGTGAAGATGGAATGAAGTTAAGGAATTGTGTTTCAAGTGTTGTATTGGTGGCGTAAATTGGTTAGTGAATGAATTGTAGTATGGAGTGAATTTTGCTTTTGGGTATTTGTCATTAAAAACAGTCATCAATGTCACCTGCTAATTTATAAACCCCAAAACTGAATCTTCTATATCGTTTTAAATATAGATTTCCAATTAAACCAAGATACGGAAGATACAATTTTGATTCTTTAATGATTTTTTTTTAACTTCTATAAACCCTATTTGAGCTTTCTATTTCCCACGAAACGACTTGATCCGATTCAATTTGATTTAGCCTAACAATTCATCTAATAAACCTTAAATTTATTCTAGCCCAATAAAATTTTATTTTAGATTGGACTGGGCCAAGATCATTTTAATAAAGCCCAATTCATTAATGACTTAATAATTTATTAAATTAATCACATACAGTTATTCGATTTGATTGTAAACAATCCGACTCGACTTGACTTAACTCGACTTCTTTTTTATTTTTCATTTTTCTTTTAAATTTCGTTTTTTATTTAATTTTTTTATTACTTTTTATTATTTTCTTATTTTTTTTTCTATTTATATATTATCCTAGCTCAATTAACGAAAAATAAAATAACTAAAAAAAATGACAAAAATAAGGTAACTATAGGGCCTAATAGAATTGCTTAAAATTTCCATATCACATGTGCACCCATGATATAGAAATTACCTTATAAGTTAAAGATTGCAAGACTCTAAATTATTAATCACTAAGGTTGTTGATTTTTAATTAATTAATATATTATAAAATATAAATAATTATGAATATCCAATAGCTCTTTAGAACCACAGAGAATTGGTATCCCTTACAAAATAAGAAGACAGGATATATCAACTTTATAAAATTACAAGAAATATTAAATTATATTGAACTTTGACATATAAATATTTCCTATAAAGGATGTTTCTGTATCACCTATAAAATTCTCAACTATTCTAATACTAACATGCTTATCTTCACCTTACACTCGGCACTCGAGATGTATCCCAATCTTAACATAAGTAAACTTACAAAAGAAACTAAAGGGGAATGAACATAAAACAACTCAGTGAATTTGACCTTCACCATTACCATTCAAGTAAATTATCAAACATTATTAGCACATATACAAGCTATCTACATACATAATGAATGTAGAAGTAATAAATGCAAGCAACACATCCATAGAAGTCTAGAACTATGGATGGGTAGAATTATGTCGTCCAAACTTCGATTATCCCTTATCCTTACCCGTATAGGGCACTTAGCTTATCCGCATGAGGCTACCGAGGGGCACTACTCCTCTAGGCGACACTCGACTATTATCCTAATCGAGAAAAGAATTTCAACCCAAATAGGTAGACCTCAAACTAGGGCCATCCACTATCCAAGGCCCCTTGAGCATAAACATGTTACTCTTCTTGTAATCAAAATTTATCCAAGGCTTCACGGGCACAATTAAGCAAGTCCTCTCACCATCAATTGGAGATCCCATGCTGACTTTGCCTTAATGATAAAATATCATTTACGGCACCACAAGCTCTTATAGAAATCATACAAAAATATGTTTAAGATTAGAAAAGCTTTTTCTAAAAAATACTTATCTCAAAATTTTACAAAGCTAGCACTCTTTATCTATACATTTACTGAGTCATAGACATGTGACGAATATAACCAGTTATTTTGGTCAAATATTTATATTTATCAGTTGAAGAAGGTGATCAAATAGATGATAACAAACAAGCAAAACAATCATTTAGACATACAGGCAACAATAAGTAGCAAAGCATCATACAAGTAACATGCACAAGTAAGTAGTAAGTCATTAGAACTCTCTCACCTAAATTATTGCTCATTCTCCAAGCCTTTGAGGTTTTCCAAAACTCAACATATAAGTGCCTAAAAGATAATAAAACTTATAAGTATTATGAGAAACTAGACTCCTTAGTTAACTAAAAGTCTATTGTCATCGTCTATTTTTCCCAATATAACCCGAGTATGGCGTGTATAGGGTTTACTAATTTAATGGAATCAATAGTAACTATATTTGAATATTTGTAAGTTATGATACTTTATGTACTTAGTTATTTATTTCTCCTCATTATCAGTTTACGAGATCAATTAACTTAGTTATCCTATATATTCTTTTCGGTTGATCTTAAATTTTTAGTTGCGTGTAACTTTTTCATCTTAATTCCGACTTTTATGATCTTATAATTGATTTTCAACGTTTTCGGATATACATTCGAGTAGCGGGGTCCGTTTTGGATGTTAAGACCCGTATTTTACAATATAAACTTAAAGCATTATAAATATTATTATTTTGGCTTAAATGTTTTCATTTATAAATTTTGTGTTTTATTTTGTTGATTAATGGGTTATTTGATTTCTAACTTCTTATATTCTTAAATTTTTGAACTTTCATTATTATGTATTATTATTATTAGTATAAATTGTAGTTTGATTAGATTATTTAAGTAAGTTGCTGACATGGCATAAGTTTATTAGTCCATGTGGTAATTTACTAGATTTTCTTAATTTTTATATTTCTTAAATTTTATCTAATTATTACACATGTTTATATAATACTAGAATAGCTTAATTAATGTGTTATGGGCTTGAATTATCTCTTTAAGGCTTTCGGTCCATTCATATTTATATTCATTATATATAATTATTTCATTACTTAATATTAAATACTTATGTTATAATATCTATGTACCTATGTTATAACTATATGGCTATACACCTTATATGTATATCCATGTGTATATACATATATATATATATATATATATTCTAGCATACTCATATATATATTTATACATATACTCATATATATGTATGGTTGCATATGTATATTTATACGTATTTTCGTATTTCCCTAATATACCATTAAGAAATCTTCATATAATTCACATACTTACATGTTATAGGTTCAATTAGTATGCCATATGTATGTATACTTAATATTTCTATTATTTTCGATTATGTACACTAAGGATACTCATATATAGGAACATCTATACATATGTAGATGTGTTCTTCCTACTCTTATCTATATGTATATTTATACTATGTATTTTACTAGAGTTCATACATATATACTTCATATGTGTTCATATGCTATATGCACATGTATATTTCTATACATGTATTTCTACACTTATGTATATGTGTATAAAGTTTCCTACATATACTAAGTTATATGTACCTATTACATAGAAATATAAGGATTCCTATATGTACTAACATATATGTACATATTACATAGAGATATCATGCTAATATAATATAAACAACTAATCAAGTGTTAAACTAAGAAGTGTAATGAAAACATACCTCTTTCCTTTTGTAATATAAAAGAGGGGTTTTAAGATATAAAGTAGTAGTTTGGAAGTTGCTAGTTGAAGGAAGAAAGTGGGAAATAGGAACTAGAAGAAGGACAAAAGGGGAGGGAACGTTTCGTTTAGGGAAGAGGGGAGAAAAGGTGAGAATTGTTATGTTATAACTGGAGTGGAGTGGAAAAATCAAGAAGATACTAGTGGGGTTAAAAGTAGGCGGCAAAGAAAGGAAGAAAAGTAAAGAAAAAAAATAAAAAATCATGTGCAAAATGTGTAAAATTCAATAGAAATTGCAAGATACTTCTAGGTGAAAAGGATATGTGTTGACCTTAGTCAACACTTTTAACTTGGTCAACATTTGACTTGCTTATATTACATATAATTAGTGTACATAATGTTAGAATTAAAGATAATTAAAAGAAAAATTAAGGAAAAGAAAGGAAATATGGAATTAAATGAAATCATTGGTAAAAATAATTATTGGAATCTTTCTCTAAGTATTTCTATCTTATAGATCATATTTAGCATCATACTTAATATAATTATGATGAAAGTACAATTTATAATATTAACATTAACTATATATAGCTCAAATATTAACTAAACAATTAAACTTACATACTACTAACTTATTTGTATAATTATAAGTTTAATATTATCTATAATGTAATATTATAGTTTCTACTAAACTAACTTAGTATGTACCCATTTATGAACAATTGAAAGTTATCTTTAATCATTTATTAATGATTTTATATGATTTAGTATATCATTACGTATTTATACTCGATTAGGGTTTTATCATGGTTATAACGAATTAGTGCATTTATATGCTTAAAACTATGGTTTTAAAGTTTTTATCAGGTTCAAGTTTGATTTCTCACATATATACACGTATGAAATTCAAGGTTTTCATACTCGATTAAGGTTTTTATCTAGTTCGAAGTGAATCTCTTATAGTCATACATATTTTAGGTTTGAGATTTTTAGACATGACTGAAGTTTTGATTAATAATTTAAGGTTTTTCATATTCACTTTAGGTTTTCAATTGAAATTTTAATCGATTTTAAATTTTATTGACTCTGTTGATTCAAGGGAATCATCTACAGTACGTGAATTTAATTATATACTTGGAAGACTAGATTTGCGGAGTTTACATTGCAAGCTTAGACCCATTTAGTGACTGATTTTGTTTGTTCTTAGTTATAGTTCACAACATCTCTTTTGTCCTTAATATGATCAAGCAGAAGCCTAATTAGAGTATTAAAGAATAATTAGCTCGATTCATGGCTAAGATGGTGCAAATCCTAAGGCTTAATATAAGTGTAGCACTTAATGCAATGATAGATGGAGTAAACTGGCATGGAGATATTTTCAAGCCCTTGGCAAAAAAATGAGCCTAAGACGTTTGTAGAGTACAAGGCTAAGACAACGTCTTATATTGAATAGGAAGAATCAAAGCTTGCATAAGGTTGACTAGAGTAGATCTAATCTAAAGAGTGATAAGAATTGCCTGAGAGTAAGAGATCAGCATGGAGGTCTTGATGTTAAATTCTTGGCAAAAGGTGGTGGAGATGGGAAGAGACTATGAATTTTGACCTTCTCTACTCGCACTCTCTTAAACCATGCAATGTCTAACATTTTGATGGAAATTCAAAACCAAAGAATCCTCCAATGGCATGAGAGAATGAGAGGGAATCACTTTAGGAAGAATTCGAACAGGTCTTACGACTTTCACTATGATAGAGGTCATAATACTAATAAATCTGTGCTATTGAAGATGCCATCCAAAGAGAATATTTAAGGAAATTTCTAGCCCATGACATAGAGAAAATTGAGAGAATGATTGATAAATGTGCAAAATTGCACATTTATCCCCACTTATAGCACATATTTATACATGTATTAATATTTTTATAGTGAATTTTGACTAAGAATCAACAAAACACATGTTCTTGGATCAATTATATAGTAAATAGTTGGGAAGGATCAAAATGAGCTCAAACCAGTTTATATATGTTAATCATAAGCCAACTTCTACCTACAATGTGCTGGTTAACATTTACTTTCGCATCAATCTCACTTGGTTGTGTATGTTATCGTAGATGTAAAACTTGGAGCAAAATTAATAACAAATCACTTGAGTTTTCCACTTATGAAGCTGCTAGGGTGAATGGACAGCATAACAGACCCTCAATCCTTGCTTTTTGGTCCCTTCATGAAGGATGACTGCCGCAGGTACTTCTTAAAGAGAGCAGAAATTGTGAGCCTATTCTTCAGATAATAGCAGCTCACTTGATCCATCTGCAGCAGTCCAATGGAACTTGGGCAATTAAGGGGTTTGAGCTTCAGGTTGGCAACTCAGTGAGAAGTCCACAAAATGTTATTACTCATTGCAAAGACCAAACATGTGATGAGACCAACTCACAGCAGCCCCCCACAAGAAAGTTCAGATTCACTAAGTCAAGAATAGTAAAATAGCAGCTTGGATCAACATACGGTAGCAGGAACATCACATCAAACCAACCAAGCGCCAAGATGTGATCAAACAAAGCTTCCACAAGCAGCAGATTCTAGAGATTTCATTTTTGGAATAGCAGCACACCCCAACTCCAAGTTGGATTCATGTTAGAGCAAATAGAATTGAAGAGCAAACATTATAGCAGAAGAGGACTCCAATTTTAGCTCCAATATAGTTGGCTAAAGAGTTGAGTTGTGGAGATAAAGAATCTGCAGTCCGTTTTCAAGACCAAACAAGAACTGCATTGAGCGCCTTAGCTGCACTGACGTGAATGCCCAATTGAAACAAGAGCAAGCTTTCAACTTCAGTTGAGCACTCCCATGTATGACAGCAGCAGCTCCTTGAACTATCCAAGAGTAGCATGCAAGACTGAGGTTCTGATTTCAACATAGCAGTAGTTATAACCAAGCTCCACGAAGGCCAGAATAGATCCAAAGCCTGAGATGCGAATTTCCACACCAATGGACTAAAATGAGGAGTTTCACAACAGCCCAAATTCACTTTAGTTAGTCATGTGAAGGACAGCAGCAGAACTCAGAGCATTCAACCAGAGTTCTAGCACACATAAGGTAGCAGCTGAAAATAAACTCCAATTGAGCGCCCGAATGGCGCTCTTCAACAACAACTCCTTGCACTTTTAAACCAAATAGCAGCTTCTAGTAGCTATAACGCAGCTGCATTTGACTAGGCTAAGAGCTTCTTGAATGGCAGATTCGATCATCAACTCCATGCAAAGCAGTCGCACGTGACAGCCAAGTGAGCCGATGCCGAGCAACTCCTGAAGGCTGAGAACACACCTCTCCAAAACAGCTGCTTATGTGGAGAGTTCAGCAACTGGTCGAACTGAGCTCTAGAATCGATTCAGGGAGGAAAAATCTGCATTTCAATTTTATATTGAGTTGAGCTTGTGGAGTCCCATTTTGATTGATTTTATTGCAGGCTGTGAACTCCAATACCGTGCAGAACTGCAATTTTAAGATCAATAACAAGCAAAACCGCAACTCCTAAGCTCCACCGTCTGCTGTAATTGCAGACTTAAACCATGCCGAGAGCTCCACCCGATTCCAACATGCCAAGCAAATGTCAGAGCAGAACAAATAAACTGCAGCAGCTGTCATGCAAACTTCAGCCGCAACCAAGGAAACAAGCACATCAGCAGCTCCATCCATGAACAGCAGCAGCTCCCTATCCATGACAGCAGCTGCGGCCGAGAATAGCAGCTGAAATTATATGCCGAGCAGCCCTGGCAGCAACTCCACAGCAGCAGGCCGAGAACCACATGCGAGCTCCTATCAGATCAGCAGCGGACAGCTGCGATTTACCACGTAACCAACCAAGAACAGAGCTGCTCTGCTCCTTCTCAAGCCAAGACCGAGAGACCAAGCTGAGTTACTAATGCTTAACTGCAGCAGACCAATATTCGTGCATCAATCATCATCGAATTCTCCACACGAACAGCAATTGAACAACCTGAGATGACTACAACTTGCGCGCAGCCACGGCGCTCCAAGCATTCGAGGATGGCAGCTGCGACACTTGCAAATTCGAGCAACTGAGCTGTTGTCCTCGTATCCAAGCTTCCAAGTTGCTGTAAGCAAACCGAGCAGCTTAATGAGAAAAGAAAACACTACACGCGGGCTGCTTAATTTACACCAGGTGCACGTGTATGATTCTGGCAAATATCAGCTACTATCTTTGGAAAAATAGCCAGCACATGGAATATTCTACATGAGAAAAGGAGCAAAAAGGATAAATTTTGTATTACACTAAGGGGGCCCATGAATAAGATATTAGTGTTGGCCCAAAAAATAAATAAATAAATAAATAAGCTGTTAGTGGCCCATCTTGCTCCCATCAGACTCATCGGGCCACACGTGAGCAAATTCGGACGGCAACAATAAAAAGTGGGAATGTACCGAGGAGGAGCAGGGAGTCGATAGCTTAGACAGTAGAGAATAGAATATCTAGCAGCTTACGATAGAAAAATAGAGACAATAGCTGAAGTTTCTTATTCAAGTAGCATAGGATATTGAAGAAAAATCGAAATTTTCTTATTCAATTTCATGATGTTTTCTTTAGTTTTAGGGCACTAAAGCCCTTTGTTCTAGCACACTAAGAGAAAACTCAAGTTTTGAACATTTTAAGATATACTAATATAATACAGAAAAGTGAAATATAAAATATCAGTAAAGTTTTTCTAAGTGTTTTATATTCCTTTGTAGTTTTCATTGTCTTGTTTGTTACTCATATCTTGTAATGAGATATTCCACTTTATATATGTTGGGTGTTATAATGATGAATTTAATAAGTAAACGCTGTTGAATAAATTGTTTCAATATCATTATTGAAAAAATCAGTTATTTATTCATTATGCTTATTATGTACTTGATTAGTGCTTGACCATCACTTTTTAAATAGGTAGAGTTAAAGTTACTAAGGAGAGGATTCAATAACTCGTAATAGATATAGCTTGAATTTTTTAAAGAGCTTGTCATAAGAATATATGGGCTTTAATTAAATTCATGAACTCACATACTTAATATATTTAGAACTAGAGTAACGATTCTGATGTAAGTGAATCACTATTTACTCAATAATTATAGATAAATTACTTTGATAAGACAATTTATACTATAATTAAGACTCCGCTATCTCAAAAGGTGGGCAAGTTCTAATAAATTTAGTTAAATCCCATTTAGTTAATTTCGAATATCGTATTAAGGCATCGTATTGATTCAAATGAGAGTATATTTGCAAACCTCAAATTGATTCTTTTTATCTCTTAAACCTAAGACCCACATAGTATAGCTAGGGCATTCATTTTAGTGTTCATTTTATTAATTAGCTTTTACTTTCTTTTAATTCAACTCTCGATAGTTTAACTTAAAGAAAAACTCAATTTGTTTAACATTTAGCACTTAGCTTTTTATGGAATACAACCTTAACTCACTTTATACACTACTTACACGACCCAACACACTTGTTGGTCCTCACTTACTTCAAATCAATGACCCAAAGGAGGAGAACTAATCAAGCTCGAGATGAGCAACTTATTCAGGATGGCGGGATGGTCAGCAAAATGGTACTAATAATAATAGAGCATCGAATGGTGTTATTAACACTGTAGTAGGAAATCCTTCTAATTTAAGCTAATCTTGCCCTTTGAGCTTGACTAACGTCTTCGAACATGTTTGTAACATGTAAGGTAAAAATTTGAGAGTTGGCAATTCTATCTCTTTCTCAAAAAGAGACTTTGAGGGCATTCAGGAGCCCTACGATGACGTACTGGTCATCAATGCAAGGATTGCAAATTTTGAGCTTAAGAAGATTTTGGTGGATATAAAGAGGCTAGCTGACATAATTTTCTAGCATACGTACAATCAAATGAAGCTAAAGATTAAGACATGGCTTAGGTCCTATGATTATAACATTTATGCCTTTAATAATCAACTTTACATATTGCAGGAGTGATTACTCTCCCCATTTAGATTAGAGGTGATAATAACATAGCATCAGACAGAGTTGACTTTCATGCCTCAAGTATTGGTTACCTTACAACATCATTATAGGTTAACTAAGTCAAAACTTAATCAATATGGTTCCTTTGACAACACATTTGAAAGCCAAGTTTCCTAACTCCTACTAGGGTTAAAGTATATCGAGGAGACCAACAGCTCGTAAGATCCTTGTATTTAAAAGCTCTTAAACGTAAGGAAGTCTTCTAAATTGAAGCAAATCTAGATTGGAAATTTGGTAACCCAGAGAAGCTTAAAGAAGGAACTAAAGAAAAATAGCTCAAAAGTGATCTATAGAAAACAACAAAGATTGGAAAATCCCTACCTCTAGAGCTGTATGAAGATTTAATACAGTTTCTAAGAGACAATGCCAATGTGTTTGCTTGGTTCCCATTAAACATGTCGGATATACCTTGAGAATTCATGACACATAAGTTGAAGATAGATCTAAATGTTAAGGTGGTGTAATAAAAGAAGAGAAACTTTGCCCCTAAAATGGCAAGTAGTAATTGAAGAAGAAGTTTAGAAAGTTCTCAAAATAGGATTTATAAGGGAAGAGCATTATCCAACCTAATTGGCTAACTATGTGTTAGTTAAAAAGTCTAGTAACAGATGGCAAATGTGCATTGACTTCACAGATTTAAATAAGGCCTATCCAAAGGATTATTTTCCCTTGACAAAAATCAGTTAGACGGTAGATTTAATTGTCAAACATGTGCTCCTCAATTTTATAGATGCTTTCTTTGGCTATAATCAAATTAAGATGGAGGGAGAAGAAAGGTTTACACTTTGTTTGTCACTAATTTCAATACATATTGCTATACTCTATTGCCTTTTAGTTTAAAGAACATCGAGCAACTTATCAAAGGTTAATGATGAAGATGTTTAAACCTTAAATCCATAGAAATGTTGAAGGTTATGACGATGACATGATTGTAAAGAGCAAGGAAAAAGGTAGCATCTTGCAGACCTCTAGGAAACATTTGATATGCTAAGAAGATAGCAACTTACAGACCTCTTGTAAAGAGCAAGGATAAAGGTAGCATCTTGCAGACCTCTAGGAAATATTTGATATGCTAAAAAGATATAATATGAATTTGAATATACGGAAGTGTAACTTTGAGACTACTTTAGGAAAATTTTTGGGCTATATAGTCACTCAACTAGGAATCGAGGCCAATCTAAAGAAAATAGATGCCATTATGAGGATAAAATCCTTGGGCACTTAAAAGAAGTATAAGAGTTGATAGGTTGGATCGCAGTGTTGAATAGGTTTGTTTCAAGGAGTGCTAATAAATGTGTTGAGTTCTTTAAGGTAGGAGGAACCTTGAGGAATTCAAATGGACAAATGAGTGTAAAGCCACATTTCAAGAGTTGAAGAAGTTTTTGTCATCTCTTCTAATTCTTTCAATGCCCATTCCTGGAGGAGAGTTATTTCTCTATTTGTTAATCAACAACCGAGCTCTTTCCTTTATGTTAGCTCATAATGAAGAGGGCCATTAGTCGATCTACTATGTGAGTCATATCTTGCAAGGACCAAAACTAAGGTATACACACATAGAGAAGTTTGTTCTTGCCGTAAAGGTAGCAACAAGGAAGTTAAAGCCCTACTTTGAGGCACACTAAGTGACTGTAAGCCTCACAATCTAATGTTCAAGGTTTGATTTGTAAAGTTTAAGACGATTAAGTAAATTGTCCGATTAAGTCCAAATTTTACAACAAAGTTAGAAATATTGGTAAAAGTAATCCCATGAGTTTGGATTTAAGAAAATAAATAATTAAATAATATAATATTGAATTATATGTAAATTTCCAATTATTTATTGAAAACACATAAAACGAGTTTCGATAACTAATAAATCGATAGAAATAAATTTTATACACACTAAAAATTATAAAATAATGTAAATAATATTTAAGAGTATGTATTTACACCATATATGTATTTACATTTAGATAAAAACCATGCAAAATTACTTAAATACCTGAAATATGATAAAATAATACTAAATAATTAAAGGAAATTCATAAAAAAATTGAGGAAAGATCACAAAAATTATAAAGACATGTGAGCTTATCTAGATTTAGGGTGTGACAGCTTAGAAATGGAAGAAAGAAAAGCAACCAATAAAATTTAAACAAATAGAAAATAAAATAGGAGGAGGATAAGGGATAAATGGCATCAATTAATTCACCAAATAATCAAGATAGCCTTATAAATTTAGAAACCCTCCATCAAAACTCATTTTAGTCAGTTTAGAATCAAGAAAATATTAGAAAGAGGAGAGAGGAGAGAAAAAACCAAATTTACCAAAAATTAAAAAAATAGTATGCAAATAGGGCATATAAGGTAAACCTACACCCGACAAGCACTGCAGAGTATACAACCACCACCACTAGACGGTGGTGATAGTACCCAAGCTAGCCAATAAGGCCTTGGTGGCTGGTAGTGGTCAAAACAACCAATGTCAGTGAGTTTTGATTTCCTCTTGTTTTTTGTTTAATTTATTAAAAATATCAAATAAATGTGAAAAATTAAGAAATTTGGTATTCTAGGATATTTTTATATGTAGATCTAGATAAAATATATCAAATTGATAAATTTAAACCTCGAAATATATTATTTTTAAGAAATTACTAAACCGGAGTTAGTTTTCGATTTAGAAATAAATGACTTTAAAGATATAGTTTTGAGTTGAAAATTTTTGTGTAGATTAGTTAAAGTATTTAAAATAGTGCTATGAAGAAATTTTTAAGAAATCTATTTTCAAAATTTTTAAATAATTTTTAGATCTTAAAATAATATATAAAATGAGTGATTTTGAGTTTAAATAGGTAATTAAGTAATTAAATAGGTAATTATTAATTTAGTGCATAATTATGTGTTTTAGGATGTTAAATTCTGATGTAGTATGATATTTGTAACATTTAGGATGTTAGATGTAATTATAAGATGTATTATGTAGTTATATGCAATAGGTAAAATGGTATATTTAAGTTAATTCTGCAATTTAGGATATAGTTAGACATTTTATATGTTATTAGATGATGAAAGATTATATATGTAGTGTTAAAAGTGTTAAATAAGTGATTTAGGAGTAAATTATGTAATAACACATAATATGTAAATATAGAAATTAATGAGTAGAAAATATTATGTCAAAATTGATAATATTATAATAATATTAATATAAAATAAACATGATATGAAACTTAAATTTAGGTAATTATATGAAAAATATAAATTTTTCTCATATCGAGAGTAAATTTGATAGCTAAATTAGGATTATGATATACTATATAAACTAAAATGCTAGTTAGAGACTAAATGCGATATTTAGAATACTCGAGCATAATGTGATTAATTTCACTTTATGATTCTAAATGAGATCTTAAGATTACATATAACCCCCATAGTTGGAACCGAATTAGAACTTAAATCAAAAATGGATTCGGAAATCGCATCAAAACCTAGCCTAAATTAAGAATAATTGTAAAAGATTTAAAAACCTAAATGATTAGGTATAATAAAATTCTAAACTAAAGATAATAATAAGAATTTTAGAACAAAACCTATCCATAGTAGTTATGTGAAAACTAAAACAACATTTGTATTATAGGAATATCAACATTGGCCTAAGCAAGTCGTACCTTAAATAAGCAAGCGAGAAATCCAGATAAGTTAGAATTAATACATTACTGTATTTTAGAATACTAATTTGTAGTACTCGAAGGCTTGAAATTACACTTGATTGTGTTTGTTAGAGAGTTAACTATATACATGCCTGTATGTGCTTGCTTTTGAGTTTGATGATATGATTCTAGTTTATTACCCCTACTTGTATTGGTATGATTTATTTGAAATGATTGAATACTTTAAACCAAATTTAATTAAATATATGACTTGTAATTCTAAATCGAACCTGTATAACAAGTCATTAGGGGAAACATTAGGATTCTTTGACTAGATACCTATCCCTTCAAAAGAGATAGTGCTAAATAACATAATGGGTCCCTACTTCATCATTGGTCAAACTAAGTGATAAGCTAGGAAGTCGAGACAAGAGTGAAGTTAATGGTTCGAAAGTAATCCCAGGAAGAGCGATATCTCCATTATACAAGTTTAGGTTTAATCGTAAGCTGTTGCATTACATAAAAACTCCTCAACTGAATTAAAGCAGGTGTAATTTCTTTAATCTCATGACGGACGGAACAACGTCGTACAATAGCATTTACTTAAACATGCATTACATCTAATTAATTTTGTTGATAACCTTATTTGTGTTTGATGCATAGTTTTAAGTTTCTATCCTAACTTACTAAGCGGTTAGTTGCTTACATCCTTATAGATGTTGCTAATGCTAGCTAAGAAGCAACTTTATAAGTATCCTAAAGCTAACAACTACTGGATCCTGGAGAATGAGAATATAAAATTGAGGATCAGATAACTCTTAAGTTTGGATTTTAACTTTAAAGCTTTTAGTATCAATTTATGTATTATTCAAGTGGATTCTGTTTAAGCTATTAAATCTTATAAATAAACTTAAGTTATTTTAAGTGTAAATATAAATTTTCATAATTTCATAGATAAAGAACATGTTTGATTTATAAATTATTTACTTCAAAGTGGGTTAATCGTAGATGCCTTGTATAAATCAGGTTTAAGATAGTGGCCATAAGGTTAGTTTGTATCTTAGACTGGTTTGTACAACAGGATTGTTACAACTTTACCGCTTTGGGACACGACAGTGATCATCCTTATAGACCGACCACTACGACAAGCATTGCAAAAGCTTGATTATTTGGGTAGAATGATGAAGTATGTGCTTGAGTTGAGCACATATGGTGTCCAATACTAACTTAGAATAGTTTAGAAGGCATAGGTGTTAGTAGATTTTATTGTAGAATATACAGGAGACGAACATGGTGCCAAACTGACTGAAAATCCTTAGTGGAACTCATATGTAGATGGTTCCTTTACCAAAGATGGATGTGGAGCAAGACTTATACTGTAAGGGCTACATAATTTAAAGGTCTAATATGCACTCAAATTCAAGTTCCCAACAAGTAATAATGAAGCAAAGTACGAAGACTTATCATGGGGCTAAGGCTAGCAAAAGAGCTCGAAGTGAAAAGGTTAGAAGTCTTTTCAAATTCTTAGTTAATAATTCAGTAGGTTAAAGGAGATTATGCAATAAAAAATGAAACAATGAGTAGGAACTTGAACATTGTATGAACGCTTGTCGATGAATTTTCATCTTTTATGATTATTAAGATACTGAAGGTATAGAACATTGCCACTGATAAGTTATCTAATTGGCCTCTACCTTACTTTTAGATCTAAACGATTGACTCTTTATGGAATATTTACTAAATAAGAGCCTAGAAACATTTGAACAATGTTTAGAAGTGCAGCTCGCACCAAAAGAAAAGTCTTAGATGAATCCAATAATCGACTATTTAAAGGATCGAACACTTCCTCCTGATAGGAAAGAAGCTCGGAGGCTCATGTATCAAGCCCGCCAACTACATCATGATTGACAACCAATTATACAAGCACAGCTTCAATCAACCCTACCCCCAATGTCTTATGCTAAAGGAGGTATACCGAGTTCTTTCCAAGCTTCGTACTGGAGTTTGTAATAATCACTTGAAGTCTTAAGAGCTATATGTTTGGGCATTGAAGCTTGGCTATTATTAGTCGACCATGAAGGGATATGTATGGGATTTAGTGCAACACTATCCTCAATGCCAAAAACATGATGTGAAAAATCATGCTCCATTAAAAGAGTTACCGTACTTGATTAGTCCTTAGCCATTTACTTAATGAGATTTAGACATCTTGAGACCATTCCTAAAGGCTACAGGACAATGTCAATTCATACTTATAGCAGTTGATTATTTTACTAAGTGAGTAGAGGCCGAGGTAATGGCAAAGATCATAGAAAAAAAGGTAGAGTGATTAGAATCAACTCCTCAGGCTAGTCATAAGCAGCTGAGCTAGAGGACTACAAAGACTCATACGAAGAATACTAGCTCAAAACCCCATTCAAGACAAGGATTCTTATCTTGACTTCTACCTTTCACATTTCTCCTGACCTAAATACCGAGCCCCAGGAAAGGCTAACACAATTCCTAAGCTACTACCGAATAGAAGTGCTAACTTGCTAAGCAAACCTAATCCATTGCCAAGCTCATACCAAGATCCAGTTAACCTCCAAGTCGAACAACGTCAGACCTCTATCTAAGCCGAGATGACGGGATGCCCAATCTGGAGAAGATCTAAACATCCTTCGATGATCGAACTCTAACCTAAACCAAATCAAGTCTACTCTGACTGTTGACTCTTTCTTTTGACTTCATCCAAATTGTAAGATATTAAAAGCTAAGCCACCTTAAGGTACACTTCAATAAGACCATCTACATTCTACATTGCTAGCCACCATATGACATATGTCTTCTAGCATAACATTTTAGAAGGATTCCTTACTTTTTTCTGTACAGGATATTTTTTGCCCTTTTTGCCCTTTTTACCCTTTTTAGTATGTTTCATGTATTCTATTTGTTAATAACCCTTTTGTCTTTTCCATATATGCCTTATAACCCTAGTGGGGCTAGTATATGAACCCCATTTACTTGTTTGCAGACAACACATTATTGCACTATTGATTATTACAAGTTTCCTTCCTTGAGCAACCTTAGTATTCTCGTCTATCTCTTAACTCTTATCTATTCCCTTTATCAAAAAGTAGCGATAAGTAAACCTATAGTTCAAATTGGTGAGTCACATCCAGCGAATTGTAAGTCAAGTAAGATCAATTGGTGTGTCATATCCGATTAGTAGCTACCCGAATTTGCTAATCCCCTTTTTGTTTTCTTTCGTTCACTTTTGTTGTGGTACTTTTCCATGCATATGACCCCAAAGATGCATCATAAATTCCTTTATATTTAACTTTATTTTATCCAAGTTTGGAGATCCCTACATGATCATCACAGAAAAATGGTCCAAAATTCAATAATGATAAGTTCTAAGCTTTTTACAACTAGCACAACATTTGATTAAATTACATTTCGATTGCACAACCTCAAATTAATGGGTAAGTGGAAGTGGTGAACAAATTCATATTATATGGACCAAAATGAAGAGCAGACCAAGTAAAGGCAAAGTAGGCTAACAAGGTACCAAGTATTTTATAGGGGTATAGGACTACTCACAAAATTAAAATAGGTGAAACCCCCTTTCGATTAGCATTTGGGTTAGAGGTCATCCTTCCTATTGAATTCGAGCATCCTAACATACATATATAAAATTTTTATGTGATGGTCCATTAGCTTGGCTTGATAGCTAATTTGGACATAATAAAAGAGATAAGGGGACTTAGCGAGGGCCAGGATAGTAGTGTACCAACATAGAGCGGTACGCTATTATAATAAAAAAGTGAAACATACAGTTTTTCAACTTAAAGATTTAGTGTAAAGCAAAGTCAAAGCGATTGGAGTTTGGGATGGCCAAGGGACGCTTGCAACCAATTGAGAAGATGCAATTTAGATCCAAGAGGTCTTAGGAATGATGCCTATAGGTTGGAAAGATTAAATAAACAAGTTATACTAAGGGCGTGGCATGCTAAGAACTTGAAGTTGTTTTTTGAGCGATTCTTGAGATAAGTTAGTAATGGAGTTTCTTTATTATCCTTAATGTCATTTAGTGCCAATCATATGCTAATGGATGTTTCATTACGCCTTGTACGGCAAGTTTTTTTGCTAGTTTGACTCTTAAATGAAGTCTTATTTTCTTTAACACTAGTGCAAAATAGTTATAATTCTACTTTATTTCATTTTAACCTAATTACAATTAATGGATTGATAAAATTTTATGTTCAAGCCAAATCAGCAAATGAACTAGCTTAGTGGTTTTGACCTTAAACGGTTAATGAACATGCTTAGATAGACAAACTTAATAATTTAATTGTTCTGACCTATTATAGTTAACAAATACGTTGTTAAGCCTATACACGGAAGGGTTAACAAGCAAATTTTTTATGTCTAAGCCTTAGGTAAGAAAAGCGGACATCAAAGATCAACTTCATCAAGCAAAGTCACATTAACTCGACTTATTGAAAATATGCAACAAAATGCATAACTTAGTAAAATAAGCATAAAAAAAAGCACGTATGAACATGATCAATAGGGAAAGTAAATTCGAATTTTTTCTAAGTACAAAAATAAGATTAGCATCTTGATCTAAACAGTAAAAAACAATAAAAACAAGTTGATGGTTAGTCAATGGTAGTTTGATTGGTAGAACTCTGGTTGGCAAACATGATTAGGGTTATATCCTTTTAGGCTTGATTTTCCTCGCCGTAGGGGGAGCTTCCACCAAAGTTAGAGCCTTCACAGCATCAGTAGTGGTAGAGGTCTCTTCTTGTCCTTGACCTTCACCTTCCTCCTCTTCTTCATCATCATCATCCTTGTCTTCATCATCTATGTTAGCAAAGTTAAGGCAAGAGAGATCATAGTCAAGGTGCACTTTCAACACCTCTTCATTCGCCAATTGGATGCCTTAGAGAAGTTTCTTACGAATCAACTTTTGTAACGCTTACTCGCCATCACAATAATGAGAGCTTCTTTTGATAGAAATCATAGGCTTTATAGCCTACTCCAACTCAACAATCTAAGCCTCCCGGCATGCAGAATTCCTTCAATTGCTTAATCTCTTCATTAAGCACAAACTCCTTTTCATTAAAGGAAGTGTAGAATTCACTCAAGGACTAATACTTATCCTTCTACTCCTACAATTGGTACTTAAGGTCCTTTACCTCCTTATGCACGTTATAATCAACTGCTAAGAGGCCCATTACTTTTTCTACCTCCATCTTGGTAAAGATTTTAGCCTTCTTGGCAACAATAGTTTGCCTCTTAGATGCATTGTAGGCCTCCTCGACCATTTGCAAACACAAATAAAAGATAGATATGAAGCAAACTAAATGTATTAGAAGGATAGGTTAGTACTTACCCTCTACATCTTAACTTCGGCATCTTCAATGGCTATCAAATTGTGCTCATTCATCTATAAAGGTAAAAGTTATCTTCAATATAGTTGTAGTTACATAAACATAAACAATGTGACAAAACTTCAAACTTACATCATATTGCTTCACTACAATCATCTTTGCAACATTACCCCTAGCTCTCCTCAAATACCTCTATAATATTCTCTAATCTCAAGGGAGGATGACCCCCTTCATTTTGGCGTAAGACTTATGCTTGTCCCCTAGAGCAGAGTTGAAGGTAAGGATCCTCTTGTCCTAGAGGGGAATGAAGTCATAGATATCCTCCTTCCTCGATATAAGGTCTGCATTGGGGATTCCAAAAGCTTAAACTTGTTGAACTTTGATAAGAGAAAGAGGAGGGACTACCCTTAGCTCTCCTCAAATACCTCTACAATATTCTCTAATCTCGAGGGAGGATGATCCCCTTCATTTTGGCATAAGACTTATGCTTGTCCCCTAGAGCAGAGTCAGAGGTAAGGATCCTCCTGTCTTAGAAGGGAATGAAGTCATAGATTTCCTCCTTCCTCGATACAAGGTCTGCATTAGGGATTCCAAAAGCTTAAGCTTGTTGAACTTTGATAGGAGAAAGAGGAGGGGTAACATTATCCTCAACTTCAAGGGCATCATTAAAGGAGACAAAAGTCTTCAACTTCTTAGCAACAAGGCCTTCTCAGACTCCTTTCCTTCACTTCTCTTCATTGCACTGAGTATCAATCGACATATTTACAAGCCCGGTCAAAGGATTTAGCTATAAAGCCCTAGATTGTGGCTCTTGGACACTCTCCCTTATAGCCAACTAAGAAGGATTTCTCATAAGTGCTGGCTTAAGCTTTCTCGGTGTCACCTTCTTTTTCTTGGTTTTCTTCAGAGGACCCCCTTACCCTACTGCGACCTTAACAGCATGCATGTCCATCTTCTTCTTCTTAACCTTAGCTTAGGTTAAGAGCTTCTTTAGGTTAACTTTTGTAGCACTTATATCTACAAGAGAAAGATATCATTAGCTAGGTATAAATGGAAAAATTCACAAACCGTACCAAGCTAAGCTCAAAGAATAAGGTTCCTTTATGAAGTTCCAAATTGACATTAGTTCCACCAGCTCAACTTAGCATAAAGAGAAACTAAGTAACACCTTTGTAAGATCGACTCACCCCTTTCATATTGGTAATATCTCAACATCACTGGAAAAAAATAAGAAAAAAAGAAGAAAATTTCTTTCGCTAAGCCTGTATCCTCTAAGTAGCCCATTCGTCATTAGGAGGAAGGTTGATGTCATCAATACAAATGGGTTCCGACCATCTATTCCTAAAAGCTAAGCCATTTTTCAACCTTATTGAGATGAACTTATCATGTCAACCATGGATTTTGGAATCTAACCTAACCAAAGACTTTCTCTTATATCGAGCAGCAGAATAAAGCCACTCGTCACTCTGTTTCTTTATTATGAAAAAGTACCTAAACAACTCTATTGTACACCTAAATTCTAGCTCTTCACGAATTATTTCAAAAGCTATCAAAATCCTTTAAGTATTTGGTAAGAACATGCTCAATGCAACATGAAAATAATTGAAAAATGTCTTCTAAAAGTTAGAGAACAACAATCACAAACCAAACTCAAAATACTTCAAATAAATATAAAACTGATTTTCAAGGGGAAAACAAACCCTCTCATCCACCTTGAGCTTCCTCAAGTTCCAATCTTTTAGGAGTTTAGATAGAAAGGCTCATCTCTTGAAAATAAATACTTATTAGCATGGCTTTGAATTCCCTTTGGTGCCCATGTATCATACAGAATATCATTAGAAAGATAGACACCTACTTGTTACCTTCCCTATCATTGGGATACATATCCCTTGGAAGAGCTTCAATCCAAGCAAGTTTGTCATATTTATCAACCACAGTATTACAACTTGAAGCCAAGCCACTTTTACCATTGGTTGATGCCAATGCCAATGCCATTGTCTCGGAGGGTGGGTGGGTAGGGGGTATGGAGTAGCCTCGAAGGAAGAAGAACTAACTATTCTAGTTCTTGCCATACCTTAGTTTCTAACAAATTCGCGAAAGATAAAACATGAAGATTGGAGTTTGAAAGAGAGGAGATTTGTGAAGAGTACTCGAGTGAGCAAAAGTTTGTAAAAAATACAAAAAGGAAGAACAAGAAAATGATGTAGGGTTTACACAAATGATAAATGGTAGTTTTGGGGAAAATAAATGTTATTTGATTTAGATTAGGTTTTATTAAGGCTATGTGTAACCTATAGTGATCCAATGATTATTATCTTGCAGTAGTTACTGAATGTGTAGAAGAAATGATTAAAGGTAAGATAGTTGTGACACACATTTCAAGGATAGAGAAAACGGAAGGCCATGACTCTTCACTTGGAAGCTTTGCTTCCTTTAAGGCCAGTTCAACCCCAAAAGCATAGTACCAAAATTGTTGAGCTAATTTAGCAAAAGTTCAATGATTAGACCATTTTACAAGTATAGCACAAGCTTGATTATTATTGATCCACTTGCTTACTCCTACTAATGCAAAAATTTGGCTAAGTGCTACTCCTATACTCAACACATCAACTATAGGAGTTAGAAGCAAATGTTGATAGTAAATTTTCATTCCACTAGTCAATTGCTCAACGCTATACCAACATATCTTAAGTGAATCAAGAATTGGCTAAAGGGCATGCATCTAGCTTAGTTTCATTATAGCTTACCTCTTAGTCACCACCAATTGTCAAGCCCTTTGCTAAAGCTTTCACGACTTGGTACCAATCCCTTGATTAATATTGTTGGAGGTCAAATTATCAAGGCCTAATCTAAGAAAATTTAAATATTCAATTGTAGATGTGAATAGTTTAGTAGTTATCAAGATAACAACTGTTTAATCACCTACTTCTCCCTACAATTTGCATATGGCCAAATGCAGGAGATGCCACGTATCATTGGCAACTCAATTGCCAACCACTGCATTTATTGAATAAAGCCCTATAAATATGGGAACATAACCACTATATGAACTCTCTACGCATTTTGAATACTTGATTTTATATTCTTAAACACTTATTCTCAAACACTTCACTAACTTAGGTATTGGAGGGTCTACACTGGACTAGCCCCTACACCTCTAAAGCCTAACTTCTATTCTTTTACAGATTACAAATAGCAATCTAGATTTCAACAACAATACTATCCAATAGAATAGTTAGGTTATTATAGATTTTTTTGATTAGTTGCTTCATTTCTAGCTTAAAATGTCACTTATACAAAGAGTTGCAAATTACTAAACTATCTTCTTTAGTACAAACCATTTGGTTTGCCAAAATGCATGAATCCAAATATTCAGATTCTACAATGTTTTGACCATCTTCCAATAAATCTTTTCCTAACAACACTTCCTCCAATTATAAACCCTTATAGCATTTTAAACCAATCAATTCTATACCCACTCCTTTACCCTAAAACACTATGCTACCCAAATCCAATATATCCATTTGTAAATTAACACAAGAACAATTATTGACCGAAAGAGAGCAAGGGCTCTATTTTAATTATGATGAGAAAATTTTACGACAATCACAAATGTAAGGCCAAGTTTCTTTAGTTAGTAAGAGATGAAGATGCAGAATAACCTAATGCTTGTGAAGAAGAAGAACTCTACAAGATACTGAAGGTACCCTATTGTCTATAAGGTACCATGCATTATCAAGTATTATCATACCTCATACCTTAAAATTTCAAGGATTTATTAATGGCAAGGAAATAATAGTCCTAGTTGAGAGTGAAGTACACATAATTTTCTACAAAGTAGATTGATAAAACAATTGAATGTTCTTGTAGACCTAGGGCGGGCTTGAACCAAGCAGGAACTGTAAATCTAAAAAATTTCCAAACTAAATCTTAGATTAGATTTAAATGTGTTAGACAATCGTAAGAGTCAATAAGATCAGATAAGATGAACAAAACCTAATATAACAATCAAATACCTAATCGCGTATTAATATATTAAACCCTAAGTGTGTATAAACACTAAATATTGTACTTGAAAGTGATGAAAACCCTAAAACCCTAACTTTAAGTTTATCAATATACTAATTCATTACAATCACACTAAAACCCTAATCAAGTATAAATACTTAGCGTTTTGTCAAATCATGTAAAATCATTAACCAATTATCAAAGATAACGTCTAATTGCTCATAAATATGTACATACTAAATTAATTTATAAGAAATTATGATGTTACATTATAGATAATATTAACCTTATAATCATACCAATAAGCTAGTATTATGTAGGTTTAAGAGTTTAGTTGATATTTAAATCATATATAGTAATTGTTAGTATTATAAATGATACTTTTCATGATAGTTACATTAATTATGTTACTAAATATTATCTATATTGTTATAAATGTTTAAGGAAAGTCCCAATAATTGATCTACTAATTATTTCATTTAATTTCATACTTTCCCTCTTTCTTTAACTTTTCTTCTACTTATGTTCATTTCTAAAAATATATATAATAAATACATGTAATTTTGTAAGGGTTGACCAAGTCAACTTTTGACTGAACTAAAATGCTAACTAAGTCAAAGTATTGGCCAAGTCAACACATCATTTTCAACCTAGAATCTTTTTTCTTTTTCTATGAATTTCTTTTCTTTTTCCTTTGTTTTTTTTTTTTTTCCTTTTTGCCATCCATACAGTCCCCCTTGTAGAGCCCACTCCATTTTTCTGTATAAATACATTTAAAACATAACAAAGTTCATCTTTTTCTCTTGCAAACGTAGGGGGAGGCCGTACGAAGGTTGTTAATCTTATGACTATAATAGTTTAGTATAGTGCACACATATAATATGACCTTACCCTAACCTGTGGGAATATTAGGCATTAGAGGCACTAATCGCTCGGTTAAGGGTCGAGTTTAGAGGCCTCCATTTAAGGATAAGTATGAACTATGGGGGCCCATTCACAATTATACCTAGAATTTGGTTTTTGATTAAACCGAATAAATTGATTTGTTTGAATACAAAATATAAAGTTTTGCAGTAAAGTAAGTTCTAGTATAATACCCAAATCTAATTGATGCCATATATACTCTAACCTTGAATTCAAAGGGCATTAAATCTAAGTTGCATATAGTACATGGTTAGCTATATGTATCTTATTGGCATTGTACTTCTTCATGCATTCATATGCTTGAATTTAATCTATTTAAAACTTACTTGTCGATGTAGTTAAGAGATTTACTCACTAAGCTATTTAGCTTATACCCTTGTAGAATTTTGTTGTAAGACTATCTTTTTGTAGCTGTTGGTTGCTAAATGCCATTAGTTGGTATAGGATTTTAGGCAAGAGTGAGTCAATCTGAGTAACGAGAGAATATAAGTAGACTTTATGTGTCTATTAGATATCTTTCATATATTTTAATGATAACAAAAAGGGTTAAATGTTAATGAATTTTTAAGAGTGCAAACTTATAGAAGATTTTTCAGAAAGTTTAATTTTGCAAAACTAAGTTGTATTTAGAAGCTTTGAACTGATTGAATATAGAATAGTCTGAAAATCTTCAGAGAATATTTTAGAAGCTTTTATAAGAAGAATTGATATAACACTTCAAAAGCTTATTCAAAAACTTCAGAAACAAAAGGTTAATATTCTTAAGAAGCTTATTTAGAAAGTAAGTCTGGAAGTATGATGTTGAAGAAGCTTTAAATTAAATTCGAATTAATTAAGGCCTAACTCCACTAGATTGAGTGTATTAGGAAAATACACTTAATCCCATTTCACTTAAAATGGAATCAAGATCCATGGGGATTATCTTTGAGCAAATTAATTTTTGAAAAATTAAGATATGCGCAAGTATGGATAAGGGTAAGGTTTAATAGGATTTTATGGAAATTCAAATCTTAAATATAAGTTTTTTCTAGAAATTTTTTATAAGGCATATCATCTCGACAATTTCAAATCAGAAGCAAATCCAGTAGTTACTGATTAAAGGTTATCCAATTGAAGCAAGATAAGGAGAGAAGATTTTGAAATTCAATTGATCGAGATCTTCTCTAAAAATATCCAAAGAGTTATCTCGAATAACTAACGGTTGGATATTCACAAAAGTGAAGATAATCTTCAATTTTTAGTCGTTGGAAGATTTCTATATAAAAGAAAAAAGATTCAAAACGTTTAACAACTATTCTGAAAAAATCTCTCACAAAAACAAAAAATTGAGATCAAATTATACCTTTTGAAAAGTTACAAAAAGTCATTTAGATACTTCTTTAGATAGCTATATCAAAGCAAATTATTCAACATTTGTCATTTCTTTTAAGTGAAATTATTTGAGATTTATACTTTTTTTTTTTCCATTTGTAATATGTAATTCTTATTTGTTGTTTGAGTGTTGAGACAATTACATTTGTACTCTATAGATCTGTATTAGCCTAGACTGTAGAGAGACTAAATAAGCTAAGCAAAGTGTTATAAACTCTATGTGTGATAAGTACTTGTAATTTTTGTAATTTGATTTAGTGGATCAAGTAAAACGGTGCTGGTGAAGTAAACCGAGTCCTCAGCAGTGGAGCTAGAAAAGAGCAGTAGGCCGAAGGCCGAAGCTCTATAAAATCTCTACTTGATATTCTCCTTCCTTACTCTTTTACCTTACTTTATTGTTGTGTATTAAATTGTTAAATATCACTATTCGCTATTATAAGTTGTTAAGAGGGAAAATGTTATTTTGGTTAAATCGAAAAGTTTTTAAATAGTTAAAGATATCAATTCATCTCTTTTCTTAATATCTTATATGGGACCAACAATATCATTTTATGATGATCTTATATAGTTACTTTACTTTTAACTTAGAATACTATATATTTTATTTAGTATAACTACTTTGATCTAAATGTCATATTAATATATATATATATATATATATATATATATTATGATATCATTTTTATCTGATTACTCTTAAGAAACTAGTGGTTGTAGTAGCCTTGTATACAATATAAAGGATCCATGAATGGAAGGGAAACCAATCTATGGTCTTTTTTTTTTTTTTTTTGTGATATACGACATCTACTACCACTAAGTCACCCTCGAGTTGTGATAGGAACCACTAGGCTACAGTTCAACTTTATGTTAAACCATAATTGACCCACCTAAGGCCAGTTCATCAAGCCTACGTAGTTTACCAACTGGTTCTTGGGCCAATGAATCAAATTGTCTTTTTCTTTTTTTGTATTAAGGTTGGGAATCTATATATATGTGTATGTATATGTGTAAAATATGCATATTATATTATATTAATATGTAAATATATAATATGTTAATAGGTATAATATATAAGATGTGTAATATATATGTTAATATGTATAAATATATATATGTTAAAATAATATATATGTTACTATATATATGTAAATTGGAAAATAAAAACTTATGGTTCGAACTTATTACTTCAATAGGTTAGGGGCTTAAATTGCCTAAAACCTAATAAATCAGCGAGTATCTAGTTAGTTCAAACCCATCATTGGTGAGTTGGTTTCGATTTAATGAATCGATAGGCTAATTCTATGCCAATGCACCATCCAAAATTAACTCTTCCCAAGGTCTATGTATTCATGGCAACTAGTCCTCAATTTAGAGTAATGGTAGGCAATGAAGATAGTTTGAAATGTGAAGGGTAGTATATTGGTAATGCGAACTGAAGCTAAGAACAAATAAAGCCAATTGCAGGGTGGGTCCAAGCTTGTTGAAAGCTTGAAAGATGGAGAAGGTATCGTACGAAAACAATAAATATAAAGTAAGCAAACCCACGAACAGCTTCGAGGATTCATAGCACAACTCAATATGATACACGAGATGATCTGATGAGGTTACTCACTAACTAGTTTTACTTAAGGGTTAAGATAAGAGTGAAAAGAGTAAATAAGTTAACGAGAGTAATGTTCAAAAAAGGAAGAATATTCATTATATTGATGATGATTAGATATATTGCGGCTACATGTATAAAAGGCATTTATACCTGCAAAACTAGGGCAACCTATCTAAAATGGAAAAGACCAAAAAGGTTAGTGTCTAAAAGGAGTAATATATAAGGAATGATGAAGGGTATATTAGAAAATACAACAAAGTAAACAGGTAAATTCTATCGTACAGTTGCTCAGACATGTAACTCATTGTGGGTGGATGACTTTCCAATAGAAAAGACAATTCTATAGGATCAACTTGATTTTTGCCAAGTTGAGGTGCTAAGCAAGGGCAATAGGTCGGTTGTATTGAGTCGAGCATTTCTTCCAAGGCAAATTTACCTTAAACACTTTTAGCATGGCTCGAATTTAGGTCGATTGAGCTAATGGTTGAATGGATGGAGCTGAGGGTTTGATAAGCCAAGTTAACGTTCAAGTGTAGTTTAGGTCGACAACTGGAGATGAATGATGATTGTGAAAGGGTTTGGTTTAGCTAAGGTAGTAAGTTGGCAAATTGCAGTAGCTTGGCCTCCTCAGTAATAGGTCTTATGGAAAGAATTCACTTGGCCATGCTTTTCATCCCTCGGGCTCGAGCACAAGTCAAGGGTCCGATGATCTAATTCTTATCAATTGGAGTTCCATTATTAATTCTAGACATCTTATTTGAAGAGAATTTCTTTATGGTTCAAATACAAGAAGTAGATACTATTCTTAAGGTATAATGGCTTCAACAGTTATGTCTAATTACCATTGATCATAATGATTTTATTATGACATTTCAATACAATGGTAATCAAGTGTAATTGAATGGATATAAAGGGGAGAATATAGGGTAAATTACTCACCATCGGTTGAGGAGACTGTGGAATATTGATGCAATAGCTTCATGCTTTCATTTAGTGGCTCAAAATGTGTAGTTGAATACATTTGAAAGTATCACTAACAGTAGTGAGTTGAAAACACTATTAGGCAAATTCTCTTATGTATTTGTGGCTCCTTCATCATTGCCTCTAATGGGTATATTCAACATCAAATTCATTTAGTAAATGAAGCTTCAACTATTAATGTTAATTCATATAGATACCCATATTTTCATAAAGCAGAGATTGAAAAACAAGAAAGAGATCCGCTTAATCAAGGACTTATTTAGCATAGTACACGTCCATTTTCTTCACCATTATTATTAGTTCAAAAGAAAGACAGACTTGGAGATTTTGTATCAACTATTATGCTCTTAATCAAGGATCAATTTCTAATTCCAACTGTTGATAAGTTGCTAGATGAGTTAAAGGTTGTCACAATTTTTTCTATGTTAGATTTAAGGGCAGGTTATCATCAAATTAGGATGTACCTTAAGGATCTTGAGAAAACCACTTTTAGAACACATGAGGGGCATCACAAATTCACTATCATGCCCTTTAGATTGTGTAATACTCCAGCCACATTTTAAGCTATAATAAACATAATATTTCATCCATATTCACGTAAGTTCGTCTTTTTTTTTTTTTTTAATGACATACTTGTTTATAGTTCGTTGCTTAAAAAGCATTTGGAGCATTTGATAATGGTTTTACAAACACTTTCTGATCATCAATTCTACTTAAAAGGGAGTAAATGTTATTTAAGCTAATCTAATATTGAGTATCTTAGACATATAGTGGGTAATGAAGGAGTTGCACTAGAGAATTCAAAAGTGGAAGCAATTAAAAATTGGCTAATACCAACAAATATTAAGTAGCTAAGAGCTAATACCAACAAATATCGAGTTACTACAAAAGATTTATTAGGAATTATACTTCAGTTGTGAGCCCATTAACCGGTCTACAAAAGAAAGATAATTTTAAGTGGAATACAGAAGCTTATGCAACATTTGTCAAGTTGAAAGAAGCTTTGGTAAGTGCTCTAATCTTAAGCTTGCCTGATTTTTCTATCCCATTTGTAGTCGAGACAAATGCCTCAGGTAGTAGAGTTGGGGTTGTTTTGTTACAAACCAATCATCGTATTGCATACTTCAATAAAAAAAATTACCAACTCACTTATACAAGGCATTTGCTTATGTAAGGGAACTTTATGCTTTTGTTGAAGCAATTAAAAATTGAAGACAATATCTCTTAAGGGTTTACTTTACTATTAGAACAGATCATGAAAGTTTGAAAGAGATACATACAAAAGTAATGCAAACACCGAAACAACAAAAGTGTTAGTGAAGTTATTAGTATATGACTACTTAGTACTATATAAGGTTGGGTTTGAGAACGTAGCAGCCGATTCCCTATCAAGACAAGAATTTCATCTGAGCATGCACATAGGAACTACTGTACCTAATTTTCATTTGGTTAGCATATTAAGGAAGGAATATGAGACTCTAAATGAATTCAAGACTATTATTCAACAAGTACAAGTAGGCATATATACCTAAAAACCATTATAATGGAGAAATGGTCTTTTATTTCTACAATAAAAGACTTTATTTGATGTGTCAATCTTTAGTGATTCCATTGATTTTACATAACTTTCATGATTCTCCGTTAGTTGATCCTTTTAGGTATCAAAAGACCTTTGAGAGGATTGTTGTTGAATTTTTTTAGGAAGGTATGAGAAAGGAGATAAAGAAGTATATAAGGAATTGCATTATGCTAACAAGAAAAATATATTACTAGATCACTGGTTGGATTGCTTTTACCCTTGCCCGTTCTAGATAATATTTAGGAAGACATTGATATGGATTTGATTACTAGTCTTCCCAAATCATAAAGGTATACAGTTATCTTAGTTGTAATAGATAGGCTCTTTAGGTATTGTCATTTAGGAGCCTTGGATACTCATTTCAGCACAACTATAGTTGCTCATTTATTTGTGAATATCGCCGTAAAGCGTTATTCAAAGACAATTATATCAAATAGGGATAATATTTTTATAAGCAAGTTCTAGAGAGAACTTTTTATGTTGAGTGGAACAAAGCTTAATTTTTCTTTTACCTACCACCCTTAAAGTGATAGCCAAACTAAAGTCTTAAATTGAACTCTCCAACAATATCTTAGATATTATGTTATGGATTATCCTCGTCTATCTTCCATAAGTAGAGTATGCTTATAATACCTTTTAGCATGAAGGGGCTAAAGCAACTTCTTTCGAATTGGTTTATAGCAAACCACCACCTACGATACTATACTATATTAGAGGTACCTCTAAGGTGGACACCGTAGATATGAAGATAAGATCTTGAGATAAATTGTTAAAGGAAATTAAGGATCATCTTTTATAGGCACAATAGAAAGTGAAACAGTATTATGATAAGAAGAGGATAGATATTGAATTTTAGGTAAGGGATTTTGGTTTTTGTCTGACTATGACCCTATAAACAACACAAATTATCTAAGAGATTTTATTGGCCTTTTTGTAGTTCTTGAATGAATTGGGACATGTGCCTACAAATTGAAGTTACCATCATATGGTAAGATATATAATGTTTTTCATATATATCATCTGGAGAAAGCCCCTCCTAAGGCGGCTGTATAAAATCACATTATTATATAGCCATTACATATTTTGAATACATGGGCATTTTTCAAAAAAGGAAGTCCTGTACGACAACTATTGATATAGTAGGAAGGATTGTATCCAAATGATACTACTTAAGAAGACTTAGAGTTATTTCGACAAACATACCCACAATTTAACCTTGAAGATAAGGTCATTTCTCAAGAAAAATAAACAATTGTTGCATCAAAGAGAGAAAGAAAAGAGCTTAAGAGATTTAAAGATTACAATTTGTACAAGTAGCTTAGACCTGTAACTAAAGTGGTTAAAAATTGTAACTACTTTATCAAAATAGTTAGATCTACACCAAATCATGTAACAACTCTAGTGTTAATGTATAAATGGTGGAAAAAAAAAGAAAGGAAAAGGAACTTTTGAACCAATTGGGTCTCTAGCATAGTTAAGAGTCTTAATCTTGTGTGAAAAGGCTACTCATATAGCTTTTACCTTGCAAAACAACAAGATCAAGAATTAGTTATAGTTCATAAAAAGATAATAATATTCAAAGAGAAACTAATACGAATACTATTAGGGTTTCTCTTTACCTAAGAGTGTGAGAAGAGAGAGGCAAAGGAGTTAAAGAGGTTTAAATACCATCGAAAGTCTTTAGAAGTTAGGGTTAAGACTGTTTGTAAATGTTGGCCAGGCTTCTTTTCAAGATTGGTAATAGTATCATTCAATATCACTTCTTAGAGGTCATGTAAAGTATAAAATACATGCAGTACAAATGTGACCACTTCATTTAGATCCCTACATCTACATTTTAGCTATTCCACTAGGGACTAAAGTAAAGTGATAACAAAATAATAACTATTCCTAGTAAGAGAATGATTAACCAGTCTTATAATACCTCTTAGAAACAAGAAACCAACATTAAAGCTACTAAGTAGGACTTACTACCACTACCTAAGAACACAAAGACAACTCATACTAAAGGGTCTTCTTATAGTCCCATTGATTAGGTGGGCTATACAAGAGGCCGTGAGGGTTGTGAATTAGCTCTTAACTATGTTCTCTCAATTTATGCCAAGGTTGGCTACTATTGCTATTACGTAGTAAGATATGATGTTGCAAAGTCTTACTACTATTACATACCAAGACACCTACACTACCCTAACCCCCATTCTCCCCATGGTGCACAAGTGTAGCTGTCAACTCAACCAACCCTTCAACTATCAAGAAGGATACCCTTAAAGAAGGAGATGGGCAAACTCCTCTTCTGACTATGTTAAGTTGTTCTTGCTTAATTAGCTTTTTGGTTCTTCATAAAGTGTTTTCAATGAGTAAATATTTGCTAAAACTTTACAATGCTTTGAGTGATGTAAATGGGGAGGAGGAGACCCATTATTTATAGATTTGGTGCTTGATCTTGATCATTAGATGACATATGAGATCGACAAATGAGATAAGTTATTGTAACATCATTGTATTGCTTATAATGATCAATAGACGAAATGAGATCTTTCTTTACTTCTCTCGTAACTCCCATTAGCTTTTATAGTAGATGGGCTTCACCTAAGCCAATGCTTTATAAAGAGGCTTATAAAGACTTATGAAGACAAAAGGGCTCATTGAAAGGTGTATATTTATGTGCAAGATAATTGAGAAAAGGTAGATAGCAAACAAATCGATCCAATAATTCATGTTCCAAGCTTATCGAACTAAATCATTTTGAAACATCCCTTAAACAAAAAGAGATTTTGCTCCTTAGACCCTATCATTAACCCAATAAACTAATTCATGGTGTTGATTTTAGTTAAAGGACTGAATTAACTCTCTCCAAGTTGCAGGTTTTTTTTTTCTTTTTAATTATTTAAAGCATAGAGTTGCAGTTCAAAACTCACCTTATTGGTTGGTGTTTTATAAGTCACCTTATATGTGCTGCCACTTTTCAATGAAAAGATGAAGTAAAATCGGATCATCGACCAAAAGTTGATAGATGACTTCAATAATACGTAGTCCAAAGTTCATAATAAGCAACTATCGACGAATTGCATTCTTTATACACTTATATGAGATTGTGAATTTCGGAGTATAATGTACCAAAAAAATTATGGGTGTTTTCAAAAAATAATGCCAAAAAAAAAAAAAAGGGTGCTTAGTGTTTCTTCCTTAAGCATGTGGGTTATCACGCCATTCTAACTTCTTTGTGGTTTTTCCTTGTTTTTTTACCCCTCCCCAATATCTCCTCTGCCTGGGTCTCCCGTGTAAGTAAATTCTCGTTCAGCCACAGGCTTAGGGCCAGAAAGTTCCTATTTCAAGCCCATACAAGGGCCCTCCATTATCGGCCCCCCATTAAATGATCTATCTAAATAGCTGCATATCAACCCTTGAATAACGATGGCACAAAGGTCATCCGTGATTCTCAACAAACCTTTTCCATGCTTATAACATAAAAAATTCATAGAGATTGGTAAGGCATAGTTCAGTTTGCGGTTACCTTGATACGAAGGATTATTTTAGCAAATATTTTAAGCTATTAGGAAAACGTATTTTATACAATATTACTAATACATCTTACGTGTTATAACTATTTCTTAGCTGATTTATTTTCATAGAATTTTTACGTATTATAATTCATGCGGCCATGCGAGATGATGCACATCATATTATTCATCGCCCAATAATTTTATGTATTGAAAAATATAAGGGATTTACTATTGAACGAGAATATTTAAAAGTTCCATTGTATAGGAAACTATGGACGCACTCCTGAATGACGTACTAGAATTTCCTATTACGTAAATCATTAGTTCCGGCGCTGCTTTGTGCGCTCATCTCGAGTGGAGTAATTTCCTCAAATCGAAAAACTGCAATTTCTATGTGGCAAATGTCTGTATTCTCCAATTTTTTCATATATTTGTATATATATTTATTAATAAATTAAACAAAGAAATTTTTAGCATTTTTAAAAAGTTTACACGCTTTAGAAAAAAAAAATATATGAAAATGTAAAACAAAGAAATGTCTAATAAGTATTCTCCGCACTCATTAACATTTTTTCTTTAAAATCTAAATTCTAACCCAGTTGTATTTATTTAGAGAAACTGGTGACCGGTTTATGTTATACTAAATGGAGGTTCTTCAACCAAACAATAAAACAAAATGTTTGTCGATAACTGAGTACGTATAGGATGAAGAGGAAGACAAAATTATGTGTGTCTGCTGGCCAGTTGGGATGTTCGAAATTGCCCAAACCCACGGTCACATTCTTAAAAGATCAGACAATGGCTTGATTCCATCATCACTTCCCTTGTTTGGTGGCCGCCTGACCAGTTCCTTAATTTGAAGGAAAACCGCTTGTAATGGATTCGTAGATTAATTTATGTGGATAACATATTTTAAGTGAAAACCTAGAAATCGTAGAAGAGGTATCAAACATAGATCCCACGTGGCATTTCCTTGAAGCATATTTCTAGGGAGTGACTTGCCGAATTCATGTACCCCAAGTATTAGTTCTGTTTTTATATGTTGAACTACATGTACCAAATTATCCACCTACTAGACCTGCTCTATAGCATCATAAACCATAGTTTGATTTAATTCAGTTTTCCTTTTGAATCAAATTATTATATAAAACTCAGTTCATTTGTTTTTATAATTTTGAAACAAATAGTGTATTTTAGCTTTCAAGTTTTTTGAACCATAAATTTTCGACCATTGATTTCAATAATAATTTTATTATCTAAGAAAATTTGCATGTATGAGTAGATTTGCGTAAAAGGTCAAATCGGATCTAAACCGTGAATTTATGGGCTGGTTCCATAGTGAACCGTGAATCGTAACTGACTCATGTGCTGGTGGTTCTAAGTTGGTTTCTCCGGTACGACGATGAATTTACGACCCTTGAACCTTTTTTTTTTCTTTTTTTATTTTTTATTTTATCTTTTTCCTTGCCGACCCTTTGAACCCTTTTTTTTTTCTTTCCCTCCTTCAATAAAGCATGCATTCTAAACGAAAAAAAAATTAAAATACAAAGAAATCTCTTATAGTACAACAAACTAATTCAATCGAATACAGTGAAGTGGTTGGGAGGGAAATACTTTTTTAATGTATTTTACAATTACCCGTAAAGTGCCTACATATCTTTTAATCAGAATTAGATCATTGTAGTTCGGTTTAGATTTTTAGAAAAACCTTCAGTCTGTTGGTTAATTTTACGTTTTGCGAAAACAATTCAACTGTACATGATTATTTAATTTAATTTTTTTTGAAGATTAATAATTTCACTCTATCATAATTTGGAAAACCTTAAAACTAGATAACTACTTTTGGGAAGATCATGCCATTTAGTTTTTTTGAATAATTGGCAAAAATAATTTTTTTACGTGATAAAACCTTTTCAAGAAGGACAAGAAGAAAACTTACTATATCTCTTCTTAAGTTAACTATTCATGTTTACAACCAAGAGTGGAACCTACAGTTAGGTTTGAGGTTCCATCAAATCGGTTACAATCGCTAAAGTAATCATCCTCTCTACTTAATGTCTTGAATGTTTTTGCCATCTATGGGCTGCCTTGTACTAGTCTTTTGTGCAAGCGCTTTACCTCAACATTGACAATAGATAGAGAAGCTTGCCATTTGTTAAAGATGACGCTTGTTGTATTAAATGCTTGCTCAACAGCGATCGTTGAAACCAAAGCAACAAGTATTTCACAAGCGATGCAAGATAGAAGCAGGTAGTCTTATGTGTGCCTTTGCCACCACTCTAAAATATTGCAATCTTTGATGGAGATATTTTCAAAAAACTTAAAATTCGTATTGGTGTAGTGCTACATCTTAGACATTAAACTACCAAACCGTTGTCTCTTCAATTTTTATGCTAGTAGCTGCTCACCTATAAACAAATAATACCGTTCCTTAGTAAGTGGCGAAGGAGAAACTGATGACAAGCCATCGTACTGGCTTTGATAATGGTTAAGCATCTCTTCTATGTCGGCCATCACGATCGTTGCTGCTAACACTTTCTACTGTGCTTCTAAGCTGTTCATGTCTTGGAAATCCATTAAATATTTAATATAACCTTAACAAGTTTTCAAATACATTAATAATAGTTCCACTTTACAACGAGAATCTAAAATAATTGCTACAAGATAAATACGAGGAATGTCTTTATAATAAGATAACTACTTTAACACTATATTGTATACGTATGTATGCAGGTTTGGATCCTCATAAGCTTAAAGTAGCACGCTAAGTATACTGACGGCTAACATAATAAACAAGTATACATTAAGCCTATAAACTCGTAAGAAAGTCTTAGTAGTATCATAAAAAACTTTCAAAACTTTCAACAACTAGATATATATATTCCAGTTATTAGGGGGAATATCAACTTCCCGTATATTATACATTATAGAGTCATACAATAGTTCACTGTAAGGAATTGTACTATGCAATAACTCGTAAGTCGAGTTCTAATGGTGTTGTACATTTGTCTTAAATTTTCAAAGTCTCTTTCAGTATCCTATGCAAAAGTTCCTTCACTTTTTATGAAGGGACGGTTTCTCCGTTATTGTCTTGATAATATTCTTAATTAGAGCTATATTATGCTGTAAAGTTACAATGCCATCATTGACATACAGGTTAAGAATATGACATGCACAATGTATGTGGAAACCCCCTCAATGTTGGTTGATGGTAATTTTACATATAAGATATTGAGGCTATATTAGCACTTACATTGGTAAAACCAATAGAAAAAAATTTCTTTACTAATCCATACTCATTTAGCATTTCTCTAATAATTTTATAAATATTTTGCAACATATGACACTTATTATATACCCTTAAAGCCAATAGTTATTTATTAAGTTACCAATTATCTTCTATTCTATTCAGTTAACAGTAACAACTATATAAAAATTATTATGAAAAGGATCTTTCTATATATCTGTATATATAGACACATAAGTATTAAGTAAAGCAAACATACCTACAAGCTCCGTTTTATCTTTGTGGTAGAGCTCTTGCATAACTTAGGTTAACGTACTGCAACTAAGCTGTCGTAAGCTAAGATTGAATGTCTCTCGCTTGTACTGACCCTATTACTTTGATGCACCCATGTTAAATGACAAGTGCATGTTTCCTAGGTACTATGCCAAGTTGTACTTGTGCCTCTCTTGATTATACCTTATTAGTAGTTAATCGGACGAACTACCGCCTTAAGCAATTTGTTATTGCATACTATCTATTTCCACCTCCTTAGGATGCTTTAACCTCAAGTGCTTGTTAAGGGTACTATATCCCTTTCTCATTTTTTAAGGGTAACTCACGTTGCAGTAGTTGTAAAATATCTTCGAGTTCCCCCATTTTATCTATACCTTTAGGAAAATGTATTGTAAAAATATTAGACTTACCGGGTTTAAGGGGCTTACCTAAGTTTGAAGGTCTCAAACTACCAGGCCTAGGATGTCCCATATGTTATTCCTCTGTTTTAGGAATAATTTCTATCTCATCCCCCTCATCCTCGAATATGCTTGTGGGGCAACTCATTCATAGGGATTCAAATCTAGTAAGTTATGCAAGGATACCCATGTAAGGAGGTTCAAATATAGTAGGATGTTTAGGGATACTCATGTATGGAGGTTCAAACCTGAGAGGTGATGTGTCTCAATAACTTATGCGTTGAGGTTCAATATCAAAGTTAAGAAATGGTGTGCCGCGATTATTCATACGATAAAGTTTTAGATCAAAGCCAAGAGGTGGTATAACTTGTTCTTTGACGTTCTCAATCATATAGTGTGCCCTCTATTCATTCAAGTTGTACTTGTAATCTAGGTAACCTGAACGTCGACGAACCATTGTGGCTTAAACGACGTACCAGTTCCAATGCTTTTACTTTTACCTTTACCCTTACCCTTATCTTTCTTGCTAGATGAAGAACCGCGCTTCTTATCAAAGAAAGTACGACGCAAGAATATTTTCATGGATGTTAAATTTTTTTATGAATTAAATACATGAATAATATATAAAACAACACAAAACAAAATAAAGAATTACACTCAGATCTTAGTGGTAACTGAAAGAAATATTTCTCTCACAACGTTTCACAATTGAAAAATACTAAGGCAGAATAGTTGGAGTTAGAGCGTTTTAATAAATTTGTGATGGAGTAACAACTATTGTATGGCTACACCCTTCAATTTATAAGGAATGAGGAAGGTTTGAATGCGTCTCAAATTTGAATCATTCCGTCCACCGCAATTTTTGAATTCTACAATGAGCTCTCCACTTGCATGCACAAAAAGAGAAAGCAAAGGGAGTAGGAGGAATAAATTGCACACTAAAAGAGAAAGTAGAGGGAGTAGAGGGGTGGGTTTCAATACCAGCTGTTGTTTTTTTTTTTTTTAATCTCGACGGTTCAAGGCCAGCTAGTTTGGGTGGTTCAGGCTTGGCCTCTTTTAAGTCATGTCTATTCATGGTTCGGATCTAGTCCTTGCACGAGCCTATGTATAAGATTGAAATCTTATACCACAAGTACTTTATACTTTTGATAATAACATGCATTGGTTTCATATAAGATGAAGTTGACATCAACAATTATATAATTTAGAAATTCAACTACATAATTTAATAATTTATGGTTATAAAAATTAATTGTATATGCATTTTAATGAGCATAGAATAAGATTTCTTTTTAGTACTGTGTTATAGCAAAAGAATGTTCTTAATAAGAAATATACTATCCATGGAAAAAAATCACTGAGTAGAATATTATTTTTTTTTTCAATAAATGGTTTAGTTATAATTTATCTATCTGACTACATTTATTCCTCCAAATCAACTATAAATTTGTAACTAGACTCCATTTAGCTATTTTTTTAAACAAAACTAGAAGAAATGAACCATATTTTTTTTGTGCAATTTAGGGTTTAGTTCCATTTGATCAATTTTGTTGTGTGCCCTACCCATTATTTATCACCATTAATATCTCAAAGGTGCTTATATAGTTTCTAGATGCCATAATCCTTTCGTCTTTTATTGTCCATGTCAAAATACATTTATTGGTTATACTAAAATTGAATAAGGTAACTGAACTTTAAACTGAATATTAGAGCATGAAACAAGGATAAATTTCTCTTATGATAAAAAAAAAAAAAGAACAGAAAATGGTCCCTCGATTTATTATACGTGGGCATTAAACTTATTTAAAATTCACATGATGAGCTAGCATACATGTTTGTGTCTTAGGCCATCCTAATCCCAGAAAAATAATCGTACAAATTGTTGTGATCTATGCCATACAAAATATTCATCATCATTATCGATTAACTTTTGTATGTCACATTATCGGTGAACCACTTTAAATGAATCGTTTTTCAGATTAAGAGCAATTTATGTACTCATCGTGATTCTATGAATACTTTAGGTTAATTAAATTAATTAATCATAAGCTCAGTCCTTCAAAATAATCCTATTTTATTTACTTCTTTTTGCACAACCCCACTTCTTATAGGAGGGGAGTCTCTAATTGCAAATCAATAATGGTTCACATGACAAATATTAGGGGGTATGAAAGCTGTCAAACGGTGTTAATCATTTATAACAACTTGTCAGTGTGATATGGGACCACAGCTATCTTTATTGACTATGAGAAATCTAAGGATCTGAAGTAAAACATCTGCATGATTACTTTCTGATCTGACACAAAAAATCTTGTACTTCGTATTTCCTATTAAATTCTAAATGCAAATATAAATATATACGATGAGATGAATAATGTGGGGGACCAAACAAGTACTTCTCCAACTAAAACTTGTAATTTTAAATTATCTACTGCAGAGATTTCTTTATGAGGGTAAATGAGACAGTTTGAAAGGCAATCGTAATATCATGAAAGTGAATGAAGTTCAACAAAATACAGCTATAAGGAGATGATGATTTTCAATCCTGTCTCTTGCTCTAGTTCACGTTAAAAATCACCTTTTATTAATGTTTTATTATAACATCTTAGAATGGTGCAAAATGAAATTCATACAATTTATCTCCACACCATTTTATCTTTATTAAGCCAAAAATAGCTATTCAGTGTTCCATAGATTTTACAATATAGTTTTATTTATTTGTTTATTTATTTTATTTTGCCAATTTATATTATAATCATTTAAAGATAGATAAGAGAATCAAACATAGTCCATTTGATTAAAAAATTAATATTTACACTTATCAACCACAAGAGCATGGCCATCTTATAATATTGTTTAGGTAGAGGTGATAATCTAGCTTATTTTTTTCTGAAAAGACACCTCGCTCAAATAATTTCCAACTATGGAAATTTACATCGTGAATGAATATTCCCATAATTTCCTAATAAGGATTATTATTAGAGTTCGATAAAGACGATGTTTACCTGTTGTTTAAGGCCTTAATTAAAGTTAGTAGGGACTAAAGATGGAGCATATGGGATAAGATTAATCCAGTATTTATAATCACGGAAAATTTTATGCTTTTCAATCTCAATTATAAAACTTATACAAAAAGTATTGATCCAAATATGGACTGATCGGATGTATCAATAGCATTAAAGCATTTATTAAGTAAATTAATTATAGATTATTCTTCAAATCATTTTTCTCTTTAATTACCTTCCTGGTGTAGAAAGTCTTGTCCTTTATGTGACCTCAAGAATTGATGTAGAGATAACACTCAAATGGATGATGCTAGAAGAAATGATTTGGAGGAGAAACAAATTATCTTAGGGTCTTGAATGTACAAATTATAGATAAGGGAACCTAGGTACTTGAATTTGCAATATTTGAGTAATTGGGTTATTTTTTGTCCAAGCAATAGTTTAATCTTTGAAAGTAAAGTTTCAATGGGAGATATTTCTCTAATTTCTTCCAAAAATCTCAAATGAGAAGACATTGCCTAAGTGCTTATAAACTCTTTGGCTCGATGACATATAACGGATTACTATGATGATTGACGGATAAGATAAAACCTATTGAATCAAGAGTTCTCTTAATGAGTTTGTCATAAATTTAAGTCAAGTAATAATCCTTATTGATATTGCCAAAAAGAGATTTAAAGTGGGCAAAATAATCCCACAATTCCTATTCCAAAAGCACTAGATCAAATCTCTCAAAATCATCTCGAGGAAAAAAGATTCAATAATATTAACATATTAAGTAGATTGATAAATGATGTAAAAGTACTCATAAAATTTTGATATGTATTAATTAAGAAATGTACATTTTTAAAATATACCAAGTATATTTTTACATATAAAAAATTTATAAATACTTGCACACGATCTTGAGATAGATTTGATTCTTTAGACTAAGTTACTGTTTTAAGGAGTAAAATCCAAATCATTATTAGGCTTAGTCTCACTTTGGTGACAAAACATAGCCTTTTGCATTTTTTAAATTAATTTTAAGGTTAATTACGAACAAATCCAATTAAGTAATTCCACGAAATTAGCACTGTATTAAACTCTAATGAACAAATGCCTGAACCAAAATATGTTATTGCTATGGGGGCACGTACAATAACAGAGGGATGTTCAGTACCGATTCAGATTATAAAAAATTGTTCTCTCCTTAAATTTTTTGTGCACTTATTTTTTGTATTAAATTATCCCCTCCTTATCCGACTCTGATCTCCAAAGTGCTTAATTTAAAAGATTGTGTGAGTAGATATAGCTTTTGGTGTGAAATACTTCTTCTCTACATACTTTATGTTATATCCCAGATGTGTGGTTACTGGTTACCAATATTCTATTTAGAGCGAATACCTTGATCCTTACGCCATGTAGAGGATAGATAGGCATGGCATGTACTCGGGAGTAGGGAATGGAATGGAAAAGAGTCATTATTTTATTAGGTTGATGTTAGGGTTATTAGTATTTATGGAAATATGAATATGACTAATATGATTGGAAATACGATGATAAAAATAAAAATCCGAAATTCATTGAATATATGATATAAAGAATAAAATTATGATAATATGTATAGACTAATTATTTATAAAATGTATTTAAGAAATTTATATTCCTATTTTATGCTTATTTGATTTTGATATTGTAAAGAATCATTTCGGCAATTAAGCTTTTAGCTCAATTTAATGCTATTAGCCAATATTTTGAATTAATGATAAAGTCTACAAAATTGACTCGATTAGGAATATTTTAGGGAGATCTGACTTAATAAGCTCAAAACGATAATCGCCAAATTAGATATTCCATTGTTAACTTTGCTCGATTATCTTGTGCGCGAAAAGAAAACTTGAAAACAATGTTTTTAGGCTATTTAAGCTTTATCTAAGCTTCATTTGGTCATATTGGACCTTAAGGAGATTCAATTAATCTTTAAGTCAAATAATAATGATAATGAGTCTTTTCTAGCTAACAAAATCTTTAAGCATACTTAAACCCATATTCAAGCCCATGAAGTCTAAAGGGAAGATAAACTTCTATAAAAAAACTCAATCTTAACCATTCATTTTAAAACCATTCAACAGACAAGATTAATTTTTATATTCTATAAATAAGAGATTTCTTTTCTTATTTGACTAATTCAAAATAGTGGTAAGCTAAAAATAAATACCAAAGTTGTATTAGAATCACTCCACGTACCCATCACAGGTGATTAACAAGATACGGTAATCTCACCACGTAAATATGAAATAAAAATTGCTGGCAGCACCAAATTAAGAAGCCCAAGGATTTTTCTACCGGAGCTATAATCCCGAGGGTCATAGAGAACCTGTACGGAAGCCATTTGTCTTGGGTGAGTGGGGGTTGAAAAGGGGTGAGCTACTCTCTTTTTGTTGCTTTAGGGCCCGCTATCTCTTATCTTTTGCTTTTCCCAAAGTTGGCTTCATATTCCTAAATTCTCCCTTCTATGTCCGATAAGCCGAATAAATATGTACTTTTGATTTACTAAATATTTGCGGATATTAAGGTGCAAAAATTTTGACGTTTGTTAAGGATTTTTCCAGAATTTATGAAGAAGATCAATAAATTTTTCAGAATTTTAAAGAATAATTAGATGTTTCGTATCAAACGAAATGCAATAAAATTTTGCTATTTAATTTAATACCCTTTGAGTATCATTAATATCTTCTTCCTTTAAAACAGAACCTGAGGAGTTTTGCTGAAGCTCCCAATGTGGCAGCACACTTGAAGCTAACCAATATTATTTTTAAACTTGACTCAACCCAAGCAAAGCAGTACAAAACCTCATGTGATGGTATTTTGCAGGGAAGAGATGATGTAGTTTACGAATATCAGAATCTATTCGAGAAGGAAATAGGGTGGCGGAGCTCCTTAGGAGAAAAGCTGGACTTGATCGGCAAGAGGATTTGCTATTTAATTTACTAATAATTATCTTCCGGATGCTATAATGAAGCTTTTAAACGAAAACTTCTGGTGTGATCATAAGGATGCTCTTTTCCTAATTTTAGCCCCACATTAAACACGGTCTAATCGAGATCAAGCTTGGCCCGTTGGATTGTTTGTTTCGGGTTTCTCGACTGTTATTTGTAGGTTTTGATGCAATATCAATGAACGTTTTGGATTTATGATCAACATAGTCCATACTTTTGAACGTATTTTTATTGAAACATTATTGTGGTTATAAGGTTATAAGCTTCTGACTTTGGATCCTTTTTTATCCTAATATTCAAGACAACAAATGAAGAAAACTTAGATATTAAGATGCGTTTATTTCAGTGATAATGTTTGTCGTGCTTTTTTCTAGCGGTATGCGGTGCTAATCAAATGTGATCAGGAAAGATGTCAAAAGGAGGTTGAGGAAATCGAGAATCTAAATTTTCCTATCAAGAAAGTTTGACATGTGTATCAAAGTAATCCAAGGCCTAAGATTTAGTTTATATTGAAAAATAAATAAATAAATGAAAGTCAAATGATTCCGTCAATAGGAAAAGATGTTTGTAGGAAATGATTTAAACATTTACGACGTGTTTAATTAGGGAATACGAAATTATTTTTTCAATAATAGTTAGGAATAACAGAAATTCTACATCATACTGTTTATATCAATTTCTATTGTAAAGAATGTTTATTTCATCGCATTATATTACTGTATTGAGTTAAAAATAATACTAAAGGTACTACTAGTATATACGTTTATCTATTCTATCGATGAAGTAAATGGGGTTTCCTACTTTTAAGGCTACTTTTCTCGAATAAGTTAATAAAATTACAAAATCGGTCTTTAGCATGACCGGATTAAAGTAATTAGTGAGCAATTATTGGAATTTATTAAGGTTAGGTATTTTGAAGTCAATTATAATATGTAAGAAAGTAGAAGTTAATTGATTGAAGGTAAAGAATCCATGTCTTAAGTTGTGAAATAGCGAAAGAAAAAAAAAAAAAAACTATGTGGCCATTGCTTGTCACCGAGGGGAGTCGCCAGCCACCCAGGAGCAGGGGGTTGCTACCCATCCCATAATTTATTTTAATTATGAAAATTGGTAATGGAGATTAGTGTTCGCCTACTCTACTAATTTATTTTTGTATACTACATCTTTCGACCCTTCCTTAATCTTCTATTTTGTTGGATCATCCAAGAATTTTGATTCAGTGTATTTAATTCACAGTTCAAATTATTGTAACTAGAAAGGATATGAAGTGGGAATGCATCAAAGATATCAGTACGATTTTTCTTGACATATAATTACTATCATAGAATTGTTAGTTTATGGATGGAGAACTTTTCGCTCTTTTGATGGACAAAACGTGGATTTACATTGTACAAGGATTGGTTTTTGAGAATAAGACTCTTGATAAAGATTTTGACATGACCAAAGAGTGAATAATCGTTTATTTGTACTTATAAATATCTATTTTTTTTATTTAATAATCTTAATATTAGGTTCATATAAAAAGTAAATCACACGTAAGCAGCCCACTAGCCAATACATAAATAAAGTGGGTTCATAGCTGTTTCAAAGGATCTAAGTGTTCACTTTTAAATAAAGTAGGGGTCAATGCAAATTCAAAAGTTTTAGAGGGTGTATATGCATTTTACCTAAAAATTAAGATAAACAATAATTATATTAGATCCAATAAAGAGAATACCGCAAGATCATAATAATACTTGGTCATAGACCTAGAAAAGATAAATTGATAATGTTACACCTTCAAATATTTATTGATGGCCTTGTAGCACCGTTAATTTATAAGACATCACACCACAATTAAATGTGTTGCGGCAAAAGGAGTATTCATATAAGTTGGGACACGTATAAGTTTTATAATCTTAAGCTGACGAATTGGCTACTACATAACCACTCCAATAAAGAAAATATAAACAAGGACACTAATAAGATTTGATAATTTAGAAATCGATAAACCCTAAATCTTATTAAGTAGGAGACAACAATAAAATAAATAAATAAATCATATTTAGCTCCAAATAAATAAAATAAAATAAAAATCTATATGACAAAATCATCGTGATAAATCAGCTATCCATGGTCCGATCAATTTTTAGTTTTGACAAGATTTGCTTTTAGAAATTTATTTCAAACCAAAGAAATACTACTTGTATGCCTTCTAGAATTCCTTCATCTTAATTAATTTAGATTAATCACCATGTAAATTCCTTCATTTAATACTAATTTTATTATCATAGTTTACGTATGTATTCTACTACATAGTAGATCCATTTTCCAAATTTTACTGCGGCAAAATGCTTCAAATAATAGATTTAATATATTTTAACATATTCCAACATATATATATATATATGTATTAAATTAGTATATATATTAAAATAATGTATAGCTTTTAATGTATTATAACTAATTTTAATATAGGCATCCTTTATGTGGTAGTGAGAAATGCATATGTGATATATATATATATAAAATAGTATTATGATGTACAATATATAATAAACCATATAATTTATTAGGTAGATAAGGGGTTATGACTAGAGCAATCACGTGCAAGTCTTGCGAGTATTGCATTATACGTAACCTCAAAGTAGCGACGCAAATATGATATTTAATGGGATGATTGAAAAAAGAATGATAAAGAGTAGAAATAGGCAATCTTGGAATCTCAAATGCATAAGTAATAAATAAGGGAGTTTAGGAAACTCAGGACGTCAACCTTGCATTTCTTGAGTAATTGAGATCGTTTTTTGCCCAAGAGTTGTTTGATCTTAAAAAGCAGAGGTTTCTTAGTGAAACATTGTTTCTTTAATATCTAAAGTTATATCAAATGAAGAGGAATGACTAAATATTTATAGACTCTTGGTCTTAATAACATATGTTGGATTGTCTTAATAATTAACGAACCAGATGAAATTTTACTCATTCCACAATTATTTGGAATGAGCTTACACAAAGCCGAAGGCTAATAGCCTTCGTTCTGGTGCATAAACCTACTTAAGAAAGATTGGAGATGGACGAACCGATTCCATTGTTGCTGTTTCAAGCCCATCGAACCAAATCTCCTCGAATTATTCTATACACAAACTTAACTCTTTAGACCCTATCATTTAGCCCAAAAAGTCAAGTAAGATAAATAATAGGTTTGACCCAATATAATAATATAATAAATTTTCAATCCTTTACATATTAAAATTATACCATAGTATTTAATATGTAAATATATGTATATATACATATATACAACATATAATATGGTATTTTTAATGATAATACGTATATACTATTTATGTATAGAAAATAATAATCAATAAGTTTGTGNTGGACGAACCGATTCCATTGTTGCTGTTTCAAGCCCATCGAACCAAATCTCCTCGAATTATTCTATACACAAACTTAACTCTTTAGACCCTATCATTTAGCCCAAAAAGTCAAGTAAGATAAATAATAGGTTTGACCCAATATAATAATATAATAAATTTTCAATCCTTTACATATTAAAATTATACCATAGTATTTAATATGTAAATATATGTATATATACATATATACAACATATAATATGGTATTTTTAATGATAATACGTATATACTATTTATGTATAGAAAATAATAATCAATAGATATATAATCTTGATTCTTTTATAGAAACATTTTTAGAATAAATATATAATATATTATTAACATATGGCATAATGTATATAAATAAAGATAATATGTAATAGATATTATATTTAGTTATAATTTTTATATGTCATAGATAGTAGATTATGAAATGTGTATAATATACAACATATACACATTTGATAGTATATTGTGTAAAATATGTAATAACATATATATACACACACTCTCATATAGAGTATATTATAATAATAAATAACATATATTTGTTTATAAGCATATGTATTAGTTGTTGATGTATATGTGTATATATAAGTATGTACACACACACATATATATATATATAGTTTAAAATGTAATTATCTTTTCAAAAGTTGGAATTGAATTGTGATTTCCCCTCTTGAGTTTAGAAATTGAAATCAGGCTTAGGTGAAATGGGAGTAGAACTTGAAATCATGATTATATTCCAATCCTATTCGTGGTATCAAACATGCTATGAATTCCTATCATAGTTTTTACTTCCTTTCACTTTAAACATATACACTACGAATGCTTATACATTTGCTACCTAATTATATACTATGTAGTTTTGATTTAGTTATCTAATTTATGACATCTCGAAATATGTGAAGTGAAAGAATCCCCTGAGAGCTATTAGAGAATGCACCAATCTTCATATTTGACTCTTGATTGAACTCTTTAATGTGCAAATACTAATAGTTAGGATTTCCATAAATACAAACATCTAAGGGCTTATCTTAGGTTATTGAAGAGTTAGTCATCGAATTGCATGATGATCAAACCATAGAGGTTTTTTAACTTTTTGTTGTTTGTTGAAGAGTTTGGAAGTGCAAATGCAATTATCACATTCTCTTATGTCAAGTTTGGTACGTGAAAATGGATTGGAACAGAATCACGATTTCTGATTCATTCCTCTTTTTCATGTTTGGAAATTTTATTTTGTTATGTTTGATACACAAAAATGGATAAAAAATTGTGATTTTGGGTTTCATTCCTTTTCTCCATATTTGGAAGTGCAATTAGAAAACAAAATTGTGATTCTATCTCGATGATTCTGGCTTCAAGGATGAATTTAATTCCACCCTTGAGAATACAAAATTGTGATTTTATTTTTCCTTCATTAATTAATTACTTATTTAAAAACTTAACTGTGACATAGAATAATTAAGGGTATTTTTTATATTATTACTATATATATATGCATTTCATTTCATTACATTATATTCCATGAGCGCAATTCTAAACATAGGAAAAGATTTGTCATTCTAATCCCTATTCCATTTCGAAACATTACATTAGAAGACAAAACGGGATCTTACTGCAGCATGATTTCAATTTTAAGGTGGAACTAGTTAAGAGCTCACGCTATATGCGAATAAAATTTTTGAATTATATTATAAATTTTTTATTTTTGAAAAAAAAAATGTAAAGATAATTTATGTTTTATGTATTATCTTAAAAATATTCTCCATTAAAATCTTTAATTCATTTACTAATAGACATCATAACCCATTATCCATTGATGATGTCATTATATTTGACACTAATAATACGATTTAATAATCATTCATTAATATTAATTACTATTAATAAATGACTGAATTCTCTTATTTTATCATTAATATGACATTTCAATTTATATTATACCAATAATTTAAATTTTTTATCAATAATAGATGGTATCATTACATTTGGTATTGATAATGCCATTAATAACGCATCTTAATTCATATTAAACTCAATTCTCTTTAGTAACCTATTTGCCATCAATAATATCAATTACCATCAATAAATAATCTATTTAACAGTAATGATACATTCCAATTCTCATCAATGTCAATTAATATTAGCAAATGCCTAATATATGCACATATTTCAGCTTTAAATCTTTCGAAGTTTTGTCATCTTTCAATTTTTATTAATATCAATTCAAATTGTTAATTGATGATGCCATTACATTTAGACTTTGATACAGACTTTGATAAGATTTCTCAAGTTCACCTATTTTTCTTTTTTAGGTTATGTTTGTTTGATAATTGGATCAACATCTCATAAGATAAGTTTCCCTTTATTTTGAATTGCATGTGTATATACTATATACACATCTCTAAAAATAGGTACAAAAGGAATATAAAGAAAAAAAGCAATTCACCAAACTTAGTTATTGATTTCATTTTATTTTTTCCTTTAAGTTTCATCACATCTTTCTTAAGGTTTAACTTAATTGATATTTGTGAAGTTTCAAATTCTTGGTAACAATGATATATGAAGAGAAAAAAAAAATGATTGATTAAAAGATAAGAACTCTCACAAGTGCCTATATAGAAATAGCTTAGTAATGGGCAAATAAGAGTAAAATTTGAAAGAAGTAAAAGAGATAGCTAGTAGAAGCAAAACATAAACAATCATAGCCACATCCCATTAAATATACGGTTGCAATATAATGTATTTGTAAAAACAAATTAAAAATATACTAATCACATTTAATCTAATTCTATGCAAATATTGTCATGTATCCCATAAATAATAAAGAAAAAAAAATTCTAAGAGAAGTTATCTCTCTCATCATGAGAGTTACTGCACCATGTTCATGGCAATTGCATGTACAACATGGCTATTATCAATTTGATATTCTTCTCAACTACTAGATTTTGCATTATGTTTCTACTACATTGCACTCTTCTATCACTATGCTACCTGTTTCTCCTGCATATTAAAAGTGATTAGTCCAACACAATTACTTTTCTATTTGCATTTTTCTGTTTGCCATCTATTGTTTCCAAGTGTGCTTTATTCTTGTCTCAATTACTATTGAGTCCTTTATGTATCTAGTTTTCTCCTTATCTTTTTGCATCTATTGTACCTTATTTGTTTGATCTTTCTTCTAAGTGTCAGCATCTTTTTCTTCCTATTCAATATTACTTCCTATTCTTTGTCTTTATTCTCCCTTATATTGAGTCCCTTATCTGTATTATTCTTATGCAGTAAATCTTATGGCTGATGCCTTGAGGTTTGGTACGGTATCCTAAAGCCCTAGTATGTTTGATGATGCATCCCCCCACTTTGGACTTGGATGAAAACATAGAGCTTTTCACACATGATGAGTACTTAATAGTTGGAAAGATTGTTTTAGACAAGTCTCTTAATAAGTAAGGTGTTATTAATATTCTTAAGAGAACATGGAAGGGATATGGGGATGTAAAGATTTCTTGTTTGGGTACAAATCTATTTCTCTTTGCTTTTGACTGTTATGATACTACAATAGCAATTACCAATGAGGGTCCTTGAGCGGTAATGGTTCTTTAAAAGAATAGAGATATGGTACTAAAGTGTAGGACATCACCTTTGACTCCCTACTATTCTAGATTCATATCCATGGTCTCTAACTAAAGCACTTGTTGATAAGTAATAGGAATAAGTTAGGGGCTTTGGCAAGTTTGGTCATTGTAATAGATCCTTTGAGGTCTGATACTGGTTTCCGTAGAAGCTTTTTGTAGGTAAAGGTGAAGGTGAACTATAACAAACCTTCAATAGTTGGTGCTTGGGTTAACCATAAATAAGGAGATGAGTACTAGGTATAGTTTCAATGTGAGCAGCTTTCAAAATTTTGTTTCTTTTGTAGGAGATTAGGTCATGTGATCGAACAATTTTCATATAACAAAAAAATTATGGTGAGTTATGGTCCTTTCCTAAGGGCTTTCCCTATTAAAGACTTTACAAACGGTGTTAGGGGTGGTGTAAATGTGGGTAGTGTTGTTTAAGGTACAATTATGTGTTATGGCCCTACGTTTTATATGAACAGGAACGGTTAGAAATGATAGGTGTAATGCAAAAAATAATGTGTCAATCAATTACTCACAGACAGAATGTAGCATGCCTCAGATTGTTAAGATTGAATCTTCTATTGTCCCATGCGCTTCAATCATTTCCTTGCCCCTAACTACCATTGGCTCTCCTAGTGACACTCAATCTTATGAAGTAAATTATGGCCAATGTACTTGTTTCCCTCTTCGCCATATGATGGTTTCATTTTGTATAACCTACCTAACACCCCCACTACCCTTCCTTCTTCTAAATCAATCATGCTCCTTCATAATTTAGAATATTTCCATTATAGCAACTATACCAGTTACAGCTTATTAGTTGGTGCCTAACTAAAGACTACTCCCTTACATCCTATTGTTATTGATGTTATTACTGAGGTTGATAATTCAATGGCAAGCTATAGAGCATTGGCTGATCCAGTGCCAAAAGGATCCATTACAAGATCTTTTTATTATGTCACTACATTAAAGGGAGATGTTGTTGAGTCAGAAATCTTCACAACTGCAAATGAGTTAAGTGAAGAAGTGATGAAAGGTAAACCTTACATCCATGACTTGTCTTGCATTTTAGAGAGATTACAATTGAAAAGGGAACAAACTACTACATCTAAAGAGGTCAAAAAGAGAATTAAGATGACGGTGGAGATTGATATTAAAGCTAAAAAAGTAGTAACATGGACAAATAACAAAGGCATAAAAAAGAAACAAAAATCAAAAGCAAAGAAGTTGTTCTAGGCTAATATGTCAATGGTGGGTGTTGAGATGCTATAATAGCAATTGAATGTTAATTTAACCGATCTAGTCTCAAAGAGTAATGGCATTGGTGGCTCGCCTTCAATAGCTACTAGGTCGCTATGATATTTTTATCTTGGAATTGTTAAGGGTTCAAGTCAACCTTAACAATTCGACATCTCACTAACCTAATATAGAAACATAACCCAGCTTTCATTTTTCTTACTGAAATTAAAAATAAGAGTGCCAAGTTGGAAAAATTTCATGCTAAGCGACGATATGTAGGTAGCTTTTATGTCCCCTATGGGATTGAGTAGTAGATTAGTTTTATGGTGGTCAGTTGGCTTTTAAGTATAGGTGTTAGAGAGTTGTCTGTGGTTTATACATAATGAGGTAACACGTGATGATAGTTCTTTGGTGGGTTTTTACTTGGTGTTACACTACAAGTAGTTTGAGGGATAAAAAATTATTATAGCAAGATCTCATACACAAATCTAATTTGTTGCATGGTCTTTGGGCATGTATTGGTGACTTCAATGAAATACTAGATGATGATGAAAAAGAAGGTGGCGCAATGCATGATCGGAACCAAATCTTAGCATTTCAAGAGATGGCAAATAATGCCAATTTGCATGATTTGGGCTTTCATGGGACAAGGTTTACATGGCTTGGAACTAGAAAAAATGGTATTCATGTGAAGGAACGAATTGATAGATGTTTTGTGTTAAATGAGTGGCTTGAAAAGTATACAAATTCACAACTTTTTCATGAGCAAATTGTTGCCTCTGACCATTCAAATATTATTCTTTTTTGCTAAATCCAAAGATGGAGTTAGAAAGTGGCAATTTCAATTTGAAAATATTTGGCACACTTTATAAGAATGTGAATAGATTATTCAGTAAGTTTTGGATAGTACAATTGATGGTGTTGATCTTGATGTGGTCATAAAGCTGCTGCAATTTTGTGGGAAGAAGTTGATAAGGTGGAGCAAGCGAGTCTTTCCTAATAGTAAGAAGCTTATTAACCAACTCAAGTCTAGATTATCAAAACTTCAAAATAACGGACATGACACTCTTGTTGAGGAGGAGGATAGAATTCAAGCCAAAATTGATGAGCTATGGGGTAGAGAGGAAATTTACTAACATCAAAGATAAAAGTGAATGGGCTACTTTATGGTAATAAAAACACTTCTTTTTTTACCAATCTACCATAGCTAGAAGACAGTGAAATAAATTGTTTTGTTCTAAAGTTGGAGGATGGGCAATTGCTACAAACGAAGGAGACATCAGGTTTATGTTTGTTCATCAATTTAGTGTTGTTTTTACTGCTGATCAGTATAAGAGGATAAAGGTTGTTTGTCTTAGGTTGACCTTATTATCACACTTAAGCAAAATATAGCACTTTATGCCCCAATCACACATGATGAAGTTAAAGTTGTTGTTTTCCAGTTGGGTAGACTTAAAGCTTTAAGTCTAGACGGGTATCCTAGGATTTTCTATCAAACCTATAAGAGCTTAGTTGGCCCCACTGTCACTTAGGCGTTTCAGTACTTTTTCTTCACATGTATGTTACCATTTACCTTAAATAATGCGGATTTACTATTGATTCCTAAGGTCTCTAAGCTTAAAGTTGTTATCCAGTTTAGGCCCATCAGTTTATGTAATTTTCTCTATAAAATTATCTCAAAAGTTTTAGTAAATCACCTTAAGCCCTTACAAAATGTCATTATTTCTAAGAATCGAAGCATATTTGTGTCTAAACATTTGATTCAAGATAATATAGCAATCGCAAATGAAACTTTTCACTATCTAAAAAAATTAGCATTGTAGGAAGAAGAGTTTGTGTGTAATGAAACCAGCTATGAGTAAGGCATATGATCGTGTGAAGTAGGATTTTTTAAGAGCTCTATTGATTTGACTAGGATTTTCTAGGCTATGGGTTAATTGGGTGATGACATGTATGACCTTAGTTACTTTTAATGTGGTGGTAAATGGGACAAAAGTTGGTTAAGTTCAACCAACTGGGGTTATCCATTAGGAAGACCCCCTTTCAACTTATTTTTTCATTATGGTGATTGATGTTTTGTCTATGGTAATTTACACTAAATTTGCATACTCCTTATGTGACTTAAATGTAATTTTTTTAGCTTTAGTGTATTTTTTTTAAATTTTTACTTCATTGCAGTTTTTATCATACCCATGCAAATATACAATGGAAATCGCATGGCCCAATGCAACTTCAATGCAATTTTGTTATATATATATATTAGTTGTAGGCATGTGATTATAATGCAAAGTTAGTTAAACACAGATTTTGAAAATACAAGGATTGTACAGGTGTTTTTTCATTCTAATAGGAATATAAAACACTTATATTTTAGATAAAAAATGTATTCATATATCAATAGCATAGGTATGTATGATAAGAATGTAATAAAAAATAAAATTTAATCACTATCTAGATATATCAATTGCTATTATAATCAAAATATAAAAAAATAAAAGAAAATTAAATCTAATGCTGACCCTTATGCTAATAAAAAAATGCCCCATATCTAGATAATAATGATGGTCATCTCTTAGTAAGACCCAAAGAAGGCTCAACCAGCAAGTTTGAGAAGTCTCTAGGCAAGATAGGGCTAACATATGGAGGTAGACAGTGTTTGGTGACCCCTTCACTCATGGTAGAGCTCTGCAAGTGCGTGGTATGTCTTTTACAGGGCGTTGCCAACATACCATGGAATAGCTAATGAAAAGATGGTATAACATGCGAAGCTCTTGAGCTAGAACCAATCTGACCTAAGTCGATGAAATGTCATCCCATAGATGGAATATCCAAATCCCCTCGACCCCTTTCTTGTCTAACCCCAGTTCGACCTCCCCTAGTACTAACTCTATCATGTAGCGGTTAAGGTACAACTAGCTTTGGCTACATAAGTTAGGCGCCTTCATTAGCTGGTGGATTTTATGGAAATGGATGGTGTAAGACAATACCACTATAGCCCTTTAAGAACTGTAAGCCACCTCCAACAATCTGGTAGGCTAACTGTATGTCATTAGTCAACTGAACTGACTGTAGGGTATCGACCTACATGGAAGAAAAACAATTAGCAATCATACTACATGACAAGTAGGGTAATACATAGGTTATTATATTAATTGTACTTACTAGATGACCCATCACCATACCGGAATGTGTTATGTATCAACGAATACGCTATCTATACTATTGTAAATAGTCAAGGTCCACATCGAAAATCAAGTGTTGATAAATGATCTAAGTGTGCTAATCTGCCTACTATTGAATGTAACCATCATGCACTACTCTCCAATTGACATCCATATAACCTCTAAGATCTTGCCGATGCAATTGCTTGCAAGTCTGCACTGGTTGGAGCTCTATTTAGAAGCCACCAAACTATCAAATGACATGATCCGGAAAGTAGAACTCTACAATGTGGAAACATATGAGGGGAACCCTAGTCGTCCAAAGACCTTAATTGATTGTGCATATAAGAGCAAAAAATTGAAGTAAGTCTTCTGAGTAAGATTGCCATACAACTTGAAATGAAATGTATGTGTGTTAGAAGAGAAAAAAAATTAGCATATATGACATGAACTTTTGAAGTAAGATCAAACAGTGTATTTAGTATACCTGATGACTCGTTTACAAGTCGAACGCCTCGCGATATGACTAGACTACATGAGTCGGTCCTTGTGTAGTATTCCTTTCAATCTACCATTTACCGATCGAAAGAACACCTTCTGTGATCATGAAGTTAGACCTATTAAGGGGTGCAATGTGCCTAAACCTACAATAGAATCATCGGACCCTTGATCTCAAATATACCAGTCCATGCAGCGTTGCATAATTATCGGTATATCCATGTTAGATAGGTCGATCTCCAACTATACGCCCCTATCATCTAGAAGTCATCTAATAAGGGAAGATACACGAGATGTACATTACTAAAAGATTTACTCGTGAATAAGAATCCCCCTATCAATTGAAGGATATATACACAGGTGTGACGCTTCACCATATCTTAGTTGGCATTGCTTAGTATAATCCTAAATTTATTAGTTAGCCATGACAGTCGTATGTGGCCACCCTTTACATCATTAGATGGTAGAACATCACATCACAAGTTTTTTGCCATATTTACCTAATTCTTGTTAGTGCTACCAATGACAATAGCACCATCAACCCTAAAGCCTAGTTGGACCTTAATATCCTAGAGTGTAACGGTCATCCCACCGTGCGCCATATGAAATGTATGTGTCTCTAGCCTCCACCTCTCCAAAAGGGCGGTAATCAGGTGCCAGCCCATCTAGATGAATGGAAGTCAGTTAACACCTATGAATCCTGCCTCCACTAAGTACGTTGCCATGCATGGATCCAATGGTATGAGCTTCTCACTCTTCTTCATTGCCAATTCATGCCATCTAAGTGTGAGTGCACTTAGTGCTTATGTTAAGTTACATGGACATAAATATTAAAATATCAACACCTAACCTATGTATTAGATGAATGGAAGAAATCGTTAAATAATGTACATGTCCTTCCTATATGTCTTGAGAGCAATAAGATGCCTGCTCACCCAAAACCAAAGGGTCAAAGGGTCCTAAGTGCATCTAACCTGCAATAGTGTTTAACATTCATCAGTAACGATGCAAGTATTATCAAATTGATAGATATTACAAACTAATGATAAATTTCTATTTATGCATATGCAAAAACTAATAATACAAATTACCAGCCCTATTCAAATCTAAACATCTACGCTTGTTATGTTCTTTCCTTCGATAGTAACTACATCTATTCCTATCAAGTGCTTCACGTATATCCATCTCCATGTAGTAACTTTTTGTTCTAGGCTTCCCTTTGTCTCTCTTTAGCTTAGACCATGGCTTAAGCTTTAGAAATTTCACTATTAACTAATTAATCTCATCATACAATGGGAAAAAAAGTCTTTGGTATACATTAAGTTGGTTTGTCCACTTGTACCATTAACCAATACAGTTTAGGGCATTTGTCCTTAGCTTTGTTGCAGCTACGAATGCATGGGAGTAAGGAATTCTATATATTTGCCATTTTTGGCATGTATAATATTGGTTATCCATGTCAATAATATGAACTCTACCACCACCTTTTATCACTCCATTTGGCTCTCTTCAATTACCAGTTTTTACCTCAAACAGTCCATTGCACCTACTGTAACTGGTAACCTTGTGAACACTTATCCACCTATGCCATTTCTCTATCAATTGTTATGTGTATGTAGTGTATACCTTACCCCCTGACATGGCCTCTGAAATTTCCTCATCTTTCTTCTCCTATAATGCGACAGTGTTATAGAAGATCCTTCGTACTAAAGCTATAACTAGTAAGCTATGAGAACCTTTAAGAACTGCATTTTAACTCTCAACAATGTTGGACATTACGTATCTAATCCTATAATTACCATCTGTATACAATGCCTATTTGTTGATGTCAAGTTTTGCAAACCAACATGGAGCATTCTCATTCACTATCGACATCTCTTCCATTAAAGCAAAAAATTTTCCTTGTTGTGCCTGTATGCCTATTGCAGTTGCCAATTTCTTACATGCTTGGTTTTTATGTTTACGGTTGAAATTATTAGCTATGTGTCTTATGCAGTATCTCCATACTACAAAGGGTGGTTGCCAATCATTATTCACATTGTCAAAAACCTTCTTAATACCAATATGCCTGTTTAAGATCAAGCATATTGTCTCTTCCTGTTCATCAACTACATGCTTCTTCAAATGCTGAAGTAACTAAGACCACGTCTTCTTGGATTCCGTATTAATGAATGTGAAAGCTAATGGTATGATACTATTATTCCATCCATTATGCATGCAATGAGCAACTTATGGCCATACTTGCCATATAAAAGGGTGCCATCAATACAAACAATGGGATGATAGTATCTAAATGCATGTACATAAGGTCCGAATGTCCAAAACACCCACTTCATCTTCGATACACTTGGCTCCACCGTACCTTTCTACCCCTACTTAACCTCTGATCCCAGCTTTGTTATCTTAAGGCATTTAGGAGTTTTGGAAGATCATTGTACGATTTCTCTCAATTATCATACACCATCTCTATTGCTTTTCTCTTCCCCTTAAACACCTGCCTTCTCATCACCGTATATCTAAACTTGTTCTGAATATTCTATGTTAAGTCTACAATAGTAATATCAGGATTTGTGCTAATATTTCCAATGAATCGTCTGGCCATTAAATTACTATCTATTTGGGGATGATCTTGTCTTATTGCTGGGTTAACACATATGTATAGTTCATCAATAATTGTTAAACATGCCATACACTTTCTTTTTACATGTTCTTAGCCTCTACTTGCATCCAATTGCCCTTTCCATACAATGCATATGCCATAACGTTAGGTCCAATTCATGTACTTAAAAGTTGTAGTATCACTTTATGTTGTAATTCTTCAGAGCGTCTTATAGCTCCTTCTTAGTGCTAAATCTTATGCCGACACTTAATTCATCACTGTTAACTTTGTTGCTGCATTGTATGTTTTGTTCATCTTCAAATGTAACATATCTACTATCACCAACCATATTTAGGAATGGGATTAGATCTCTTAGAACAGGCTAGTTGTATTGTGTCACAATAGTTTGAACAAAGGCTAGCAAAGGCATAAATGGATTAGCCATGGAGACATCACTTCCTAAGACATCAAAAGTCATCCTGTCCCCACCTTCATCATCATCCTCATCATAGTCGACTTTACCTTCCTTTTCCTCTTAGAAAACTCTCCTCTTCCCGCTCTTATCAATCTCTTTAGCAAAGATTATGGCGAGCAACCTTATTATTCGAACCGATACATCATATCCAATACAATAGCCCATGGATTCGCTAAAACCTCCATTTTATTTTCTTTTCTTGTTCATTGTGGTGCCTCTCCATGTGTCTGACCTTAGAGATACATTATAAGGCCAATTGCTGGATGGGTCCAAGCTTGTAGAAAGCTCAAAAAGGATTAATGGGGAAATGTACAAGCGGGGAGGGTGCAAAAATGATGAATGAAATAATAAGCAAAAACCTACAAACAGCTCTAGAGGATATGACGTACCAATGGAATTTCTGAGGACTTATGGCATAATTTGATATGATGCACAAATTGGTCTAATGAGATTATTCGCTACCTAACCTAACTTAAGGGAAAGGATAAGAATGATGTCGAGAGTAAACAACAGTGTTTACTTGAAGAAAGTACTCAAAAGTGTATTAAAGATAATTTGATCATTATAGCTATAAGTATAAGGGTATTTATACCCGTAAATTAGGGCAACTTGCCTAAAAAGGGAAAAGACAAAAAAGACATTTTTTAAAGAAGCAATGTACATAATATAAAAGGGTAAAAATAAATATACAAGGAAAACAATCATTGATGCTACAGATTCTACATATGATACGGTACATGTAGTGATATTGCATTGACGAGGTTGTTAGGAGATACGGACAAAAAGTATGGATAGATAAGCTTGTCTAAGTAGGGCTTAGTCAGTCTAGACTCTCTCTCTCAACTTCTCGATAAGGAAAATGTCGAGTAATTGGTCGGCTCAATGCTAAAGAGTAATTCTCAACTCGTCATACCATAGAAAAATAGGTGGTCATATGGCATAGCATTAAAGGTGACTCGGTAAGGAAGTACTCGGCCTCAGTAGGGGTTAATTAGAACAGAAGGATTCGTTGTGTTAGCTCCTATAATCCTCAGGCTCGGCTATAGGTCAGAGCTTCAGTAGCCTAATTCCCATCATTCCCTCTGGGTTGTTTTGGATTTGGGATCAAATCCGAATTGTGTTCACCCAATTCTCCATCAGGATGATATGGACTGAGGTCAACAATATTGAAGGCATCAGAAACCCCATAGTCCTCAGGCAATTCCAACTTGTAAGCGTTGTCACTGATTTTCTGGAGGATTTTAAAAGGTCCTTCTGCTCTTGTAGATAATTTGTTCTTCCTCTTATTTGGGAACTGTTCCTTGCTAAGGTGCAGCCATACCAAGTCTCGCGGCTGAAATTGTTCGATTGACTTACACTTGGTCATTTCTCGCATTTTTCTAACAGCTTGGTCAATGTGTGGAGTGACTTTATCATAGATGTGTTAAAGAGATCGTGTTTTGGCCGAAGCGTCAAGGTCTTCTTACGTAGGTTTTGGTACAAGGGCATAGTCAAAGGGCAACTCAGGATTGAATCTATAGACCACCTCGAAAGGAGTCTTCTTAGTGGGTCATGTACGGTTCAGTTATAAGCGAACTCGACCACTGGTAAGCAAACATCCTAATCAGCTAAGTTCTTACCTACTACAGCTCAGAGCAGTAATCCCAAAGTACGATTGACCACCTCTATTTGGCCATCAGTTTAAGGGTGACATGAGATACTGAAGAGTAATTTGGTTCCCAACCAACGCCATAAGGTTCTCTAGAAATGGCTCAAGAACTTCGAGTCTTTATCGGAGACTACATTTCTTGGTACGCCGTATATCCGCACAATCTCCTGTAAGAAAAGAGAAGTAATAACCGAAGCGTCGTTAGTTTTGGTGCAAGGTACAAAGTGTGCCATCTTACTAAATCGATTCACGATGACCATTACAAAATCTTTGCCTCAGGTAATTCACAGTAGTCCAAGAACAAAGTTCATGCTCAGTTCATTCGATGACTTCGTCGGAATAGGTAGGGGCATTGGTTTCCCTTGCTCGGCTTGACTCTTGGCCTTTTTACATACGATACACCTTTCGATAACTCGGTGCACATCTCTCTGCATTCTTAGCCAAAAGAATCAGCCATTCAATAGTTCATAGGTTCTCCTCTCCCCAAAGTATCCAGAGAGTCCTCTACTATAGGCTTCCTTGATTAATAATTCCCATAGAGAACAAGTCGGTATGCATAATTTCCCCCTTCAGAACAGGTAACTATCCTCCACATAATACTCGTCTACTGTCCTCCCATTCACACATCATGAAATTATTGATCCAAAGTGTAGATCTTCGAAGTACTGTCCTTTGATACTCGTAAACCTAAATAGCCTGGTTTGCAGTTTTGATAAAAGCACATGTCTCCTTTAAAGAACATCTACAACTATATTGGTCTTTCCCTACTTGTATTTAATTACAAAATAGAATCCCTCAAGGAATTCAACCCATCTCGCTTACCACTTCGTCAACTTGGTCTGGCTTTAGAGGTACCTCAACAATTCATGGTCGGTATATACGACAAATTCTCTCAACAGTAAATAATGTTGCCATACTTACATTGCTTGGATTAATGCCAAAAGTTCCTTATCATATGCAGAGTAGTTCAGCTGCGATCCTCGGAGTTTCTCACTATGGAAGGCAATTGGTCGGCCTTTCTGCATTAGGACAGTATCTATTCCAATGCTTGATGTGTCGCAGTCCAGCTAAAAATTTTTGTTAAAGTCAGGTAGTTCTAATACTGGGGTGGAAGTTAACTTTTCTTTTACCTTAGCAAAACTCTTCTCCTCCCTTTCTCCCCATTGGAAATCAATGTTTTTCTTTGTTAGTTCGGTAAGTGGTGCAGCGAAGATGCTAAAATTCGTTATGAATCTTTTGTAAAACAAAGCTAGTCCGTAGAAACTTCTTACGTCGACATAAGTAATAGGAGTCGACTAATTGACAATTACTCGGATCTTCTCATCATCAACTTATAAGTCTCCTCCACTAACTACATAGCCCAAGAATACATTATCTCCTGGCAAAAGCAACATTTCTTTAAATTGTCAAATAATCTCTCTGCACGAAGGATATATAGGATTGCTTTGAGATAATCATAGTGACTTAGCATGTCGGCATTGTAGACTAGGATGTCGTCAAAGTACACCATCATACACTTCCCGATGAGATGTCTCAGCACATGGTTCATTAATCTCATGAAAGCACTCGAGGCATTCTACAAGCTGAAGGGCATGACCATCCATTTGTAAAGTCCATGTTGAGTCTTAAACACAATCTTCTATTCATCGTCTAGCCTTATGCAGATTTGATGGTAGCTAGATTTAAGATCAATCTTGCTGAAAATCTTCTCTCAGCTATTTACACACATTCGCCAAGTTCTATCCTTCTTTAGCAGTATAAGTGTAGGCACAGCACAAAGACTGAGACTTTCTCTTACATAGCCTCTCTCCAACAACTCATTGACTTAATGTTGAAGCTTAGAATCCTACTTGGGATTCATTCGATAAGCTGACTTATTCGACAATGCAGCACTAGGTACTAAGTCAATGCAGTGCTCTATGCCTCGAGTTGGGGGCAACCCCTTAGGTAACTATTCTGAGAATAGATCGACATATTTATCTAGTAACTCCTTGATTTCTTAGGGAAGCTTACCTCACTCCTTTATTTCCAATAGTCGCCTAACCAACAATAAGGTCAGCTCGTCAACATTGACGACCTCTCAGAGCTTGGCTCTACTCATCACTAGAGCTTTCTTTGATCTACGAGCAAGTTTCATTTATAACTTGTGAACTTCTCTCGATGACATTAGATTTAGCATGATCTTTCGATTATCCTTCTCAAACATATACGTGTTTCTATAACCGTCATGTATAACTCTCCTGTCAAATAATCACTACCTATCCAGCAATACGTAGGAAGCGTACATAGGTAGCATGTCATAGAAGATTTGGTCAGTGTAATTCCCTATAGTGATTAGCTGTAATATTTTCCGAGTGACATATAATGCTCCTTTCTCACTCAACCAATGTAACTTGTATGGCCTGGGATGTACAATAGTCGGTAGCTTTAGTTTTGAAACAAGATCGGTTGATGCCACATTGGTATAACTCCTAGTATCCATAATGAGGGTATACATCTGATCATTCACTTTACAAGTGGTATGAAACAAATTCTCTCTCTACTTCTCTCGTGAGGGTTCCATGCTCATAGTGTACCTGATAACCATGAGTAACTAGTTTAAGTTCTCAGGAAACACATCCTCCTCAATTAGTTCTTTCTCGACTGGAACTTCCTCCTCTTCAAGTTCCTCATTCGTACTCTCTACTTCTAACTTTGGGATGTCTCCCTTAATGACCATCATCCTTCAGTTTGGGCACTAAGCAACCATATGTCCAAACCCCTAGCACTTGAAGTACTTGATCTGGCTAGTCTTCCTACCAGACCCTTACCCCTTCTCATACATTCAGGTCAACACTACATTTTTAGGTTGGCATTTCTGCTCAACTCTTACATTAATCTTTTTACTCAACTCTATACTCGACTAGGCTCGATGACTTGCCTGTCCAGGTTAGCTAGTTCGCATCCTCACTAGTACCTGGCTCCTTCTTTACCTCTTTACTCGCTGGGCAATCCTAACAACCTTATCCATTGTGTCGAATCATTGGAGCTACATAATATCTCGAATGTCTCCTCTCAACCCAGTAACAAATATTGAGATTGTTTAAGCTGGTGGTTCCTCCACTTTATAACGTATCATAAGCATTTGAAAGTTTTACACATACTCATCAATAGTTCGTCCTCTTTGCCTCAGCTTCTAAAGCTGAGTGAATGTATCTTGGAGGTATGTTTCATATACAAAACTGTTTTTGAGCACTCTCTTGATCTCAAGCCAAGTGTTAATCCCTCAGTACCCTTCTTATCATCTCATGGCCTAAAAATTCTTCCATTACATGCCAGCATATCTAGAAAATTCAACAGCAGCAGTTCTTACCTTTTCATAATCCTAATATTGATAATAATCAAACACACGCTTTACCTTCTCTTCCTACTCCAGATACTCATCAACATTCCCAGATCCACTGAAACTCGAAATTCGAAGCTTCATATGGTTGGATGCTTGGGGGACTTGTACACACTCCTCTTCAAAATGCTCTTCTTTCTCCTCATTATCAAGCTCTCTTAGGTCTATCCTTTACCTTACTTGTCCACTAACTCCTTCACCTTACTTGTCCACTAACTCCTCCACCTCGAATTGGTCGAGTTAGGTTTTCAAGTGTTTTGTACGGCCTCTGTAGATTGGTAAGACAGCACATGAATATCATGGGTTAGATCTATGAAGAGGTTAGCTACCTCATCAAGTCTCTCATCAATATTTTTGGGAGTTCCTTAAGATAGTTGTCCATAGTAGATAACCCTACTGTCATCACCAATACTAACATTCATATTTGGGTCTGTCATTTTTCCTCACAGATTCAAAATTCAAACAAATATTTCAGAAAGTGTACTGCTAATAACACAACAGTTAAATGAACATAGTAACTAACTCTGTTTCACACATGCCAAATAGAGTACAATAGAACTTTAAGAAGAACTAACTATAGTTTATACAAAACCTTTGCTTTAATACCAAGATGTTGCGAACCGTAACCAAGAACAGATAGGGCTAGTCACTGGATAAGTCCAAGCTTGCAAAAAGCTCAAAAATGGTTAATGGGGAAAAGTACGAAAAGGAGGCAAAAATGATGAATGAAACAGTAAGCAAAAACCCATGAATAGCTTTAGAGGATATAACGCACCAATGGAACTTTTGAGAACTCACGGCATATTTTGATATGATGTACGAATTGGTCCAATGAGGTTACTCACCACCTAACCTTGTTTAAGGGAAAAGATAAGAGTAATGCTGGGAGTAAATAACAATGTTTATGCAAGGAAGAAAGTACTCAAAAGTGTATTAAATATAATCTAATCATTATAGCTATAAGTATAAGGGTATTTATACCTGTAAGTTAGGACAACTTGCCCAAAAAGGGAAAAGATAAAAAGGACATTTTCTAAAGAAGTAATGTACGCGATACATAAGGGTAAAAATGAATATATAAGGAAAATAATCATTAGTGCTATAGATTCTACATATGATACAGTATACGTGATGATGTTGCATTGACGAAGTTGTTAGGAGATGCGGACAAAAAGTGCAGACAAATAGGCTTATCCAAGCAGGGCTTAGTTAGTTCGAACTCTCTCTCTAAACTTTTCAACAAGGAAGATGTTGAGTAATTGGTTAGCTCAATACTAGAGAGTAATCATCAACTCAGCATACTACGAAAAAATGGGCGGCCATATGGTACGGTGTTAAAGGAGACTCGGCAATGAAGTACTTAACTTCGGTAGGGATTGGTTAGAATAGAAGGATTTGTTGTGTCAACCCCTCTCATCCTTGGGCTCGGCTGTGGGTTAGAGGTTTGGTAACCTGATTCCCATCAAATCCTTTTCATATAAGGATCGTAACTTAGATCTTCTTGCCAAATTTCTCTATACTCTACATTAAGTACTTCCTCATTTACATTAACGTTGACAACATCATCCTGAGCCACGTCTTACACTGTAATATAAAGGTTACTATCATCAACCATGGGAAAATTAGTTCCAAATGAGTGTACATGCTGTGATGCAATGTTCGTAGTGTTATTACTGGGGCCTACACTACTTTGCCTACCTAACTAAACATAAATGTGTTGAATGCCTCATTCATCCAATGATTCAACCAACTCAATAAAGTTTTCAAAATCGTCTTCATTCCTAATGGGTATTAACTCATAGTAGACACTGCCTTTATAATATGTTGGATGCCTGTAAACAATTTCTGCCCTAGTAGTGCTAATCCTAATGCTATTGCATATTTTATTCAAAAAATGGGCATAATTTGACCCCTTATTCATTTTTAACTTCTTCACTGACTCCTTATCATACTTGATAACTTTGATTTTAAACATATTTCATATGGTGATTTTATAGTATTTCCTTCACATTCTTGGTTTTCTTTAAAGAAATTGATAATTAATTGAGTAAAATTTTGATTTCAAGGCTTAAACGCGTTCTAGGATCGAAAACGAAGAAAAGAAATCAAATTTCACTCAATTCGGAGTTCAAACGAAGAAGTTATGAAGTTTTGAAGTTATGCAGAAAAATTTGCCTAGATGCAGAAAGTTACACGACCTAAGGACATGACCATGTCCCAGGCCGTATCTAGTGACGAAAACAGAATTCTTATAATACATATATAAAAGGATATCTTAGGTTTCAAAAGGGGAGAGACATTAGAGAAACGGGGAGACACAAGAGAAGAAAAGAGACTTAGGAGAACATCAAGAAAGAAGCAAGAACAACATCAACTTCAAGATTAGAGAGATTGTTCATCAATCAAAGGGGTTTTCCATGTTTTATTTTATGTTTTTGATGGAACTCGTTTTTAGATTCGTTATGATAGCTTAGAATTCAAGTATTTAGGATTATGGAACCTAGGGTTTCATGTAACCCTTGGATTGAATTATAATTTCAATAAAGTTTCTATCTTTTCTTGATTCAATTATGTTGTTTAATTGTTGATTGATAATTCTAGAGTGTCAATATATGATATTATGCATGTTGATTGAGAAATTGCATGTGTAATTAGATCTTAGCATAATTGGAGAGAATTACATGTATACTTAGAGATAAGATACATGTTTCTTCTAGAAAGTTAATTATTTGTGTGGGAATTCATTATACATTAATGCAATTCTAAGTTATATTACTAAGTGAAGAGATTCCAGTAAATAATTTAAGATTAGGGTTAATATGCTTGAGAAAGATATTAGCTTTAATTGTGAATCCCTCCGGTCAAGAATAATAGAAACTGAATTGAATATATTTTAAGTGGTTACATGTTAAACACTTGGAGAAATAATTCCTAAATACGTTATTAATTTCTTGAAGTCGTTCGTAGTTTTATTGCTTTCTAATTTGCTTAATTAAGTCTCATAATTAGTTTAGATGGTTAATTTCAGTATTTTTAATTCATTCAACTCGATACAATTTTCCGGTGAGATAATAGAGTTAAGGTTAATATTAGTACTCGAAATCTCTGAGGGATTGACTCGGACTCACATCCGCTATATTAAAATTGATAGGTGCACTTGCCTCATATCAAGTTTTTGGCGTCGTTGCTGGGGATTTTCGATATTAAGAACACTAGTTGCTTTACTACTTTAATCATTTTTTCTTTATTTTCTTTTGTTTTCATTGTTTACTTTTATTACCTAGAACTGCAATTGATTTTATATTTATTACCCTTGTAGTGCATGACCCGAAGCAACCCGAAAGATTTGGTAGAACTTGATCCTGAAATTGAGAGAACTGCTCTTCAAAATTTGAGATCGCGACCTAGACAAATTGTGGCAACCATAGACGACGAGTCAATCGTTGAAATCAAGGAAGAAGGTGAAGAGGCCAACACTCAATTCACTGAGCAAGAAGATCCACCACATATGGCAAACAATGGGAATGAAGCAAATCGGACCATGTCCGACCATTCAAGGCCTACACTTATTGGAGCTGACTATAGCATCGCAAGGCCAACCATCGCAGCTAATAACTTCCAAATTGCACCTAACATCATACAAATGGTGCAACAATATGTTCAGTTTGATGGTCTCCAAGATGAAGATCCTAATGCCCACATCTTTAGCTTTCTAGAGATTTGTGATACATTTAAAATCAACAGAGCCACGGATGATGCCATCCGACTGCGGCTATTTCCTTTCTCCTTGAGAGGAAGAGTAAAACAGTGGTTGAACTCCCTACCAAGAAATTCAATCACAACTTGGAATGAATTGGTAGAGAAATTTTTGGAGAAGTATTTCCTACCTGCAAAGACCGCTAAACTTCGGAATGATATTTCTTGTTTTGCTCAATTGGAAGCGAAGACTCTATATGACACTTGGGAGCGGTTCAAGGACTTGCTTAGGAGGTGCCCACATCATGGCCTCCCACTATGGATGCAAATTCAGACCTTCTATAATGGTCTCAATTTATCTACGAGACAGATGATTGATGCATTCGCAGGAGGTACTTTGAATACAAAGACACCTGAGCAAGCACAAAACCTGATTGAAGGAATAGCGATGAACAATTATCAGTGGGAAACCACTAGAGCCAAGCAAAAGGCCATGGGAATTTATGATGTGGACTTGACCACTGCTTTGGCAACTAAGGTGGACCTATTGAGTAAAAAGATTAATGCACTCTCTGTTGGCCCTCAACAAGTGCAATCAGATGTAAGTGATTTTGGTATGCAGGGGTATGGAGCACAAGAACAACTGGAACAGGTAGATTATCTAAGAAATCCACCTAAGCAATAAAATAACCCCTACAGCAATACTTACAATCCAGGATGGAGGAATCATCCCAATTTTTCATGGGGAAACCAAAACCAAGGCCAGCAAAAGACCAACTTTGGCTCACCTGGATTTCAAAGACCATTCCCACCTCCTCTCCCTCAAGAAAAGAAGCCCAGTGTGGAAGAACTTCTCACAAAATACATTCAAGGCAATGAGGCTCGCTTATTCAACATTGAATCCTCGCTGAGAAATCAAGAGGCTTCAAATCGTAACCTTGAGAACCAAATTAGTCAACTTGCGAAGCTAATCTCTGAAAGACCACAGGGAACACTCTTAGGGAATACCGAGGTCATTCCTAGGGAACATGTTAATGCTATGACCTTGAGAAGTGGTAGAACACTGCAAGTGGAAAAGAAGGATGGTGAGGAAGTAGTTGAGAAAGAAGTGGAAGTCAACCATAAGGAAGATGAAGAGCCACTAAAATCAAAAGAAAGTATGGAATCACCGAAAGTGAAGGAGTACAAGCCTTCCATCCCTTACCCACAGCGCCTTAAGCAAAGTTACACTGATTCAAATAAGGAATTTGGTAAATTTCTTGATATTTTCAAACAATTACGCATTAACTTACCTCTTGTTGATGTCATCTTGCAGATGCCAAAGTATGTGAAATTTTTAAAGGATCTTCTATTGAATAAGAGGAAGTTGGAGGAGCTTACAACTGTTACAATGAACGAGGAATACTAGGCACTTCTCCAGAAAAAGCTGCCACAAAAATTAAACGATCTAGGGAGTTTCACTATTCCTTGTATACTTGGCAATTTGTTAGTAGATAATGCTTTAGCAGACTTAGGAGCCAGTATAAATTTGATGCCGTATAAATTGTTCAAAAAGCTAGGATTAGGAGAACCTAAACCAACGCGCATGAGTCTTCAATTAGCTGATAAGTCTATCACATACCCTAGAGGCATCATAGAGGATGTTTTAGTGCAAGTAGACAAATTCATCTTTCCCGTGGATTTTGTTATACTTGATATAGATGAAGATATTGAGGTGCCAATCATTTTAGGTCAACCCTTCCTAGCCACTACTAGAGCTGTTTTTGATATTAGTGAGCATAAGTTGATATTACGGGTTGGGGATGATGAAATAGTTTTTAAAACTTTAGAGACAACGAACAAATTTCTTGACCCAGAGGACATATGTCACAATGTTAATGCTACTAATGTCGTTATATCCACATGTGTGTAGGAAACGCTTGCCAAGGATTCCTCAAGTTATTGCTTGCAAAAGAGAGATGAAAATTTGGTGACCAACCCCAATTGTGCAGAAATGGTAGCTCAAATAAAAGTTCATGACCTTATTGTGGACAAGAAGAGGGTTGATCAACTCCATGAGTCAAAGGATCTTAGGTTAAAATCCTTCAAAGAGAAGCCACCAATTTTGGAACCAAAACTGCCAAGAAATCATTTAGAACATGCCTTTGTGGTGAAAAGTTCAAAACTTCTAATGACAACCGCATCTAAGGTAAAAACGGACAAGATGAAGAAGTTTTAGCTACATGAATTTGATAAGTGGCATGATAAGGAGAGAAACTATGGAAGTTATGCACCAATGAAATGGAATTGGCAAGGTCGATGGCCTAAGGGCAAATTTACGCTCGTATGGAGAGTTCGAAAACGAGATACAGAAGGAGTCCTATCTCCATCTGAATGAAGAATCATGAGAAGACGTATCCCGTTGAGCTATCGACGTTAACTAAAGTACTTCTTGGGAGGCAACCCATGTCTAACTCTGCTTATACCTTCGTTATTTAAGTTTATTTCATTTTATTTTCCGTTTTATCTAACTTTTCTTTACTTCTTTTCTTTTTCTTTAAATTTATCGTCATAACCTTTCCCCTTTTAGCTTTATTTTTGCTTTTTCTCTTTAGTTTTATTATTTTTAAGTTTCCTTTATCTTTAAATTTAATTCAAAAAAAAAAAAGTTACACGGGCGAGGGATACGGTCGTATCCCAGCCCGTGTTCATCCAGACCTTCAAAACTACTCACCCACAGAAAGTTATACGGGCGTAAGATACGGTCGTGTCCCAGCTCGTGTCCGCCCAGATTTCGGTTTCACTACGTAGGCACAGAAAGTTATACGGGTGAGGGACACGGTCGTATCCCAGCCCGTGTGCACCCAGCATTCACCCGCGAACAGAGAGTTACACGGGCGTGGAACACGCTCGTATCCCAGCCCGTGTGCGTCCAAACATCATGGTAGATCTCAGAATGTTACACGGGCTTGGGACACGGTCGTGTCCCAGCCCATGTCGACCCAAACTTACACGATTTTGTACACGTCTGATTTATTTAAACTAAACACACCCTCTCACACACTCACAATCAAACATATCTCTCTCATATTTTCTCTTATTCTCCCTCTTCTCTCCACAATTCTTGCATTCCGCATTTTGATCCAAGTAAGTTCTCCTCATTGTTTATGCTTTATCTTCCTCATTGTTTAGGCATGTTTAGCTACCCGACGTTTAGGACTTTTGGGAATTGATACATACATTTTTTTTTTTAGAGTTTACTTCGTTTTTATTCTTTCATAGTGAGGACGAGGCGGTTAGGGAAAGTGATAAGGATGTCGAGGCCAGTGATGACGATGATAATGCTACGATGGCTAAGGCACCATCTGATGAGGAGGATGAAGAGACGGATTCTGATCCCTCTTCTTAGTTCCTAATTTTTTGTGTTGTCTTTTGTTGATCAAGGCTTGTGAACTCTGCTATATATAATGATGATGCTTCTTCATTTTGTGCTTCTTTTCGACTGGCAAGGAAGTATTAGTTTTTTTTCAGTACATATGTTTCCTTTTTCCTATGCTGTTTTTTCATACTACTATGATTTTTTGTCGTACATTGGGGACAATGTACATTTTTAAGTGTGGGGAAGGGATATATATGAATTTGTTACTGCTTAGGAGACCAATTATTCACATTTGACCTAATTAATTTTTAAGTTAACTTGCAATAGGTGATTAACAAGTATTGAGCCAAATCAACTGTGTCATCTTGATTATTATTGATCTTATTATACTTTACTAGAATTGATTAGTCAAATTTTTAGAAGGCAAAGTTACGAGTTATTTAACTTAGGATTTTAAGACTTGAGATTGGAGCAACATTACTAGTTGAGAGTTAGTCATGGTTATTTTTAAATTTACTTTTATGTATACCTTTCTCTTAGAAATTTTTAAGAGCCCTATAATTTTTAGCAAATAAACAAACGAAATTCTTCTTTTAAGAAACCCCTGAAAAATCATAATGATTGGAGATCAAAAGTAATAATAAGTATATGAATAGAAAAATTGGTAAGGATTCGTCTTGGTCCGTCAAAAAAGCGAGATTGAGTCCCAATTCTAAATCTAATGAAAAAATTGATATAGATCAGCCTTGGTCCATCAGAAGAGTAAGGTTCTTTCCTGCTATCAATATAAGAAATAAGTTGGTATGGATCGGTCTTGGTCCGTCAGAAGAGCGAGATTCTTTCCCTCTACCAACACAATTGTGCATTAAATAAAGTAAACTCAAAAGACCTCTCAACAAAAGCATGAACTAAGGGGATGATCAGAGGATGAGTGGATGTAAAATGTGTTTGTTTTAGATTATGATGCTTGGTGAGATGGAAAAGAAAATTGTATACACTTTAGTCAAATGGACAAAATTTTTATGACTCTTTCTCGGTTGGTGAGATGTTAAATCTAATTTTTAGTTTAAGAATCCTTGGTTAAATGGCTCAGGTAAACTTTGATTTTCATAAATTAACTAATGAATTCTAGTATTAAGTATTGTTGGAGCATTCGAATATGGTCAGATGAAATTGGTTAACTTTATTATTACAAGTTAGTTGAGAATGATTTTCTTACCTTTCTTTGGGTCAAGTGTATTTGTTCACCGGTTTCCTAAATAATGATAAATTTTGATTAGCGTTTCTTGTCTCGAAAGTTTTGTTTTGATTTATTTGCTTGAGGATAAGCAAATGCTCAAGTGTGGGGAAATTTGATAACTCTAATTTTAAATATATTTCATATGGTGATTTTATAGTATTTCCCTCACATTCTTGGTTTTTTTTAAAGAAATTGATAATTAATTGAGTAAAATTTTGATTTCAAGGTTTAAATGCGTTCTAGGATCGAAAACGAAGAAAAGGAATCAAATTTCACTCAATTCGGAGTTCAAACGAAGAAGTTATGAAGTTTTGAAGTTATATAGAAAAATTTGCCTAGATGCAGAAAGTTATACGACCTAGGGACACGGCCATGTCCCAGGGCGTGTTTGGTGACGAAAACAGAATCCTTATAATACATATATAAAAGGATATCTTAGGTTTCAAAAGGGGAGAGACATTAGAGAAACGGGGAGACATAAGAGAAGAGAAGAGACTTGAGGAGAACATCAAGAAAGAAGCAAGAACAACATCAACTTCAAGATTAGAGAGATTGTTCATCAATTAAAGGGGTTTTCCATGTTTTATTTTATGTTTTTGATGGAACTCGTTTTTAGATTCGTTATGATAGCTTAGAATTCGAGTATTTAGGATTATGGAACCTACGGTTTCATGTAACCCTTGGATTGAATTATAATTTCAATAAAGTTTCTATCTTTTCTTGATTCAATTATGTTGTTTAATTGTTGATTGATAATTCTAGAGTGTCAATATATGATATTATACATGTTGATTGAGAAATTGCATGTGTAATTAGATCTTAGCATAATTGGAGAGAATTACATGTATACTTAGAGATAAGATATATGTTTCTTCTGGAAAATTGATTGTTTGTATGGGAATTATGCAATTCTAAGTTATATTACTAAGTGAAGAGATTCTGGTAAATAATTTAGGATTAGGGTTAATATGCTTAAGAAAGATATTAGCTTTAATTGTGAATCCCTCCGGTCAAAAACAATAGAAACTGAATTGAATATATTTTAAGTGGTTACATGTTAAACACTAGGGGAAATAATTTCTAAATACGTTATTAATTTCTTGAAGTCGTTCGTAGTTTTATTACTTTCTAATTTGCTTAATTAAGTCTCATAATTAGTTTAGATGGTTAATTTCAGTATTTTTAATTCATTCAACTCGACACAATTTTCCGGTTAAATAATAGAGCTAAGGTTAATATTAGTACTCGAAATCTCTGAGGGATCGACTTGGACTCACATCCGCTATATTAAAATTGATAGGTGCACTTGCCTCATATCAATACTCCACTCTCAAGTTACCCCTCACAATATTTCTATATGCGTAGATAATGATTTTCACATAATTCACTATTTTAACCCTAATTATTACATGAGTGACCACCAAGTTAATAAAAACTCCAGACAGTAATCATATTCCATTCACTAAAATTGACATTTCTGACCAACATTACATCATTACACGACTTTCATCTTCAAAAGTTCCTTAACTGACTACATTACTGACATTAAGTAACTAATATTTCGACTACTATCGTCAACAAAGAAATACAACCTTTCTAAACTACTATAACAACACTAATGCAATTTCTATAATGTAAGTCTAAATTTTTCTACGAAACATAAATCACTATAAATACTAAAATTTCATAACAAAAACTAATTACACAATAAAAAAAATTAATTAAAAAGATGGGTTAAATGAAACTAACAAATTCTTACAAAAATGTTAATATTTGGACACCAATACATTAATGAGATAAAGATGTAAAAAAATTTACACTTCACATGTGAAGCATACAATTTCACTACCATAATTTCGTATTTACTTTTGCTTGGAACTTATTTTCGTATTATTTTTTTGGCAAATACAGTAACAATGTACTAAACTCCACTTCCTACACAAAAAGAATCACGTTACATAGCAACTTAGTGATTCATCTTCGTATGCTATACAACCAACAATGTAGAAGATTTTATGGAACTTATTAACACTATTGAAGATTCGCCATTTTGTTTAGTGTATATTATTTAGGTCCCTCCTAAGCTTTGAAAATCTTTTTTGTTGACATGCATCAAGTGATCCACTATGTCCAGTTTGTCGTGAACTTGAATCCCTAAAACATACCTCCTTTTTAGTGAATGGACTTCTTATGTATGGTTTAGTACCTTAAGTTTGAAGGTTGACTTAGTTTGCAGATTAGTGGTTGCTTACAATGGATGGTGCTAGTTGTCCGTTTAGGTTGAAAGAGGTAGTTGTATGCCTGGCTGATGTCGCGTGGTTAATTTAGAAGGAGCACTATGACACTTCCTTTGCGAGTAGAAACCTTAACCTAGCTTTGGTAGTAAGGAGCTTTAATCTATGGATGAATGAGAAATTGAACACAAACTCTATAGTGTTCTCAACTGGGGTTAGATCCCAACACACTTCATCATGTGAGATTGAGAGAAGGGATGTGTCACCTATGGGAAGTGTAGATCAATTCTATCAAGGTTAGCAAGGGAAAATGAAACACCATTATAGCTTTAGTCTTCATCTTATACTTGATTCAATAGTGAAAATCATTGGATATGTGATTTCTTCACCATCGAGCACATGCAACAGTTGTCAAGTGATAGTGTGCACAAGTTGTGCAATAGAGGAGTTCAGGTTTTCTATCATAGCAATTGGTATGATTGAATGATATTTTGGTGTTTATTGATGTAGCTTAGATTAGACCAAAGGACTTAAGTGGGCTTAGTGCAATATTTCGAGATAAGTGTGGTCAATTAGTAAATAGTGATTCTAACACTTCATTTCCCCCATCTCCTGAAGCGGTTAAGTGCTTAACTTTGATGCTAGCACTTGAAAAGGCAAAGACTATGGGTAATGATTGCTAAGTGCTAATTTGTGCTCTTTAAGGATCGGTTAATGGGCTTCATTGGAGTACTAAGCCTTTTATTGACCAGATCCTCTTTTTGATACATGATTTACACCATCTTTAGTTGTCTTTTTATTTTGTCAATTAATAGAGCTGCCAATTGGGTAGCTTCTCATGTTCGGAGGGAAATGTGTCTTGCAGATTAGTGGTTAAGGCCCCCATTTGCCCTCCAGAAGTTGCTTCTTATTGATGTTATGTCTTTTCCTTTTGTTTTTTTTTCCTTTTATTGTTGATGCTTATCTTTGTGATACTAGTTAGTTGTGCAATGAAATCCTTTGTTCCTTTGGCAAAAGAAAAAAAAAAAAGAGAAAGAAAAAATAATTCTATCAATCTTCATAGATCCAATATAGAAAATTTCTTTGAAATAGTTATAAACTTTAATTATTCTACCAATTGCCAAAAATCCAATATGGAATCAACATAAGTTGCTAATATTATTAATTTTTTGCACAATAATCATTGGAAAAGTTAAAAATTACCTAAAAATAAAATTATTTTTTTGGATTGTGATCCTTTATGTTTTCTTACAATTACTTATTAAGTTGTTATTTATTGATCCAAAATTATTGAAGCAAATAACCGAATATTGAGGATTTGCTTTAAGGAGCTTATATTAGCATATAAGTAACATTTGTGTTTATTTATTGATCCAGAATTATTAAAGAAAATAACTGAATGTTAAGGAATTATAAAAGTTATTATATGTACTAAACGTAAAAAAATGTTAAAACACACAACACTTTCTCTCCAAGCTTTTATTTAATGAATTAGTTTTCTTGCTCCTAAACATACACAACCCCAAAAAACAAAAAACAAAAAAATAGTTTTTTACATATATAGAATGGAAATAATTCTTTCTCCATTTACACATAATAGAATCTTGACTCACAGACGGATTACTCCAAATGCTATTCCAAGCTCATCGACACATAAACCAAGGTTTGCATTCCTTTTCTTATTGGACTCTCTTCGACGTCCTCACCTACAAAATAAGTAATTATCAACGGTACTGATATTTTATATTTTAATGACAACGCTAAAAAAAAAAAAAAAAAATAGGGTAAAACTAAATACTAACACTCTTTCAATACGTAATGGAATAAGACCTTGTTAGTAAATGAAAGAGAAAATAATTACGACAATAATTATCTTAGCACAAAAAATCTAAAACATACTATATTTACTTGGTAGAAACTTGATTTAAAAAGTGAAAATACATAAGTTTTAGCAAGGTTTTGTATAATTGGTATGAAAAAAAAATATGTATGAGCCATATATATCACCTACTATCCAATTGAAAAAGCTTGGCAAAATATGTAAAAAGGATGTTTAGAAAATTTTCGAAAAAAGAAGAATATACAGTCCTCATCAACATAAACTGCAAAAAAAGAAAAGAAAAATCATATAATAAGATAAGAGAGTGAATCAATAAAAATAAAGTAAAGGATAATGTAATTATTTTTGTCCTTTTCTTTACATATTTGATGGATAATTCATGTTATGATATAGAGTTATTTTCTTTTATTACAAAATCTAAAATTTAGTAGTTAACACAAATATTGATATTGGAATCACAAAACGCATTTCAAACAACAACTCATATATTGCATATTAGCACCTATATCTTTCGAATAAAATAATTAATAACATAAAAAAAAAAAACCATGTGAAAATAACTTAATATGCAAGACATATATGGGCCATTTAAGTTGAATGGTAGGGAAAATAAGTAGTAGAGCGTAGTCTATGAATTAAAAGATAAACTAAGCTACATTTACTAATGTAAATATGGATAGTGAGACCTGATTAATTATGTGGGATTATAGGAGGAAATATTCTAAAAGAATAAAAAGATTTTCAATCCTCAACTATATTAGAGTTTATTACGAGTCAAAAGGCATTGATGGTACCAAGCAATTTTGACGACCCTCTTTACAATTTATACATACTAAATCGAATTATGCTTGAATCAACAAACACTGAGTTATAGAGGAATTTCGCTTTCAGGTTAAAATGTTAACTTCAATAATCAAATAGCAAAATCAAATTATGAATAGTTCAATTTCATTAAAATTTCATGCATTAAAAGCCTTTGTCCGTGAATAACTAAGATAATCATGAAAAGAGGGAAAAAAAAAAGAAAAAAGAAAAAGAAAAAGAAAGAGTTAGAATAATTTTAGTTTCTTAGGAAACAAATGGAAAATTAATGAAAATTTACACTAAAAAATTTGATGAAAAAATGAAAAATTTTCGCTTCTACATTAAAAATGCACCTTCACACCTTGAGAGCCTCTATCTACGCTTTATTAAAACCTGAAATAATTATGAAAAGAACAAAAAGTTAGGATATTCTAATCTACTTTATCATTATATTTGATTAAAAAAACTTCAAGTTTCTCAATTATTAACATCAAATTGGATAAAAAGGAAGAAAGGAAACACAAAATTTCCTGAAAAAAACTAAAAAAAAGAAAATGTTTATAGTCTTAGGAAACAAATGGAAAATGAAAGGAAATTCATATAGACAAACTAATTGGAAAATCGAAAAATTTAGCTTCTAATTAGAAAATTCACCTTAAATAATAGATAACTTATGAATTTCATCCTGACAGAACACATGAATACTGAAAAGGCATGTGACCCTGGGATCGAAGTGCCTTTTTGGTAGCATTTCAATGGAGCATAATCATTGTAAGAAAAAAGTGAGATGAAAATGCTTGGGAATCAGATGGAAAAAGTAGTTAATATGTATGAAAGAGAGCGATACATCATGGGAGAAAGACGGAGATTGGAAAATTAGAAGAAAAGAATAAAAGGAGCGGTTATCGTATTGTGCAGTTAATAATAGCAATACTATGGGACAATAGATAAAATAGGGGGAGATAGTATGGGAGAAAGAAAGTGGTTGGTAAAGTAAATATTTATTAAAATTATGTATTAGTGCTAGTGGGTCGAATAATTCTTATTTATTTTTTTAATAGTAATAATAATATATAGTTAGGAATAAATAATTGAAATAATGGACATTAAATATGAAAAGACATCATGATTTCACAAAACAATTATGGATAAATTAATAATAGTATAAAAAGATTAGAAAGTGCTTTCGAAATTAAATATTATAATATGATTTGTTTGCACCTTTGAAAGGGTGGAATCGTAATTTTATTTCTCTCATTAATTATTATTAATTAAAAAAAATTATTTACTTCTAACTTAGATTTGGTATCTAATAATTAAGGTTGTTTTTAACAAATAATACTAAAAACATATTTTATTCTATTCTTTAAACATTTTCAAATATAAAAATAGATGTATGATTTCGATTTTAATTCTATTCCATTCTATCCTATCATACTATAAGTGAAATTAGTCTCTTTTTTTTTTTTTTTCAAGTATATACATTACAAAATGATAGACTGCAATTTCACTCGCAAAGTTACTGTTCGGAATTTTTTTAAATGTGGACTTATGACCTGCTACTCAAGAGGTCCTTGATCGTTTGTGATTACTACACCACCCCCACAGCTTTTATAAAAGGAGTCTAAAAAATTTAATATGTCCTTAATTAAATTTGAAACGTCAAAATTTCCTTATTCGGGAACAAAATTAAAGCTCGATTAGCGTCATCATGAGTTTACCCAAAAAAAAAGGGAAGAAAAGGAAAAAAAAAAAAAAAAACAGAGTCATCATGAACAAATGCCTTCGAGTTATTGCAATAAAAACTCAAGAGTAGTCTGAACAAATATGAAAATACAGGGGTTTCATTATATACAGTTAGCGTTCGATTGCTTAATTGCACGTAGTACAACTTTTATGGGCTTATTTGCGTAGTTTGCCGACAAAATAAAGAAGCCTTAATTTTTATGACTTTTAAGAAAATAAACAAGTGACTAAAAAATTCCGCCTGTACACAATTTCCGCCTCCGGTGTTTCTTCAGAGTGTACCCACAAAAATTTATTAATATAAAAAAAAAAAGAAAGAAAACAAGAAAAACGATGAAAGTACCTAACTAACAAAATTAAAAGCATGGCATTAGATAGGTGGGGAGTACGGATGAAAAGGTTTGATGATATGCTTTACAATTTATTATTAGTCTATGATGGAGTTGCATTATTGTTAGATAAGATCAAGGTGGGCCAAGTTGTATCTAATTTAATATATATGTTATGGTAGAAGAGTGGAAATAAGTAACTTCAGTGAGATTTGCCAACCAGCTCTTTTTGGACATAAATGGGTGAAAAGGCTTATATTAATGAGAAATAATTCACAAGTAATATATACTAGATATATGTATATTTATTATGTAATTATTAATTATATTTAAATATGTGATAATGATCTTTTTATATTGTCATATTTCTAGTATAATTAATAATTATACACCATATATATATATACATGTTGTGTATATTATCAATTGAAACTTTTTTTTCACATTAATCGTTTTTCATATTTCTATTTCAAGTTCATCGGAGAAACTAGAAAACTTATTAAAATTGAAAGATACGGAAAAAGGATTAGGCAATTTTGATCAAAACTTCTAGCTTAGATGGACTTTGCACTCTGCTAATATTTCATTTTGTGAGCTGAGATAGAACGAACTAGCTTTCGTCTTGTGTTTGAAAGAGATTAACAAATGGCCCCCCATTTTTTTTTTTTTTCCATTAATTGGAGAAAATGCGTTAGAAAGTGCCCGTGTGGATAACTTTTCTACAAGATAAACTTTATCATGACTGTTACGGGACATATCGTGACAGCAAAAATCAATAAAGAAAAAAGATGGAAAAAACAAAAGGAAAGAGAGAGAGAGAGAGAACTTCTGAATCCAATGAAAATCCTTAATTACTAAGAAACAATGTAGTAAATTGCATGAAAGATACAAATTTGCAACCCCAAGGGCCACACCAGTACACGTGGATAAACATCTTATTCCGAGCTAAGGGTAAATAAAAAAAAAAATTCTCTATATAAATATAACATTATATAATGACCAACAAGTACCCTTAAAAGATATAATATATTTTAATAATAATCAAATTCAATCTATAAACATAGTTTAACTTAAACATCAAGAAAATTGTATGTTTATTGTTAAAATTAAAAAATTATATAATTACAAATTATACAAAAAATTATTATCAAAATATCAATTCTATGTTGCATAAGATACGATATTAATATTTATGTATATATCGCTTCTTAAAGATGTGACATTTTTAAAAATGTATTTAAACTTATATCGCATCTTTAAAATGTGATATTAATATTTATGCATATGCTGTATTTATTGATATTTTAATAATATTTTTAAATATAATTTGTATTTATGTAATTTTTTTTTAAATATTGATAAACATGTATTGTATCTTTATATCATAAGGAAAAACATTTAAAAAATAAATAAACAGTTAAAGGAGAATTGAATTTAGCCAAATTGAGGGTACCTAGTTGACGATTACATGATCTATGTTCGAATGTGCATTAGTTGGCACTGAGTGATAGACTACTAAGACATCCTTGTTGACTCACCGAACTTCCTCTCCCTTCTAGAACTCGAAAATCAGTTTCTGGAATTATATTAGCTAAGCTCTTCCTTGATGCATACAAATCGAGAAGTTCAGACTTGTACACGAAGGATTAGGGAAACGGAAAGAAAAAAGAACTTGTACACGAAGGAGACGTGTAATGAGTCTAACCAAGGTGGAAATTTTATATTTTTAGGGTTTTTGTATGTAAAATGCAAGGAAAAGAAAACGGACGTGGATCTAAATGAAGTCAAAGATAAGGCACTAACAAAAATAAAAATTGGGTGTGTTATCTTTGAGTATTTACTGGTAGTAATTGGGCTCTATATAGAGTAAGCTTACAAAATAAAACACTGTAAGAAGATACTGGAATATTGTCCTGTATGACCACTCCAATACTTAAGTTAGTAAAAAATACTTGGAGAATGGATGGTATTTTTAAGTAATAAGTAAGCTTGATGTGTAGAGTGTAGAGAGTTTTACTGCTAGAAAGTGGACTGGTATTTATAGTGGAGTGGTACCGATAGTTAAAGAAAAGTTAGTGGGAGAGATCCTCTCTCATACTGTGGGAGGGTTGTAGTATCCATTGTGTCTCACTTATTTCGGACATGACCGTTGACTCGGCATTTTATTTTTATCTTATACATTCTAACTATTGCAGAGCTTCTTGGGCTCTCAGTCAATCCAAGCCAAAGGCTTGAGCCCATGGGGGCAAGCCCAAGGCAATAAGACATGTCAGATCTGGATAAGTCTAAAGGGCCTATATCTAAAAAAGCCCTGTCAACACTTATCCCCCTTGTAATCTTGTTGTCAAGGTGAAGGTAAGAAGAAGGAATATATGGGTTGCTCAAGCATGTAACTGGTTTGGCTTAAAGGAGCCTAACCTAGCACTTCGGTGTCGACGTGGCAAGGGTATAGGTCCAGGCTGGAGGCTCTCTGAGGTGGAGATGTTTGAGGAAATAGATACTCGAGCTAAAGATGTCCGAGTTGGAGATGGACTAAAGTACTAAAGATTCAAGCAAGATGGAACTTCGGTTAGGGTGTTAAAGTAAGATACCTTCGCCTCTCACTAGGCAAGTGATTCAAGGCTATGGACTGGTCAAGTCGAACAACTCTTGTCATAAACTAAGTGAGCACAATTACGCCGTACCTTTACCATGCCAACTAGGTGAAAGTTGGAGGGGTTATGGGGAAACTTCATATGGAAGAAACTTTTTCAAATTCTAACACAAGTGTGAACATATTTCTATGCATTTAATGTGATGTGACATATATCTTGTCTTAGAAGACTAATGTACAGTTAAATGCGTTCTGCTTTTTAAAGATGACCGTTCGATTAAAGCTCACTCTACATGTCTATTTAGCAACATTCCAAGGGATTTGTGCTTATACAAATCCCAATAACCGCTTGTACGGCTTCCCAAACGTTTAGCCTATAAATAGTATAATCACAACGAGAGACCACTTTTCTACAATCTCTTTATTATGTTATTGCGAATTCTACTTTTGCATTTGACTTCCTTCAAAAGCTTTTCAAGCTCCTTTCTTCTTCATACATTACGACTTTGTTGAGTAATAGAGGTGAGGCTGGCTCATCCTCATCGCTACAAGTCCCTAACTTCGAATCTAAAAGAAGTTCCCCTCCAATAAGAGAGGACAAGGTCTTATCACTGGTATAACTGGCTAATTGATGCCATCCCGAATGATGTGTATGGATATACCTCTCTACTACCTTCAAAGGATAAATTTGATGCGCCTGAGACGAGCAAGGGCTTAGTGGCCGAGTAAGTAAGAGCAAACCCACCGCCCCTAGTTGGGTCTTGGATAACTTCATTGTTAAGGCAATCCTTAGGTGGTAGGTACTACTACAGAGCAGGGAGGAGCACGTGGCCTTGCTATCAAGGAGGCGTTTTTCAGTTTTTGAGAAGTGTCTAGAGCTAGAGTAGTGCCTCCCCCGGAGACACTTAAGAAAGAGCTCTTCAACTTTCACCAATATAGTTTAGTGTAGGTCCCTCCTAATGGGTAGAGGGTGTTGAAGGCCTTTCAAGCATTATATAAGTATTTGGTAGTAAAGGTTACTCCAAAGCTCTTCAACTATTTCTATATGTGAAAGAGTGTAGTGGGGGTGGCCATACCTGTAGCCTCATCTAGGGAAGAAATTCTACAACCTTATAGATTCCATAAAGGGCTAGCAAGATGACTACATAGTGGTTGAACTACCCGTAAAAGCATATTTTTAGATATGGTGGACCAACCTGGTTTAGACTAGGGCGTGAGAAATTCAAGCCTTCATAGCCCTAAGACATGGCCAGGAGATTAATGTTGCCGAGATAGTAGAGAGATACTTCTAGCATTTAATCTTTGAACTCTTGCCTAACATGAAGAAGGTTGTATTTAAGAAGTGGGCTGAGGTAGAGGTTTGTTCTATTTACATGCGCCTATGTTTATTATGCTAGTGTTGAGGTGCTTCGTCCGACGCCTCCTCTATAGGATGGGGGAACCTCCTTGGCTGTACCGGTCACAACAAAGTTTTATGAATGGAAGTAGTATTTTCTTTTGTTCATCTCACTTTTTCTTTTCCTCATTGCTTTAATCTTATTTTTTGTAAGTAAAAATTTGGCCATAAGGGCTCCTTGTCCCTCCATAGACAAATTGATGAGCTGTTGGTAAGTGAAGACCAAGGCCTCCGAGTTAAAGGGTAAGGTAGTACGAGTGAAGCCAGGGATTGGGGAGACCAAAAGGACATAACGGATGGCTATTCTTCAAAGGATTCCCATTAGTCTTCAGGACGAGCTACTAAATGTGAAGCTTTTGGGTATAGCTCTGTCTGTCCTTGCCTTCGTCCCCTCCACCGAGCCTATTCTTGTAGGGGATGAAGGTATTGATACGGAGGGGCCTGATGTTCATATGCTTTCCCTCTAAGGGTGAGGGAAGAAGAAATGGACACATAGGCTGCCTTACCTCAGGTAACCGACCAAAAGAGGAAGGCTTCTGAAATAGTTGAGGAGTTAGGGCTTAAAGCTAAGAAACAGAGACCCTTAGCTAGGGTACCTTTAAGCCAGGAGGAAATGGAATGAGTGGTCGACGGCTCATCCTTACCAGTTTGTTGACAACCTGAAAGATGAATTTTTTGACATCCTTAACAACTTTAGGTTAATGAATATCGGACTAGACTTATTCCAAGAGGTGCCATATGCTTCTCAAGATGAAGAGTTCCTGAGGGAAGCTCCTAAGATGGAAATAAAGAAGGTTAGGGGGAAGCTCCTGAGGCCAAAGTAAGAGGTCCGTGCCAACAATCTCACGTTGTGGCACTGGACACTTAACTATCAAGCTTCTATAGGGTCTTATACCCTTGGCAATTGAGCTATCCTCAAGGGGCTCTCCACAAAAGGTAGGGATGACCCCATAGAAATGGCAGGCCACTTGAGTATGCTTATATGGCAAATAAGTCTTTGTTACTTCTATATTGACATGCTTCACTTCTCATTATATTAATGGTGGCCCGTGTTTCTCTGTAGTACTTTGGTCAAGTGTTGCTTCAACTGAAGAAATATAATGCTGCCTAGAAAGAGGTAAATGGCTTTAGGGAAGCATTGTGTCGGAGTGAGAAGCACTTGTAAGAGGCAAAGACTTCTACTAATAAGTAATTGAAAAAATTCTCTAAAGCTAACCGATGCCTGTATCGCTCTTATGTATAGGTAGCGAGGTTTTAAGCTTAACTGAAGGACATAAAGAGAGAGAGAGAGAGAGAGAGAGAGAGAGAGAAAGAGAGAGAGGGATACGGTTGAGAAGGTAGCATAGAAGGGCAACGAACTGAAGGCTTAACTAGAGGATGAGCAGGGGACTAAGGCTTAGCTCTCTCAACGGCTAGACGAAGAGAGGGAGGCTAAGGCCCAAGTTGAGAAAGAGAACATCGAGCTGAAGGCGTTGGTTGTAAGGCTACAAATCGAGTTGCCAATAAAGGCATCCAAATGTAAAAGTGCCAAAGCCACTTCATTGGAGTTAGCCGGTTTGAAGGTTAGGTTAAAGCGGTAGGTCTAAGAGCTATAAGGAAAGGTTTCGAAGATGGAGGAGATCATGTCCAAAATGGAGAGTGAGGAGGTCCTTAGTGATGCCATCACTGACTATCAGAAAACCGAGGAGTGGTTGGACTAGTTAGAAGACTTAACCATTGACTCTACACGCTATATAAGGAATGAGCTATTATCCCACTATTCGAACCTTAATATGATTTTCCTTAACTTCCTAGATTCCCCAACCTTCAATGAGAATAGGGAAGCCCTAGCATATGAGAGGGAGGCCACTCAAGCGGCCTTCGATGTCCTAAGCGCCCCTTCTGCTGCTGGAGCCAGGCAAGGCACTTCAATATCCACTTCTACCCCAATAGCTCAGCAAAAGGCCACCCTAGAAGCAGTTTCTCAAGATAATCAACCTCTGGGCAATCCTCATGCTACCCTTTGCTTGCACCCTTTAGCCATCACTTCAAGTTAAGGCCAACCTCCTCAAGAGGTACTATTGGATTAGCAGTTCGAGCAAATCGAGGCTTTAGGTTTTTTTGAGTTATCGAAGTTAGCTGATCCAAGACGATAGCGTTTTTTTTTTCTAAAACATATGTATGCCAAGTCGAGATACTGGCCTTCACTGTGTAATTTAACAATCAATGAATGAAAGTTTTTACTTGCCTCCTTTTATACACTTGCTTTTTCTTACTTTACCTTTGAATATATTTGCGTAGGAATTTTTTCTATGCAAGGGGAATTTACCCTTACTGAGGTTACCTTCTGACATGTCCAAAAGATGGGAGCTTCTTGGTGCAAGGGGTATTTCCCCTTATTGAGGTCATTCGAAAGGGTCAAGTCGGTTGCATTTTGACCTACTCGAAAGATGGGAGTTCCTCCATGCAACGAATGTTTCCCCTTACTGAGGTTACCTAAGGGGGTCAGGTCAGTAGAGCTTTGACTTGCTCAAAGATGAGAGTTCTTCTATATAAGGGGTGTTTCCCCTTGCCAAAGTTACCGAAAGAGTCAAGTTGGTGGCATTTTGTCCTACCCAAAAGATAAGAGTTCCTTTATGCAAAGGGTGTTTCTCCTTATCGAGGTTACTTAAGAGAATCAAGTCGGTGGCATTTCGACCTGCTCGATAAACGGTCTACTTTCCTTTTCAAGGGCTAAGATGACAACAGAAAGAAGGAGAGAGAGAGAGAGGTAGATAACAAATTATGAAGCAACTTCTTTGTTTCATTACTCTAGAGAGATGTACACAACAATAGACTAATAAAAATAAAATTGAAGATTATCGGCATTCGATGTTCGTAGGATAAGCTCGCTATCCAATCTTTTCAGCTTATACACTCCATAACCTAATCTTTTCTTAACTCTGACCAGGTCTTCCCAATTAAGGGCTAGCTTATCTTGCCATTTTCACGGACTCGTGGCTTCTAACTTTCGGCACACTAGGTCGTTGACCTTAAACTCCTTATGTCTAACCTTTTAGTCGTAGTATCGGGCGGCCTGATCTTGGTATGCAGTTACTCAAGCCACAATAAGGTCTTTGATTTCCTCAATAGTATCGACGTTAGCTTGCAATGGTGACTCATTAAGGGTAGCATCAAAACTTCGAGTCTAGATATTAGGAAGCTCAAGTTTGATGGGGAGGACTACTTCCAACCCAAATGCTAGGCGAAAGGGGGTCTCACTTGCAAAAGTGCGATGAGTGATCTTGTACCTCTATAAGATATTAGGCAGTTCGTCAGCTCAAGTACCTTGAAATTAGTCCATGCACTTCTTTAGGCTATCTAAGATAATCTGATTAGTTACCTCGACCTGTTCATTCGATTGAGGGTAAGCGATCGAAGTGAAGTATGGGGAAATGTGGTGCTTAGTGCATAACTCCTTAAACTTTAGGTTATCAAATTGTCACCTGTTGTCCATAATGAGAGCATAAGGGACCCTAAACTGGGAGAGAATGTTGTTTTTAACAAAAGATTCAATACTTCTATCCATGATCCTTGCTATTGCTTTAGCCTCTATCCACTTCGTAAAGTAGTTGACGACAATAATTATGAACTATCGTCCTTTCGAAGCTTTTGGGAAGGCATCAAGAATATCGATACCCTACTGTACGAATGGCTAAGAGCGAGTTAGGGGCTAGAAGCTGGTGTTAGGTGTATGACTGACTAGCATGTGCTTTTGGCATTGCAGACACTTTTGAGCTACAACTTTTGCATGCTGCCTTATGATAAGCTAGTAATATCCAAGTCGTAGTGCCTGGAGGTAGAGGGCTTACGACTAAATATGATTATTGCAAACTTCAGTATGTAACTCTTCCATGATGTGTAGCCCTTCACTTACTTGGAGGCATCGAAGCAAGGGAAAGCTAACTCTCCTATGATACAAGACACCATCGACCAACATATAGCTAGTGGCATAATACTGGAGCTTCTTTGCCTCCCTCCTATCATTTGTGAGCATGCCCTGCTCTAAATAACTCTGGGTAGGATCCATACAACTTGACTCTAGTGTTATTGTGGTTAGTTCCAAAACTTCAAGTGAGCTTAGAGTTATGTTTTTTTTTTTTGTTAGTATTTAATGAAGATTTCATTATCCTTCACCTAGGGTTTCCGTATACTAATAAAGGCAAGCTTAGATAACCAAGCTACTATTGAATTCTCGAGTTGGAGGATCTTCTTGATGTCCTACAAAGGGAATTTAGCTAAAAGGCTCTTCCCCTTCTCAACGTACCGAACTATAGTATCATCCCTAGCCTCATATTCATCTTAGACTTGCTGGACAACAAGCATGGAGTCTGAAAAGATCCATATATGCTCGATGGCAATCTCCTTAGCCAACTTAAGACTGGCGATAAAGGCTTTGTATTTAGATTCGTTATTGCTGGAATTGAAATCAAACTTAAGGGTATAGGAGACTGTAACTTTGTACGGGCCAGTTAGAATAAGACCCGCACCTCTACCCCCTAAGGTAGATGATCCATCGACGTGGAGAGTGCACACTAGCTTATCATCACCCAATGGTGCTTCCTCCTCTCTTATATATTTTACTACGAAGTAGGTTAGCACTTGTGCTTTATAGGTCGTTTGTGGTTGATCAGGTTTCTGTAACATGGTGCATAACGGTTGATCCATGAGTATGATTATCTGGTGCGCCTAAAAGTAGGGTCTTAGTTGTTGAGCAATGATAACAATGGCCAGGGTAAACTTTTTTACTTGGATGTACCTAACCTCAAGCCTGTAGAGTATATAATTAACGTAGTATATGGGCCTATATTCTCTTTCCTTTACTCTAACCAATATAGAGGAGAGCGTCTGGTCGCTCACAGCTAGGTATGAAAATAGGTCCTCCCCATAAGCAAGCTTAGAGAGAACCGGTGGGTACATGAAGAAGTCCTAGAGCTACTGAAAAGCGGTGGCATACTCCGAAGTTCATTGAAAACTCTTTGGATTTTTCAAGATTTTGAAGAACTCTACGCATTTTTCTGCACTCTTTAAGATGAACTTACTTAATGCGGCAACTATGCTAGTGAGCTTTTGTACATTACGAACTGAGGTTAGAGGCTTCAGTCCCCTGATGGTATTATTTTCTCAAGGTTGGCCTCGATGCCTCTTTATGTGACTAAGAAGCCAAGGAATTTGTTGGACCTGACCTCGAAGACACACTTTTGGGGGTTTAGCCTCATGTCGTACATGTGCATTTGGTTAAAGGCTTTCTGGAGGTCCTTGACATAATTGCTTGGCTTCTGGCTCTTGATGATCATGTCGTCAATGTATACCTCCATATTATGCCCAATTTGAGGCTTAAACAATTTCATCACCATCTATTGGTATATGGCCTCGGTTTTTTCAAACTGAACAACATTACGGTGTAGCAGTATGTACTGTAATCAATGACAAGGGAGGTATGGATTTCTTCCTTCAAGTCAATTTTGATCTGGTTGTACCCCGAGAAAGTGTTCATAAAACTTAGCAGGGTGCGTCTCGAAGTGAAGTCAACAAGTTGATCGATTCTTGGGAAAGGGAAACAATCTTTTGGGTAAGCTTTATTAAGGTTAGTATAATTGACACACATTCGCCACTTCCTATTCTTCTTCTTAACCAGCACTATGTTTACTAACCAGGTTAGGTATTTTTCCTTTGAGATGTGCAAGCAGATTAAATGGGCCAATTTAGTCTGACCCACTTTGGCCTATAGGTTAAATAGGTCGGGCTCATTTAGCTTGCTTTTAAATGAGTTAAAAAACCTTGACCCTAATCCGTTAAAAAAGTGGGTAAAACAGGCTAGCTTATAGGCCAAAAGCATAAATGAATTATACAGACCGACCTAAACCGACCCACTTTAACTCTTGAGTTAAACGAGCCGGGCTCATTTAGCTTACTTTTAAATAGATTAAAAAAGCTTGGCCCAAACCTATTTAAAAAGCAAGTTAAATAGGCCAACTCGCAAGCTAAAGCCCACTTGCACACCTTTACTTTTCCTCTCTTACGAAGCCTACCTTAAGCGGCTTTTATACCTCTTCCTTGATTGTGACCTACATTTCTAAAGCGAATTGCCTCTTTTTTTACTTGATAGGCCATGCTATAGTGTTGATATTGAGGCTACAAGTCGCCAGGTCAAGCGAGATTCCCGGTATGTCTGATGCCAACCAAGCAAACCTGTCTAAATTTGCCCATAGAGAGTGACGATTTCATCCTTCACTTCGGGTAGGGTCTTAATCCTAACTCTCGTAGTTTACTTAGGTGAGGGTCCAATATGGACTTCTTTTGTTTTTTCCCTCAGCTTGCCCCTCTTATCCGGTCTCTCTTATGGGCCTATTTTTAGGGTGAAGATGTCATCTCCTTTAGTAGCCCTAATGTATAGCTCTCGTAAGAGCTTTTGATCGTGCTTGCATACTCTTACCCCGATTGGGGTTGGAAATTTAGTCTTCAAATGAAGGGAGGATGTAACACCTCAAACGCATTTAGTCTTAGTCTTCCTAAGAGCACATTGTAAGGGGAAGGGCAATTAATCACGACAAATTATACCAGTCATCGTGCCACGTGGTTGTCATTACCAAGTTTCCTATCTAACGTGATGATCCCCTTGGCTCAAACCATACTTTCATTGAAGCCGATCATGTTATGGTGGTACAACTTCATTTTTACTGATAGTTTCTTCCTTATTCTCTCATAAGTATGGAGGAAAAGTATATCAGTGGAACTACCAGTGCCCACTATAATCTTTAGGACTTCGAAATTTGAGATTTTCGCCCCTATCACTAAGGCATATTGATGGGGCATATCGACCCCTTCAAGGTTTTCATTGGAGAAGGAGATGGAAGTGTCTAACTTTTATCTCTTCTCCCTTACGCTCTTAGGGTGCCCCTACCCCCATAATTACGTTAATAACACCATTGAGGGCATAATCATTGTGGCGATCATTGTTCTATTCGATGTAAGCATTTTCGGTCTATCACCTTTGAGGTGTCATATCTCTATAATCTTCAAAATGGTCGTCGTTCCTCGAATGGGCCAAATATTCATTAAAGAAGTGGCACTAAATAGCATACTTGATGGCGTTCTCTAACTGGAAGCACTCTTCGGTGGTGTGGTCGTGGTCGTCATGGAATTGACAGTACTTATCGGAGTTTTGACTACTGTGATTTCCTCGCATTTTCTATGGCCTCTAGAGCAAATTTCGGTGCTTTACTTCGGATTAGACCTAAGCAATGGGTCTATTCAAGGGCATATGCTACGTGTAAATAAGAGGGGGGAGCGAGTTATGCTAAATTTAGTGCTTCTTCTTCCCAAAGCTTTCCCCTTCTTTTTCCTGCTTTTCGTCGAGGCGATCCTTTACAAACAATTTTTCTTTTTCCTACTTTTCACCCAACCTCTCTCAGTCGGCATCGTGCTTAGTGCGAATGTTGTCTTCTGAAGGTAGGATGTCGAGTTGAGCGGCATAGACAACGACTCCCTTGTCTAGCTGAGCAATCTCGACCGCTATCTCAAACATAACATTATTGAACTGGGCCATGTAGTCGAGTAGGGACTCTCCTTTACCTTACCATATGAGGTACAAGGACAATGTGTCTTTGGATGAGAGCTTACTAGCTCTAAAGTGGAGATTGAATCTCCGTGTAAGCTCATTAAAAGAGTTGATGGAATTATCAAAGAGGTGGTTAAACTACATTGAGTTGCATTCCTCAAGGTACTTAGGAAGGCCTTACAGATTATAGCATCCTCATGATCATGGAGGTTCATTAAGGTACGAAGGTGAAGAAGGTGATCATTAGGGTCACTCATGCTATCATACTAGTCTAAGGATGGAAGTTTGCCATTAAGAGGCAACACTTCATCTTGAATAGCCCTAGTGAAGGGGGTCTTGTTGCTGATGACCAACCTAACATAACCAACAGCTTTAGTCCCCTATTGCTCAAAGAGCCTCCTTACCATGGCATGGAGCTCGTTAAGATTGGTATCATTTGTTGGGTAAGCTCAGCGTGCTACTAAGAAAGCTTATACTCCTTGCGAGTAAGCTTTTTGCTCGTTCCTAAGTAGAGCTCAATCATAGGTGGTTGCAAACCTTATTAGCTGTTGGTGCAAGGGTAAATCAGGTTGTTGATCCTTACCATTTTGTTGCTGTTACAGGGGGTTGTTCTACTCAGTATGGGCATCCGAAGCTTCAAGAGGTCAGGTTTGTGTACTGTACCTCTCTACTTTTTCAAGGCGAGTGTGGAGTAGCCTGTTTTGCGTAGCATACTCCTTGACTAAGCACTCCATGCACTCCTCTAGCACAGCCTTTGGAGGGGTTGGTTGCATACGGGTTGGTTGTTTACCAACTGGTGGTTTTCCTGTCCATCATATTCAGACATGATATCTGGAAATTACTTGTGGGGTATATGTTTAATTTGTTTCAAGTTTTGGGTGTATGAATTCAGTTTCCCATAGATGGTGTCAAATGTCATCTCTAAGTATTTACCGATAGTAATTGAGCTCTACATATAGTAAACCTGCAAAATAAGACACTGTGAGAGGACGTTGGGGTATTATTTGGTATGGCCACTCTGATACTTAAGTCAATAGAGAATACTTAAAAAATAAAGGGTACTTTTAAATAATAAGTAAGCTTAGTGTATAGAATATAGAGAGTTTTACTACTATGTAGTAAATTGGTATTTATAGTGGAGTGGTGCCGGTAGTTAGAGGATAGTTAGTGGTAGAGATCCTCTCTCGCAAGTATAGAAGAGTGGGGTTATAGCGTCCGATGTGTTCCACTTATTCCAGATGTGGTCATTGACTTAATATTTTATCCTTATCTTGTTTATTTTAGCAATTATAGAGCTTCTTGGGCTTAGTCAATCTAGGCCCAAGGCTTGAGCCTATGGAGGCGAGCCTTAGGTAACAAGATGTGTCAAATTTGGATAAGTTTGAGGGACCCATATCTAAAGAGCCTTGTCAACATAGTGTATAGTTGAATCGACGATTACTAAAGCTCCTATAAGTTGTTAAATAGAAATTTGTATTACTCAAGATTCTTAAGTAACAAGGTTTGCCATAATCAAGAGAAAATTGATAAGTATCAAGAACTAAAGAAAGTAAACACTCAATAACCAATGTTCAAAATGATTATTAACATTAGAGAGGAAATAGACATGAAGGCTACTTGAAAATAAACTTTTTTTTTTTCTTATCAACTATGTTACAACTTTAATATAAATCTTCAAATCCTATTTATAGTCCATATACCACCAAAAGTGTAAAATTTATAAAAAAATAAAATTACTGAAATTTGCTCCAGAATGTGCTTATCGAGGTCTAACGTTTAGGTGGTAGTCTGAGGCATTATGTAATTTGTTCACTCTTAGTTACCACAGTAACTATAGCTATCTTTCACATGGAAAGACAAAATCATCCATTTTCAGTCCAACTCCATCTTAGCTTTGCTTATTGCTTCACTTATCGACTTTTAAATTGGTAAAATTATAGTATGATTTCCAAGTTAGTGGTGATAGTAAAAGCCTTGATCACATCATTCCTACAACTAAAAGTTATTAGGTCTTTCAACCAACAAATAACTAATTAAACTTTTTTGATAATTTATTTGAAACATCTCATGAAATATTAAATTATTTTTTAACGAGAAAGATTGAGATCAATGCAATTCCAAAACAACCCAACTAACCATATCTTGTTCAAATCTCTCTTGGCGTTAAATGTTAATATTAAATCGTAAAACTAATGACCATCACTTGTAAGATTCTAAATCTATGGGTCAAACCATGCACCAAAGGTAACAAGAACCTACTTACAAGGCTCTACTCTAACAATGTCCTCACACAAAAGAGCATATAAAGTTACAAAGGCATCCTATATATCTTTACAAAGTTAGACTAAGATTCAATAATTTATTAATGTTAAAAGCATCATTGTAGTAATTAGAACACTCTGTAAACGTAAGCTAAGTCACTTAGCAAAACTCTAAGCACCTAATTGCCAGTCTTGATCAAACTAGCAAAATAGAAAAGCACAAGAAATTTGATAAAAAGAAGAAATTAGCTAAAAAACTAGAACATTCGAGAAACTAGAAAACATAAAAGCGATTATGTTCAATCTTCCCTTTTGTATGTTAGTTAACAAATTGTGCTCTTTTGCTGAAGTCACTTCTTTTTTTTTTTATTTGAAATCTTATCGAGTTCATTCATAGTCTACTTCAATGTCTAAATATGTTGCATCTTCGTCAAAATTAGTTTGATGCATTCTTGATAAACTCAACATTAGGTTAAGTTCAAGAATTAATTTCATGCATACTACAACATGCCTATTTGGATACTCTGCAGACTGTAACTAAGTGAGCAAAATTGAAGCATTTAGAGTATTTAATTTCACTACTCTTCCTCTTGAGTTACTCGTGCTCTTGCTCTTACAAATGATATGCTTAAGTAGTTTTTTGCTTCTTGTTATCACATTATTTAGATTTTCTAACACATCACCTCTCAAATAGTCCAACTCTACATCTTTATGTTTCTACTCAATTCTAAGCTTTTATCACAATGATCATCTTATTTATCTAAGAATCCTTTTACTTTAACTCACTCTCTTAATTTTTGTCTTTCCATCTTGAGAGCTAGTTTAATCACATTAGTAGTGTTTTATAGAACCGAAATTCAAATACATTAGCAATCTTAAACTTCAAACCTATAATGAACCTGTAATGATATATCGAACCAATATGTCACAATCATACCTCAATTCGTAATCACCAAAACTTCACTAAAACAACAAACGTTAATCCAATATCACCAACTCCAAAATTCTAAAGGGATGAAAATTTGGATCTTACCAATTGAAGTATATGAAACTTGTGATTAAATACCAAAATAAAATGTCCTTAGGATCCTTAAGGCACCACTTTTGATTTGTACTAAACCAAATATATATATATATATATATTTATATTTTATGGTTCTAGATAACAAAAGAAGGGATTATTTGTGCGTTTTTAGAGTATAGATTAATGGAATAAAAGGAATATGAACAATTATCAATTAGAATAAATCTTATCAATGATTAAATTGGGGTATTGAAATCCCACAATTGATAAGAATGAATAAAGGGATTAATTAAATAACTTCATACGGCACATATTGGATTTAATAATCTACATCGCCACAATCTATAGGAATGGATTGATGGGATCGATTGAATGTGAAGTCACTTAAACGAGGAAATTGCTATTCAATTTGAAAAGGAGTCTATTGATAATATCAGCTACAAATAAAGGCCTATATATAAGCCATTGAAAGAAATCCTCAACGTTTACGGAAAAGAAAAACATAACATAATTAAAATAAACTGGCTAAATAAAATAAAATGAATAAAAAAGTTGTTAATATAAGCTCTCTTATTGACTATCATTATCATCACCTGATGGATTGCCCTTCTTCTAATTAATACTTTATAATTCGGTTTCCTTCATATAAATATTACGTTACTCCGAATCTTTGTTGTGACCTCAAATGTCCTCAATTGTTATATAATAACTATTTTAAAATCTGTCCAGTCATATGAGTTTAATAAATTTCGGGATTTAATAGATTCCATTGCTCGTCCAAAATAGTTGTTATTATAAAGAAATGCGGAAAATAAATATACCGAAATTAAAAGAATGGGACCGGCTTGCTTAGCAGCAATGTAAAAATCGTATTTCACATGGTAAAAAGCATTTGGTTACCCACTTTCCCATCAGCAGTGGCAGTAATGAAATAAATGAGAAGATTAAGGACAAAAGGTACACACGTCATATTCTGTTTTCCCTCATTTTATTCCAGGTTCTTTTCGGTCTCCACTCCAGCCTGAATGCTTTTACTTTATTTTTGCTCCTTCCTTTTCTAATTTATCTTCCTTCATTTTCTTTCTGTGTGTATTTTTTTTTTATTTTTTTGACCGTTGCTGCTCAACGTCTCTCTCTCTCTCTCTCCAGTCTTCACGCACACACACACGCACATCCTGTGATCAGTTCTGAGACAAAGACATACACAAAACTCACAACTTCGTCTCATTCAAAAAACACAAGAAGGTTGGTGGTACTTGGTGCTTCACTTTCTCTTCATTCCTCTCCAACAAGTTTTCATTTTCAAGTTGTTAAGCTATCTCGTAAAAACATAAAACACAAGGCCCGCATTTTTCTTTTTCTTTTCTTTTCTTTTTTTTTTTTATTGTCATGTTTTTGTTAGTTATATATGAAGTGGTGCTTCACATGTTTGACATTTTTGAAGCTATGTGCTGAAATGGGTCTGCTCTTGTTTTCCTTGCTCTTGTGCTTTTTAATCGCATTTTGAGATTTTATGAGCTTCTCTTTTCCTTTTCGGAATATTATTGATTTATTTTAGAAAATATTCTGTCTGTGATTTTCTTTTTCTAGTTTTTATTAGTTTTTCCAGTGATAATAAATTGTTTTTGCAAAAAACTATTATGTATATAATGTATGTATGTGAGCAAAAATGAGACTTTTTCTTTCTTTCTTTTTTTTTTTTTTCTCGTCATGGGTTTCTTTTGTTTTCACTTTTTTTTTAATTTTTATTTTTTATTGGCCATGTGACTGTGTCCTTCCCTCGCTCACTGCTTTTAATTGTGAACATCCTCTGGCTTCTGCAAAGTGAAGGTTTGCTGCACAGTTTCTTGAAATATCTTTATTTCCTTATTCATAAATAGTACGTATATATTTATTTGTTTATTTCAGTTCATACCTTGATGGCCGTTCTTACATGTCTAACAAGCAATCATATCTTGGCTGTTTAAACTAATAAATGTATTTACTTACTTTCCTGGAGCTTTACTTGGGCTAATTCTGTTCACTTTGAATGTTTACTGGGTGGGAAAATTGTAACTATAACATGAAAACGCTATATAATCGAAGGAACCACCATGTTTCGGGACATCGAATTGAAGAAACACTATGTTGAACCTACTGTAGGTTGCTGAAAGAATCTCTTCTTTTCTACCTTTCTTGTGTATGTTCTGGTATTCATTCTTGACTATCATATGACTTGAAGCTTAAGAAAAGCACCTGCAGCCACAAGGATGGTTCTGTTCTAGATTATATGTACATATGTGTGGAGTTCCTTTTCTTTTCATCCTTTTTGATGCTGAGATGCAGTGTGTATAATTTACCCGAAATGAGAAAAAGAAAAAGTTGCAGTTGTTATGTAATAAGTAATCTTGAGGAACAACTCTGATGTGTTATAACTTATGCAGGAAAAAACTTATGAGTCTGTTGATTGATCCACAAGGCTATCTTTGCAATTTTCATTTTGATTTACATCTAAGGAACTCGTAGAGCAACACAAATAGGGAGCGAGAAACAACAAGATGGGATGTTCCACATCAAAACTCGATGATGAAGAGGCAGTCCAGCTTTGTAAAGACAGGAAGAGATTTATCAAAGAGGTTGTTGAGTATAGAAGTCGGTTTGCATCTGGACATGCAGCATATATTCAGTCTTTAAAAAGAGTTTCTGCTGCTCTTCGTGATTATGTAGAAGGGGACGAGCCCCGTGAGTTCCCCCTGGATTCTTTCTTAACCCCAATTAAGAAAACAAGTCCTGGTTTGATTACGATGTCATCAAAGACATTTTCCCCTGCACAAATTAAATCCGGACCCAATTCGACTGTGAGGGTGAATTACCTAAGATCAGGTGGGGAGCCTGCAGTTTCTGTCATGGAGAGGCCACAATCACCTGAAACAGCACATATGCAGACATACTCTCCGATGCATCACCTTGGTCTTGAAAGCTTTTTCGTGACACAGTCATCTCCATCTAATTCCCGGCATTTTCCTTACTCATCCAATGACAGACCTCAGATTCCTCCTCCATCACCTCAAACTTCTCAGTGGGACTTCTTTTGGAACCCCTTTTCATCACTAGATTATTATGGCTACCCTTCTCGAAGTAGCCTTGATAACACATTCATGGATGATGATATAAGAGGGTTAAGACAGGTTCGAGAAGAAGAGGGTATTCCTGACTTGGAAGAGGAAACTGAGCAGGAAGAATGTGATGCGAAGGAGAATGTGTCAGATGAAAGAGGCACAGCTGAATCAAATTATATGACAGACGAAGTTATAGTTGAAGATGTTGAAGATGAAGAAGAGGAAGAAGATGAAGAAACGGATGAAGATGTTGCAATCGTGGATGAAGTCAAAGTTCTACAAGCCCATGGGACCCAGAGTGTAGAAGCAGCACAACAGCGCAATGCTGGAAAGGTTGAGGCTAAGAATCAGGGAAACACGGTTGATGTAGGAGCAAGGGAAGAAATGCCAGGCTTTGCAGTCTATGTAAATCGCAGGCCAACAAGTATGTATGAAGTTATCAAAGATTTGGAAACTCACTTCATGAAAATTTGCAGCTCAGCAAATGAAGTGTCAGCATTGCTAGAGGTTAGCAAAGCTCAATATTCAACTTCAAATGAACTTTCAGGTTAGAAAAGTTAATGCTTTTTCTGTTCTTTAGTCAATGCCCCAAATGCTTTCTTCTTTTCACTGAAGATTGTTCTTCAATTGTCCAACTTTAAATTCAGATATTTATTAATCGCCCAGAGAAGAATTTCCGTGTTAACTTCTCGTTATTCCTTTCACTTGTTGTTGCGTTCTACTGTGCTTCTGGGAATCAAGAGTTTTAAGAACAAAAATCCATCGAACTAGATGGAAAGCTTCATTACTGAATCTCCTTTCTGAAGGTGCTTCACTTTGTTTTGAAAGAAATGATGGTCCTTTTGCTTGTTGTCACATTCTACGGTGCTTCCGTGAATCAATAGTTTTAAGAACAAAAATCCATCGAACTTGACGAAAAGCTTCATTATTGAATCTGCTTTTTGAAGGTGCTCCACTCTGTTTTGAAGTGGTCATGTATAGTAAGCTTAGTTCAGTCTGTGTCATTTGTAAAATGAACGTAACTCGGTCAATAAGAAAAGCTAGCCATTTACCTTGAAGCATTACGGATAAGGACTTCGAAGATAAGAAATCATGATTTTTTTGCTTGCTGTTGTTTTCTACTGTGATTCTGGGAAGAACAAAAATCCATTGAACTTGATAAAAGCTTCATTTAGTTCAGTTTGTCATTTGTAAAATGAATGTGATTCAGACTTCTTTCTATATTATATGATTCAACTGTATCAATTTTAACCTTCTATAAATTACAGCCATGAAAATGTTGAATCCAGTGGCTCTGTTCCGATCAGCTTCTTCACGGTCATCCTCCTCAAGATTTAACGTAAATGCATCTAGTTTGAAAGATGAAGGTTGTGAAAGTAGCAGTAACCTATCAGAGGATTCCAGTATATCTTCTGGTGGTCATCAATCCACATTGGACAGATTACACACTTGGGAGAAGAAGCTCTATGAAGAAGTGAAGGTACAGACCTAAATTTTTCTGCATACTGAATACAATTTAGCTTATAAATTCTTACCATGTATCAAGCTATTATGGTCATGTGATCCTGAGTGTCAGAAATTCCAAGAACCAAATATTCTTTTGGGTCACTGTAAGCTTTAAATGGATTTCTAAAACCCTCTAATTGTGATGTGTCCAATAAGGTTTAATTACTTTACTGTTATATGCAGTATACAGCCTGCAGCTTGGGTATCTCTCCATTAAATGATCTTTTCAGCTTTGAACTTTAGCAGGAGACCTAAATTTTCTTGATTTTCTTTGAGTCCGATCCTTTATTTTCCATCAATTATTTTTATATGCATTGATATTTTCTGAAACTTCACTTCTTTAAATGTCTCGTGTGTCTTTCTTGTCAAAGTCTGGAGAGAAGGTTCGGATTGCATATGAGAAAAAATGTGCACAGCTGAGGGATCAAGACGTCAAGGGAGATGACTCTTCTTCAGTCGAGAGAACAAGTGCGTCCATTAGAGAACTACATACGCAGATAAAGGTTTCGATACATACAATCGAAGCCATTTCCAAACGGATTGAAACATTAAGGGATGAAGAATTGCAGCCTCAGCTTATTGAATTAGTGCAAGGGTATGAAAATAAAGATATAAGAATCATTCTGCTCATGGATCAAGTGACTTCCTTTCAAGGCAACGAAATAGTTTATTTGTATGTCTAATATGTTTTACAATTAGTAGAATATTCCTGTCCTGTCAGAAACCGTCGGTCCTTATTTACATGCGGTTTTTATTTTTTTTTCTATCAGGCCTAATTTGTATCTGAATTCACAACTGCAGGTTATCAAAAATGTGGAATGTGATGGCAGAGAGTCACCAGTGCCAAAAAAGGACCTTGGATGAAGCAAAGGTTTTGCTGGCAGGGACTCCCTCAAAACTTGAAGCAAGGAGACACTCCTGTATCACTGTTGCAGATCCACATCGGCTAGCCCAATCAGCAGCTAACCTTGAAATGGAAGTAAGAAACTGGCGAGCCTGCTTTGAATCATGGATCGGTTCTCAGAGATCCTACGTTCAGGCCATAACTGGCTGGCTCTTCCGTTGTGTGAGGTCGGATCCTGATATATCTAAATTAGCCTTGTCTCCAAGAAGGTCAAGTGGGACTCTCCCCATATTTGGTCTCTGTGTCCAGTGGTCAAGATTTCTTGATGCCATTCAAGAAATGCCAGTGGTTGACGGGCTGGATTTTTTTGCAGCTGGGATGGGATCTGTATATGAACAACAAATGAGAGATGATTCTCGACGAACCCCAATCGGATCAAAAAGGTTTGGATCCGAGGAAAGTAGCGGGAACATGGAATTGGTGGAGGTTGGGGAAGTAGAGGAAGTCATGACAGCAGAAAAAATGGCTGATCTTGCCATAAGAGTTCTCTGTGCTGGAATGTCAGTTGCTATGAGTTCAATGACAGAATTTGCCATTGGTTATGCAGAGGGATATGCTGATTTGGTTAAACAATGGGAGCACACAAAGCGGCCACTTGTGGCATCTGGACCCAAAACATAGATTTTTTTTTTTCCTTTTTCCTTTTTCTTTTATAATTTTTAAGTTCTTTCCGCAGATAGTAAAAAGCAGTTGCTGAGGCACTATGTAATTAAGAAAGTATACACAATACTTAGGATAGGTGCTAGTTGAATGAAGAATTTTTGTTAGAAGGCCATGAATTAATTTGACTTTTTCCCATGGAACTCATTGCTAAATGTCTGAGATAAATTGATGTGGAACACTAATCATATAATTATCCCCCATTTCCACGATAAGGAGACAAATAGTAAAGGAAAAGATTATGTATGAAGATCACCAAGAATTTGCCTAAATATATCCTTCCCAAATGAAAGGGAAAAACTGAGGTGTTACTTGTAAGGATAATTTTTCTACTTAAACAATAGCAGGATTGCAATTGCTCTTTGGGTTAAATCTCAAACTTTCGTTGTATCAAAGCTACATTAGTTTACGACACGAGGGGGAAAAAGAAGCTTCGTCCATCGCGCAAACAGAAGCAATCCAAACACTAGTCCAGTCCCAAAACTTGAGGTGATTCCTTAGAACTAAATCCGAGAGTCAATTTGAAAGTAGAATATTTAGATCAACAGGTGGAACAGAAAAACTAAGAAAAAGGTGAGTTTGTCCCTCATAGGAAAATTATTTCTTAAAAAAAAGAAAAAATGGTTTCCAACAATTTTGAGCTCTCTTTTCCCCACTAGTTCGTAGCCCAATTTGATTAATCCATTCAGGATTCACTTCATTAAAGTCTGAAGATTCTTTTTGTATAGTTCATTCCGCAACCCCTAAACCATAAACGAGAAGGTAAAAACTTACGTTCTTCCGGCATATGTAGTCCCCCGTATTATATAGTCCATCCAGATTCACGTTTAGCTAGTTAGACTAATCCAGGTTAAAAGAGGCCCTAAATGCCGAGGAGCTGTTCAACTTTAACCAAGCTTCCTTAGCAACTCGACATTCTATAAAAACGTGTTGAGTAGATTCAGGTTCATCCATACGGAACGGGCAACCAAAAGGCAATATCTAACTCGATCCCTCGTGTACTGCTGCATAATTCTCCGTATTAGGAACTGAACTTTAGGAATGTGTTAGGTTTTATGGATTAAGAAAATGTAGCGAAAAGATGATAGTTTTTATAAAATTTAACACAGGATCCACGACATGTAAATGAAAATAAAATAACAAAATTTATAAGCAGAATGAAAATATACATTCTCCTCCTGAAGATGTAATTTAAGTATAAGACTCGATTTACTTCTTAAAAAATATATTCACTATAAAAACTCTAATCTAAACGTAGTGTTTCTAAAGATATCGGTGTACTAGAAATAGGAACTAATTTTAAACCTTTTTACTCTTGAATTAAAAATTATAATTTTAGGAAGCAAAATATAAGAAATATATATCTTTTTGCACATTATATCTTCTTGTCCACCCGTTGAACTCCTCTCGTAAATCTCTTCAAATTCCACAAAAGGACATTTCCTCTTTTATATTGGATGTTGTCAACACATTAAAACAAATTCATTAATTGATTTAATGAAAGATGACGGCAAAGCAAATTAAAGGAAAAACATTCCCAATATTATTTTCCTCATTTTGTTAGTATATTATGACATTGAAGAATAATAAAGTGACTGTTAGTAAATTTTCCATTCAGAACAAAAGCAACTCAATCCATTTGATTACTATTAACCTGCTTCTAATTTTATTATGTTGGATCAATTAATTCTCAGTCTTGAAACAAATATTGCTAAATTTTAGTAATCACTAAATTATTTTGTGAAATATCTTATTCCTAGTGACTTTACTATCATGTTCGACTATCTAGGTTTCTATACATAAAGGTAAACATAGACCAAAGTAATCATTTAGTAATAACTATTAGCTAATAAAGACGATAGAATGGTTGTGAACTATATACCACTATAGATAGACTGATTACTGCATAACTAAATCTCTTGATCAAAGCCATCCTAATTAAACTATTACATGTAAAGTCATAAATGTTGAATTATTTATATAGTTTTCAAGATAAATTATGCTCAATAAAACTTGTTGTGGTTAAAGGCTTATGAGTCACTTTTACCTTAGCTGAGTAACCATAGATAACAACTCCAACGACAAATTCTATCATGATTTATTGTTATCCTTTTTATACTTCATGTTGCATCAAATAATCATATTATTTACAATCTAAATTAAGATTGTATTTAACGGCATCAAAATGCAACATTCCGTACGTAAGATATATGAGGATTTTAAGTCTAAGGATTATTTATACTCATTCATATATAAAGGAGCTAATGACATTAAACATATGATTTCCTTTATTAGCAGGTCATGTTCAGTATATTTACTTAATTTTGAGCACCCACTTATATAGGATATTTTTCACTCAGTCCAATGAGAATGACCAAAGCCATATAACGTGATGGTCTAGGTTCCCTCTAAATATATATTTAACTAAAAATAATTTTTAGATAATATAATGTTATGGAATCTTAATAATAACATACCATTATTGTTATTCCCAATATATTCTAATAATCTATGATACTTTATTATAAAATATAAGAAAAAAAAAGTATATTTACTTATCTTTTATTAATAATATTCATAAATACATTAAAAGTGTCTAGATAAATTGTGTACAAATTTGACTAAGATGGTGGGAGCTCTCAAATCTAGTCCTGATAGATATCATGCTCTCTCCTAAGCATCTCAATGGCAAACTAAGCAGTAATGTCTCACCTAGTCCCCCCATCCAAATATTAACATCGTCTTCCTCAGCATTTCAATCAATATAGATGTTATTAAATGAACCTTTTTATGTGGTTAGACTAGAAATCTTCTCCTCATTCTAATCATTTCACCCTTACCACGCATTTGTAAGAATCAAGTATTCAAAATTTCAAGACTATGGCCAACTTAAGAAATATCTTAAAGAATTAGCCTTAACCTACCTAAACAACCATGAATAAGAATTCTTCCCAGTTGTTGTTCTAATTACCAAATTCTCATCAAGCCATCCATCCATCTCTTTTAAGCAATTGAACAACCTTGATCTAGGTTTCTCTTTCCTTCACTTTAGTCTAGTTTATTTTTCCTTTTTGTTAGTTGAATCCATAGCAAGTTAGAATCTCATCAGACTAACACAAAATTCTTCCATATAGGATTCTTTTTTGGTATTACACAAAATCATTTTCAAGCATTGTTATTTTACTTTCCCATAATACTGTCAACTTCTACATTTTAAGTGGATACCGCTCTTGTTAATGCACATTTCTTAGTCCATCATAAGGTTAAATGTTAATTTCATATGTCAACTTTAATAATTTTATCAAAGTAAAACACAATTTTTTGTTAACAAATATTATCATATTAAAGGTATTATCACAAATAAAAAATCTAATGAAATGATTTTTCATGCTGCTTCTATCTAATCCAAACCTTATTTTCCTTTTGCTTCCATTTACTATTCTCTTTGTTATCATTTTTTACCACTTCTAACAAAGCCACTGTTGTTGCTAGTTCCACCACCACCTCTAGTACTCTTCATCTAAGCCTACGATCCAAATCAACCCAATGTTTAGACTAAAGTCAACTCTAAAATAGAGTGCCACCTTATTCCATATGGAGAAAAACATTACCATTAGCTTATTTCACGCCACTTGCAACTGCATTAGCCACCTTTACTATCTTATACACTTGGTAATTTCCCTAAACCACATAGATATCAACCTAAACCTCTCTAAAATCTTCCACGATTTGTGTCCAACATAGAGCATCACTAATGCAAACTAGGGTGAGAAGTTCAAGTTAGACTAACAACTATGGTATGCAACTAAATCAACAAAGCTAGTATTTTAATATTTTTGAGTTTTTTTGTGTTTAAATGCAAGAAATTCAATGATATGGATCGAAAATGACTTGCTAATATTGAATGCAAATCAGGTTGTAATCGAATCGGCAATTAATATTACTCATAATCACTAAACTCTTATATGTTAATTAGAAATCGATGTAACTCATGATTTTTAACAACTTTGTTGCAATCGCAATAACGTATGAATAAGAACATAAGGATTAAAGATTGTTGAAAACATTAAATAATCATAAATTTAAGATAAACTCGACTTTAGATAATATATATGATGAAAGGCTGCCGAGGGCATAATTATAAATAACATAAAGTTTTAACAAAACAATGCATTTTAGAAGTGAAAGCTAAGTGGCCATTTGAATGGCTAGTGCAACCATTTGGATGGGAAACTGGTTATTTGGATGCTTATATATCTAATCAAAGTTAGAAGCCCATTTTTAGTTGGAAAAAAAAAAAAGAAGGCATTTAGATGGGCATGTTAAATCATTTAGATGGCTCCTTAAATAATACGTTGTGATTCTTTTTGCACTAGTAGACAACTCCATTGATCATAGCTCATAAAAAGCTCTTCCTTGGCACTTTATAAGCAACTCGGGTTCATGATTCCATCATCACATTAGGGTGGTTGAAGAGTTAAATTGAACCTTGATGTTTGAATAATTAGACATCCTTAGGATCAAATACATGTAAGGCAACTTCAATCACCATAGCTCACAAAGAGCTCTACCTTGGCACTTTATAAGAAACTTAAGTGTAAGCCCTACAACCAGAAGCTTGGAGTTAATACCTAAAGTTTAAGGTGATCAAATAAAATATCCGATTGAGCATAAATTATATGATGAAGTGAGAAATATTAGTAAAAGTGATTTCATTAGTTTGAATTTAGAAAAATAAGTAATAAAATAAGATAATATTATAATATTGAATTATAACCATATTATTCATTATTTATTGAAAATGCATAAAATAAGTTTAAATAACTAACGAATCGATAAAGATAAATTATATGCACACTAAAAATCATAAAATAATATAAATAATATTTCGGAGTACTTACTTGTACTCCATATGTATTTATGTGTAGGTAAAAATATCTAAAATTACTTAAAATGCCTAAAATATACTAAAATAATACTAAATAATTAAATAAAAATTTAAAAAATCAAAGAAAAATAAAAAAAAAGTGAGAAATTGTCTAGATTTAGGTCATAGTAAGTTAAGATTAAATAGAAAAAATTAACCAATCAAATTAGGGTAATTAGAAAGTAGAATGGTGAAAGATAAGGGACAAATGTCATCTAAAAATTAAAAGAAAAAAAAAAAAATAAACCACTCCATAAAATTAGCAAAATTCTTCTGGAATTTGTTTGGCCTTGTTGTGAGTTTAGAAAAAAATCGAGAGAAATCAAAAGGTGAGAGTTAAATATTTTTATAAAAAGTAGAAAAATTATAGTGCAATTAGGGTATATAAGGAGATCTTTTACTCAATGGCCACCTAGAAATGAATAACCATCACCTCCACACTCTACCACCACCACCCAAGCCAACCAACACACCTAAGGCCACCATTGGAGGTCGAAAGTTGAACAAATAAATGAGTCCGATTTCTAACTTGATTTTGTTTAATTTTGTAAAAATATTAAATGTGTTTAGAAAATCATGAAATTTGGTGTTCTAAGGTTTTTATGTATATAGGTTTAAGGAAAATATTAGTTTGATGAATTTATATTTGGAAATGTATAGTGCTTCAAAAATCTTGAAAACTTGAGCTTATTTCAATTTAGAAATAAATGAACTTAATAATATAGTTTGAGCTTAAAAGTTTTGTGTAGGTTATTTAGAATATTTAAAATAGTGCTATGAAGATATTTTTCAAAAAATCTATTTTCAAAATTTTTAGATAACTTTTAGGCTTTAAAATGATATACAAAATGGGTGATTTTGAGTCAATTTAGTAATTAAATGGATAATTACTGATTTAATATATAATTATGTATTTTAGTATATTAATTTCTGATGTAGTATGATATTTGTAGTATTAAGGGTGTTAGATGTAATTATTAAGTGTATTATGTAGTATATATGTGTAAATTAAGAATAAGTGAAATTAGAAATGTAATAAGTAGAAAATATTAGGTTAGAATTGATAATATAATAATAATAGTAAAATACAATAAATTTGATATGGGATTTAAATTTAGGTAATTATATGAAATATGTAAATTTTTCTTATATCGAGAATAAATTCGATAGTTAAATTAGGATTAAGGTATACCATACCAATTAGAACACTGATTAGGAATTAAATATGATATTTAGGATATCCGAAAATAATGTGATTAATTTCACATTATGGTTCAAAATGAGTTATTAGGTTTCACGTATAACACCATAATTGAAAATTGAATTAGAGCCTAAATCAGCAACGGATTCAAAAATCGAATGCAAAACTAACCTAGAATGGATCGGTATACTTAAAGCTATTATAAGGATATAAATACTAAAATATTACTTATATTATAAGACACCTAGAGACAAGTTAACTTGCAGCAAATCAAGTGAGCGAACTGAGAATTTTAAGTAAGTTGGGTTTAATATATCGCTGTATTTTGGAGCACTATATTAAAATTCTCAGAAGCGTGTATGTAAGTAGTCATATGTACATGTGCTTATGTGTCTTTGATTACTTGTTGAAAATTGATGTTATGTTTTGGTAGTTTGTTGTGAATTGAGTGATGTGAGATTATTTGCTCACCTTAACTAAACTTAATTATAAGCAACCTAAATACGTCAATTAGACCTGCATTGCAACCCTTTAGGAAATTATTAAGATTCTCCAACCAAATATTGACACCTTTGAAAAAGATAATACTGGATAACATAATAGTCTTTTCTTCATCTTTAGCCAAACTAAGTGATAGGAGAAGAGGTTACAGTAAGGATAAGGGCAGTAGTTTGAAGTATAGTTATGAGGAAAGCGATGTCTTCATTGCATAAACTTGGGTTTAGTTGTGAGCTATTACATAAACATTGAAACTCCTCGACCAGATTAGAGTGGGTGAAATTACTCTAATTTCACAATGGACCGAACCACATTGTGTGATGGTATTTGCGTGTTGCATTACATATAATTAATTGTTTAAAAACCTTGTTTGTGTTTGTTATGTATTCTTAAGTTTTCATCATAACATACTAAGCTGTTGGTTGCTCATATTCTTATAGATTTTCTTGTAGGTTCTGAATAAGATGTCATAATATAATTATCCTGAGGTTAGTCTCCATTTTAAGTGCCTTAGGGGAGTGAGAATCGAACTAGCTAGAAAATTGAGTCCTTTAGTGTTTTATTAGTACTCTTAGATTTATGTATTAGTCTAGTAATACCTTATTAAACTACTATATCATATAAATATTTCCTTAGATTGTAAGATAATAAAAGTATCTTTATGTAAATATGACTTAAATTTTTTAATTATATTTATAAATTTTGTCTATAATTATGAATTAGTTATTTATTTTAAAGCGAGGAATCGTTGACATCTTGTGTAAATCGTATCTATGATAGAGACTGTAAGGTCAGTTACTATCATAGGTTGGTTTACACAATGGAATTATTGTGACTTTGCCGCTCTGGGGCATAACATTAGGTTCATGATTCCATCATCACTTTAGGGTGTTTGAATATTTGACCTGAAGCTTTGTGGTTGAATAATTAAACATCTTTTGGATCAAATATGTACATGTAAGGAACAAAGATGAAAGAAAAACAATAACTTAACCAAGGCAAATATTTCATTAGTGCTTAAAGTTCTTTCCAGTCTTCATGGGCTCGAACATACCTTTATTATTATTCCTTATATGCTTGAAAAATCTAGAAGACTTTATTGTAAAATAAATAAAAGCAAAAAAAAAAAAGTATATATGTATATATATATATATATATATTAAATACTTGCTTTCTATTAATAATATTCATAAATACAACAAAAGTATTTTGATACGTTATGTACAAATTTGAACGAGATGGTGAGAGCTCTCAAATTGAGTTCGGAATTTTTAGTTAAGAATAGATTTCTTATTCTCTCCTAAGCATCTTAATGGTAGACCAAGTAGTAACTTCCCACTTAGGTCCCCCTATCTAAATGTTAACATCCTCCTTAACATTTCAATCATTGTAGATGTTATTGAATAAACTTTTATATGCGGTCATCAATTAAAATAAAAATCTTCTCCTTGTTCAATCATTTCACCCTTACCATGCATTTGCAAGATTCAAGTAATCAAAATTTCAAGACAAGGGCTTACTTGAGAGAGATCTTAGAGAATTAGCCTTGACCTACCTAGACTAGACAACCACAAATAAGCATTATTCCTTGTTGCCATTCTAATTATCAAATTCTCATCAAGCCATCCATCCATCTCTTTGAAGCAATTGAATAACCTTAATCTAGGTTTCTTTGTCCTTCTCTTTGGTATAGTTTAGATTTCTTTTTCGTTTGTTGAATCCATAGCAAGTTAGAATCTCATCAAACATAGAATTCTTCCATATTGGATTCTTTTTTGGTATTATACAAAATCATTTTCAAGCTTTGTCTTTTTACTTTCCCACAATACTTTCAACTTCTACATTTTAAGTAGATACCGCTCTTGTTAATGTATATTTCTTAGTCCATCATAGGGTTAAATATTGATTTCATAAGTCAACTTTAATAATTTTATCAAAGTAAGACACATTTTTTTGTTAACAAAAATTATCATATTACAGTTATTATCATAAATAAAAAATCTAGTGAAATAATTTTTCATGCTGCTTTTGCCTAATCCAAGCCTTATTTTCCTTTTACTTCCATTTACCATTCTCTCTATTATCATTTTTGAGCACCTCTAACAAAGCTACTATTGTTACTAGTTCTACCACCACCATTACCTCCAGTACTCTACATCTAAGCCTATGATCTAAATCAACTTAATGTCTGAACTAAAGTCAACTCAAATTGAACACCACCCTATTGCATATGGAGAAAAATGCTACCACTAGCTTATTCCATGGCACTTGCAACTACACTAGCCACCTTTACTAACTTATACACTTGATAATCTCCTTAAACCGCATAGATATCAACCTAAACCTCAATAAAATCTATCATGATTTGTGTCTAACATAGAACATCACTGATACAAACTAAGGTGAGAAGCTTAAGCTAAACTTACAACCATGGTATGCATCTAAATCAACAAAGCTAGTGTTTTAATATTTTTGAGGTTTTTGTCTCTAAATGCAAGAAATTCAATGATCTTGACTAGATATGCTCACTAATATCAAATGTAAATTAGGTTGTAATTGAATCAACAATTAATATTACTTATAATTACTAAACTCTTATACATTGTTAATTAGAAATTGATATCACTCATGATTATTAACCACTTCGTCACAATCGCAATAAAGTATGAATAAGAGCATAAGGATTAAAGAGTGTTGAAAAAAATAAATGTCATAAATTTAAGATAAACTTGGCTTTAGATAATATATATGATGGAAGGTTGTTAAAGTAATACCTTAAACTCTACTTAAACCCTCAAAAACATCTCAAAGTCATAATTATAAATAACATAAAGTTTTAACAAAATAATGCATTTTAGAATTGAAAACTAGGTGGCCATTTGAATGGCTAATGCAACCATTTGGATGGGGAATTGGCTATTTTGATGCTTACTTAGCTAGCTCAAAGTTAGAAGCTCATTTTTAGTTGGAAAAAAAAAAAGGGCATTTAGATGGGTATGCTTATGCTTGGCCATTTAAATGGCCAATCTTAGAGTGAAATTTCTATGTAAAGATAAGAGGGCATTTTAATGGGCATGTTAAACCATTTGGATGGCCTCTTGAATAACACATTGTGATTCCTTTTGCTCCAGTAGACAACTCCAATGACCATAGCTCGCAACAAGCTCTTTCTTGGCACTTTATAAGTAACTCAAGTCCATGATTCCATCATCACATTGGAGTAGTTGAAGATTCAAATTATACCTTAATGGTTGAATAATTAGACATCCTTGGGATCGAATACATATAAGACAACTTTGATGACAATGGCTTGTAAAAAGTTCTTCCTTCGCACTTTATAAGAAACTCAGTTCCATGGTTCCATCACCACTTTAGTGTAATTAAAGATTTAACTAGAATCTTAATGGTTGAATAATTAGACATCATCGGGTCAAATATGTGCATGTAAGAATAAAGATGAAAGAAAAACGATAACATAATCAAGGAAAATATTTCATCAATGCTCAAAGTTCTTTCTAGTCATCATAGGCTCGGTTGATCAAACTCATAGGTATTGATAGAGCTTCACGTGATGGCTATGGTACTAAATATTAATTCTCATCTACAAGTTGCATGCCAAACCAACTTGACTCAACTTTCAACTTAACCTTTAACTTGATTTTTATCTATTCATTGTGTGGTTGGTCAAGTAATCTCATAGGCATGAATAGATAATAGTCTGAATGAATAATCAAGCGAAGAAGGGGAGGAAGAAAGTTGGATTGATTGTTACTTAATTTTGGAAATACTTAAACTTTTTCCTATTTCTTAATGTTTAAGATTACCATGTAATACTAAATTTGTTCTTATGTTTTGAGACATAAAAAATTAACAAATTTAGATCAAAGATTTGTATGCAAAAGCTATAAAAAATTTCAGATATGATATTTTCTATAAATAAGCCCATCTAAGTAACTTTGATTTGAATTCTACCACTTAATAAATAGTTCAAATTAATTAGAATGCTTTTGATATATTAGACATGTATATGAAAACATAAATAATATTGTAGATCATAAATATGAATATGCAAGTAAATAAATTGCGTAAAATAAATAGAGTAAGGGATATAAAGATCATTAAGTAATTTATAAAGATTTCTTCTTGTAGATTAATTCTCCTTTCTAATATCAATTGTTAGGGAACCAAATATTTCATAATAAGGTGCTCCACTACTTGAGAAATTAAGATGTGGTATACAGTTTCTATGACTCTACCTTACTTGCCTACTTTCTACTATTAAAGTAATTGCAAGTTTATAAAGTTTCTCCAATTATTCGCTCAAATAGCTATTTGCTAAATTTTAGAGAATGTAGCAACTCTTTTGATGATTATAATGTGATTTGTTACACTTGATAATCAAATTGTATCGTTCGTTTTTTCTCCTTAAGTGTTGTTTTCTAAATCTTTAATCCTTATATAGTATTTATTCTCCAATGTTCAAATGTTGTATACTTGGTAATAGTATTATGCATTAAGTTCGTAATTTTTTCATTTATTATATATGATTCTTCCTTGTTGTCACTTGATTTTCTTCTATGCAAGTTATCTTAACTTTCTCCTTTTGCTAATCACATATATGGAATTTCTCATCTTGACTTTATTTTGTTCTTTTATTTAAATTATGTTCCATGGCCGATGAGATACATTAATCAAATATACTTCTCCTCTTGACTTATAATTTGCACAATTCCCTTTTTTCCTTCTTATTGATAAGCCTTTGCTATTTCCTCAAAAAACTTGGCTTTTGAAGGTCCTTCTCACTTTTGCTTGTAATCATGCTTATAAATAGTCTTGTTTTCAAACTTGTTATGTTTTTGAACTTATCATACTGCCTCTCTTGTTTTTGAACTTCTTTATCTTTTGAATTTTAATTTGTTTTTTATATTTAGAAGTTTCTTATGTTTATTTATACTTTTATTTTCTTTCTTCATCATTGCTTGTTTCATTCTTTTGCTTCTAAAATTGTGCCAACTTCTGCAATTGGCTTTTAACAATTCTACATATGTTTACTTTTGGTTTTAAGTTCCTTATGTTATTTAATTTTTTATCTTCTCTCATGTTGATCAATTCTTTATCTTCTAAATAACTTCACACTCAAGTAGTTTGCTTAGAAAAATTAAGTATGTATATTTCGTTATCATTAAAATGCCTTTCCAAAGGTTTTAACTATAATGTGATGGTATTAAGCTATGGTCCTTCTCCATATTAGTATCCTATGCAAATATGATGTAACTCTAAACTTTATAAAAAAAAACTAACCTCTATCTAGTCATCATGCATTGGATCAATTACATTCTTTAGCAATAGAGGATCAAGATATATACATAGTAGCAAAACATTATAGATGACTTTACCTAATTTATGTATTGATGGATTTTCTTAAATTAAACAAAGAAAATTTTCATTCTCCTTACTATTGTAAGCATCTTTCAATTAAATGGTCATACCTCTTAATCTCAATTAAGGTTTCCTTTGGAATTTTAAGTATGACAACTACTTCTTCAACTTTAGACTACATGATCTCAATTTTCTTTTAGCTTATCCATAGTTTTTATATCACTTGACTTCTCAATCTTCTTAACAACCTCCTTAAGAGCTATTCCATACTCAACTACCTTTATCGTTTCATCCACACTCAACTACCTATTCATAAATTCAAAAGGTTTAAACCTACCAATTTCTCCTTCAAGGGTCACTTAATACTTAACCTTTTCAAGAGTTCCTTAAGGAACACCCATGAATTTCAACTCTTTACTCTCCTTAATGATTTTAGATACATTCTCTTTATTTACCATCATTCACTTGTTTAGAAATCAAAATGTAATGTGGTTACACCTTAAACATTTAAAGTACCCCACATCCTAACTTCTTTTCCCCTTTCCCTTACTTAATATTTCTAGTTCAATTGGTATAATCTTATTAGACTCTTCTCTCTCAAGCTTCTCCTTAAGCACCTTCTTTAGATTCCCTCTCAACTCAATGTTCTATCACAATCTTAGTTGTAACCTTTTTTAATGCTCCCTTATGACCCCTATGCTTCTACTTCATCTTATACACTGGTTCATCTTATCTTAGTAGACTCATTTTTCGGTTCTAACACAAAAGGTTTCACAAAGGGCTTAAACTTCTAAATCAATTTCATCCTCGTTTGTCTTTGAAGAGCTCTAAAGCTTGCATCTAATTTCCCTATGGCATTCTCTACTTTAGTCAATACTCATTGTACTCTTCTTTCCTTCTTAAGGTCCATAAATTCATATACTTCATCTTCCCTAACATCTCCCCTAACACAATTCACAAATATAGCTCTCTTAAAAATTTCATCAAACACTTAGTGTGCTTCTCTTACCCTTAACTACAATCTTCACAACTTCGATGTGCAACTTAATAGTCATGTAACACAATCATTTCCTACTAATTATAACTCTACCAAAATGCTAAAAAAAAACCCTTACAACACCCACTAATAACTACAATGCAACTTCCATATTATACAATCCACAACAATCATAACACATAGTACCTTACCTATTAATAATTTCAACATAAGACTCAATACTTTGAAACTCCACAATAACCAAAAACATAAATATTGATAGCAACTTCTAACGTAAAATAACGAAAGTTTTCAACAAATTAGAGTAGAAGAAGTCATATTTACCTCAAACATGTTGAACCAAATGCTTTGATACCATTAAATATATTACAGTCATAGTAAGAAGCTCAAACCAAACCTACAAGCTATGGCACCCAAGATGATGAACTAGATTGGATAAATTTCTAATATTTTTGGGTTTTTAGTTTATTAGTGGAGAATTGAAAGGGATGTAGAAGCAAATAATAGTAAAGATGTACAGTAACATCAAATATAAATTAGGTTTATATCTAAGTAGGTGTTTGAGAAGTTTACAGGCACTAAAGTAGACTTGTGATGCTAGAGGAATAATTAATCCTAATAATGGGTTTGCGACAATCTCAAGAGATTGATAAGAACCAATGATTAAAGAGAAAATGCACAATAATTAATTAGAGACTTAATGAGAGTTCATATAGAGGGTTATAATAAGGGCTTCAATGAATGTCCTCAAACTTTTAGTAAACCTAAAACAAGGTAAATACATAAATAAGCATAAAGTTCATAAAGATAACGTCACAACAATGTGTAGTTTTAATAGTTTGGAATGAAACTACCATTTGAATGGTAGTTAAGTTACCGTTTGGATGATATTAGGTCACCATTTAAATAGTAGGGCTGAATATTGTGAGCATAGAAGATTTTCACCCACCATCTTAATGGTAGAGGGGGTACCATTTGGATGACAAGAGAATCATGAGCACATACAATCTTCGCTCATCATTTAGACTACCATTTAGATGGCGAGGAAACAATCATCTAAATGGTAGCCATGAACAACTTGAGTGTAGAATTATGATCACCACCATCTAAATGCTAGATGTATCCCGTATAACTAGTTATGTCAAGAAATTAACCATTTGGATGGCTAAAGACCACCAAACAAGCACAACCCTTAAGCCATTTATCTATAGAAGCAATGTAATTACTATCCGATCTGTAATTTAATTACCATTTGGACAATAGTTCCATTTCATACTTATAAAACTATGTAATTTCATTATTTTATCTTTATAAACTTTATACTTGTACGTGTTTGCCATTAGACTGGGGTTTATTTAAGGCTTAAGAACTATTTCTTATTGATTAGAACCCTCATTATTAGGTGATCCCTCTTTTGAGTCTCTAATTCATTATTAAGTATTTTTATCTTTAATCTTTAGTTCTTATCGATCTCTTGAGATTATGGCAGACCCATTATTAGAATCCATTATTTCCTTTGGAACCCTAAATCTATTTTAATGCTAATAAGCTTCTAAACAACCCACTTAGATTTAAAATTAGCTTGCATTTGACATTATTGTGCATCTTCAATGTTATTTAGATCCATGTCCCTTCCATTTTTCCATTAAATGCCTAAATTCCAAAGATATTGGTTCATCATCTCGAGCACCATAAGTGCTAAGTTTGCTTTGAGCTCCTTCTTATAACTGCATCAATCATTACCACCAATTTTCCCATATCTAACTACTACAACACTGCTTGAGAGGAAGGAAAAGACAAGAGAATTAGTCTAATGAGTTTGTGTAGTAGTAGAGCAAACCAAATCGAAGTGTTGATGGGTCTTTATTAGGTTTGGATTTAGAGGTTAGGTAGCTTTTAATTTACAATTAAGCATACGATAAGTTAAAACCTACTATACCATGTTTACTTTACAATATGAACTTGATATTACACTGAATTCTTCTTATGGAACTAAAAAAAATATTAATATTTATTCCCCTTCCATTTTGTAGCATAAATAAAATCTATTAATCAAAACCCCAAACTACTCTTCTTTCTAATCACCATCTCACAAATTCCATCACTATCACCATTACTACTACTATACCACCACCAACATAACTACCATCATTAGCATCACCACTTCTACCATGATCATCAGATTACCTCCACCATCGCTACAATTATTGTCACCACAACTATTACAATGATAGCTATCATAGTTATTAGTGTCATCATCATCACCAAATTATTATCACCATATCATTACCGCCATTATCACTACACCATCTTCATTATTATTATTACAACTCAACAACCTTATACACTACCACTATCGTTACTAATTTGAATATATTATTATTATTATTGCTATAACTACACCATCATCAGCATCACCACCACTACTATTGTGACAAGTAAGTCTGTTGTATTATTAACATCTCTACTATGCTATGCTGTCATCACCACCATCACCATTTTATAGCCACCACCTCTCATCCCTACTACAACTACTATTGTATTATTACATACCACTACCATCATGGTGCTTCACTATTCCTAAGGAGTCAACACGATGATAATATATGATGGTGGTGGTGTAATAGTTGTGGAGGCAGTGGAGGTGGTGATGGTGGTTGTAGTAATGGTAAGATGGTCATTGTGATGGAATGAGAAAATATAGCTAAATAAATGTGATATAACATAAGTAATATAATTCTCAAAATGATGTATCTAGTGTAGTACTAGTAAATAACAAAACATACATAAAAAAAAAAAAATTGCTAGGTACAACATAGTACAAAAAACTTATATTGTATAGTTTTCCTTATGTTATGCTGTGTTATTCTTCTTATCCTATAATATACTAGAAACCAAATGTTATCTTAAAATTTGTCTTCTTTCTTTCAACTATTACAAACTACTTTACTATTCTATATTATATTTTTAATTTAAAAAGAACACTTAATTCAATTTTTTTGACTTAACAATCATAAAAGAATTTATCAGATGTGCATATTATAATTATTAAGAATTAGATAAGATTAAAGAAGAGGTATGGAAAACAAAACATTTTTCATCCTACCTCTTGATTGTGAATTCTCAATGGAGGGATTTGGGCTTATGTTTAGCTTGATATTACTGACTTAGGCCTACACAAGTAGCAAACGTAAGCTATTAGGGGATGCTAGAGGTTTCTTTGACACTTCAATGCTCAAGTCAATGAGATAGACAAGAATAAACAACCATTAAGGAGAAAAAGAGAAGTAATGGTTTGACTTCAAGTCCCCTTACTTTGAGGGGGTCCAAGGTTATTCATGGGAAAGAGGATGTAAGGATTGATTTGGCAAGTGAAAGCTTAGGAGCTTCTCATGTCTTAGATCTAAGTAGGGTGGATTTTGCATGCAATCTTCTTGCTATATTCATTTGTCGCCTTCTCTTCCTTTTCCTTTTAGATAGATGGATAATAAGCCAAGCTCAACTTCGGAAGGCTTAGGGAGAAAATTGTAAACCTCATGAAAATTAAATAATAGTAAAGGACAATAAAATGGAAATAAATAAAGGTCGAGGGTAGTAGCGAGTAATAAACTTTTTACAAGAGGGATAAGGTGGTTATTTCATGCTTAAGTATAAAAGGGACTTATTTTGACCTAAGGGTCTCATTCTTGTAATTGTGTTTCTATAAGACTCTCTCAAAGACTCCAACAAAAGTTAGAATAAGGTAAGTATAAAGAAATATTTATCATTTAATTTGATGAGTTAAAACTCTACATTGACCTTAGAAGGTGTATGAGCTATAGGAAGATTGATTTTAGGAAAAGAAGTATAGAAGTTGAAGAGTTGTGCAAAACCTTAAATTGATAAGGTATTGCGTAACTTTATATTAAGAAGAAGGAACTGCAATTGATTTCAGTTATTATATGTGCAAAATCAAGAACTGCAATTGGATTTAAGGGGTTTTACATCTTATCCTTGTGGCAAGAGTAGTGAATAAGATACATCATTATCTTTGTTGCTATTGTTGTTTCGATCTTTAGTTTAGGAACACACTTGAGTGTTATGTTGTGTTTAAGTGATGAGAAAGATAAAAACTAGAGAACTTTTGAAGTATTGGATACATTAAGATTGAATGGAATGGACCGGAGAGGTTAAAATTGAAAAAGAAAAGAAAATATCGATTAAGGAGGACTATGGGCAAGATCACGAGCATGAATCTACTCATTAGCCCCTTTACATGGACTTTGTATTAGAACATAAAGAGAAGAAAATTATTTATGAGAGGACTACAGCTAAGAACATGGTTGTGAACTTAAGGCATGAACTTATAGCTTGAGAAAGATTACAGGTGTGAACTATTGGTTTAAGTTTAAGGAAGGATCATGGTCTAAGAATATGACCATGAACTTGGGGCATGTTCTTAAAGCTTTTCTTTTTCAATTGTTTCTTATTCCTATTCTTCCCTTAAACCTAACCTAACCAATTCTAAATACATTTAAGAGTCTAAATTGATCCTAAAGCCTTAGATTAAGCTAAAATTCGGATTCAACAGCATAGTAAGATAATTAAATGAACTTAGTTAAAGTAACATAGAGGAAATAAAAACTAAAATAAGTTATTCTTATGTGTGTACTTTAGGCGATAACATTAGAAAGATTTCTAAGTTAAATACTTTCAGTTGTTCACAAGACCTAGGTTCGTGTAACCATTGTTAGTTGGTTGTGCTTGTATAGTATAGCCACTATTAAATTGGACTAATAAATATTTCGGCTAAATTATGCTTGTTGCTTATACTTAGCTAGGATTAAGGAGTCATAGTACTAGTGTCCTTAAGGTGGTACCTTATTAATCCTTAGGCAATATTATCCTGAGTGGAGTTTACCTTAAATATAATATGAGATAGATTAGGTTAGTGATTAGGGGTCATAGTACTAGTGTCCCAGTACTAAGTAGGTTAGGTGGTGTCTAGGGGCCGTAGTGCCAGTGTCCTAGTACTTATTTAGACTAAGGTCGCAATGCCAGTATTTTGAGTTAGGAACTGTAAAGTAAAGTTATGAGTTACTCTGAGTTTAGGGTTAGTTGCAAATGATCCTAGGTTGTACTATTTATTGGCTAATAAAATATAATTAAATGAATCGGTTGTTATTCTTGTTGTATAATTGCATGTGATATCATGTGTGTGATGCACGGCATGCATGTATGTTTGTGGGTTTTTGTATTAGGCTTTAACTTATCCCATACTATTTTTTAGGTGTAGGTATTTAAGCAAAAATTGATGGAAATATTGAGTTTGGAGATTACCAATGAGACTACTAGGTTGGGGAGCGATAATTAGTTTTACTGTTATAAACTTAACATCTAAGCTAGGTTCGTTGAAATTTAATTGACTATAAATACCTCTTTTTCAAGAGCTTAAGAAAATTTATTTAGTAGTTGTTACGATTTTAGCTAAAGAAATAAAATTCTATGAGTTATTTAGAGACTTTACAAATGTGTTGGAGTTTTTAGTTAAAAGTTTAGCTTGACATGTTAGTACAATATTAAGGATAAGTAGTGATTTGTGGCAGTCCTAAGTTTGGAGGCGTTACAAAGTTGCACTATTAATCATTACTGCTTATTGTCTTTGCCAAAAGTCGATAGAGAGGGTAAATCATAGTAAGGTTTTATAGGGTAAGAGCAAAGGTTGTTGATAGTTTGTGATTTGGTCAAGGAAAGAGAGGTTGTCAAGTAAGGTTACCGAGTGGTCAACTGGCCTTTGAGTTATATGAGGCTCCTCTCATGTACTTAGAGCATGGTTATCAAACTGAGCAAGCTCTTTAGCACTAGATGTTTAAGGTAAAGTTAAACTTAAGGTAATTTGAAGCTCATTGCTTGTGTTAGAGGTGCTAAGCTACGATATGGGTGCTTGGGTGGTAGCCAAGCTGAGCAGTGTACTTAAGCACAAGTGGCACTTTAGTTTTTGAAGAGAGTTGACAAGTAGTCAACTGGTAAGGAACTTGCTCTACCCTTCATTCTAATATGAGAGGAAGAGGGAAGAGTCGTGTTGAGCACATTTTGCATGATGGTTACACTTCTATTAACTATCAATCACTTTTGATGTGTAGGGGTCACGTATCAATTAGGGATTGGATGTGCCCATACATATACTATAGCCATAATAACATGATGGTAGTGTAGGAAATCTTATCCATTGGTGCTCTCTAAATGGGGACATTTAGACGATTGCTGAGTCAAAGCAATATTTTGGAGTCTATGATGTCTTTTTGCATGTCTTCCTTTCTTCGAGCTTATATCTTATATAAGGAGGGTTGTGGCTATTGAGTTGAAATTTTGGTTTCTTTCCTTTTTTCAACCCAATTTCTTTTTTTAACCCAATTTATATTAAGTTCAAACCACTTAATATAAACTTCTTGATCAAGCTAAGAAAAGGTTTTACCTTATGAAAATAGTTTTTTGAAAAAGGAGTTGCCACCTGATCAAAATCAGGATAAAGTAAAATTAGAGTCCATGAGTGGATAGACTCTAACTTTAACTACTAGTCCACGGGTTTTCTAAAACTAGTTTAGAAAATAGAAACAAAAGATCAAACGAGCTTGGAGGTTAACTTATTTAATACCTAAACAGTTTCCATAAAAAAATCCATGAAATAATTAAGTGAGCTTTTAATTTTATTTTCAAGTAAAATAAGCTTTTCTCTTTTATTTTATTTGAAAAATGAAAAGGATTTTGTTTTAAAAAAAATGGAAAAATAAGTTTTTTTAATTTATTTTGGACTGTCCAAAGTGCCTACATACCCATGAAGTAAGATCAAGCCCACATAATTCTAAATTTATGGAAACTTTAGTCTATTAGTTCATTTTACTTTTAAAAAACTCTTTTCAATTTAAGTTCTTTAAATTTTATTAATTTAAAAAAAGAGAGGGTTTTTTGGTCCATTTTTGAAAAACTCTAAAGAAACCCCTAAATTTTGGAAAAAGCCAACTTATTTTTTTATTCATGATAAACAATTTTTCTTTGTGTAGGAAAAAAATTTATTAAAAAAAATAAAATAAAAACCTTTTATTTTGAAAACCAATTATTCTTGTGAATTAAACCATATGTAGAATCATGTAAAGAGAACATAGAAATTACCTAAACACATTATGCAATAAATATTATTAAAGCATTTAAACATAACAACATACTAACAACAAAGCAATTATTAACACGCTAAGTTACTAATTAACTAACAAGAGCATTATTATTATTTTTTTTAATTTTTTAATTTTTTTTACAATGTCATCATGCAAAAACAAGTTTATTTAATTTAACATGCTTATGGCAAAAGACACTAATTTATTTATTAAGTAACACCTAAACATGCTAACTAGTTTATAAAAACGTAATCATGCTAATTATTTGTTAATTAAAGTCTAAACACCTAAATTATTTATTAAAGCTTAATTATGCAAATATGGCAATTATTTTTATTTTATTAAAATCTAAGCATGTTAACTAAACATGATATAAAGTATATTAAAGTTAACCATCATGCAAAAACTAAAATCACATAAAAACATATTATTCAAGTAAAAACATGTCAAGACAAGATCAAAACATTTATAAATTTTTTTTTTTTGAATTTTTCAGATTTTTAAAAAATTTTTTTGAATCAACAAGTAAGACAACATACAAAGAGAGAAAAACTTTACTCAAGCATTGTTTAAACCATGGTTTATTTAGTAGCGATTTGGCTAATTCTTGAGGTGAGTTGACAGTTTCAGACTCTTAAGACACTAATCTTCAAAACTCTTAAGTCAATTTTTGAAAGTATCAAGCTTTCCTCCTTCAATTTCCTTAGAAACTTCAATTAAATGATGAACAAATTCTAAAATTACCTACAAAACTTCAAATTCAAATTAGTTCAACTCAACGCAAAATTGAACGAAACCACCTATTGGACCTTGTTATAAGATGAATATAGAATATTTCACTATTTTATCTTAGATTGATTTGCCCTAAAATGAGAGAAATCAAAGAAAGAAAGTAGATTTAGCATTATAAACACCTAGAGAGAGAAACCATCAATTGCATGTAATTAAGAGTTTTCCAATGGTTGTGTGTATTAGGATGAAAAGAAGGGACCTTTATTTATAATGTTGTGTCGAAATTCCTCCCTATGAGACTTCTAATTTAGAGAAAAATTGAATCTTTTATGATAATGGAAAGTTCTTGTGTATATCTTGGTTTTCTCTAATTTGGCCAAAGTTGATCACGTTTTTACATGAATTAATGGAAAACAAATGTGCACACGTGTAATAAAAGATGTCTTTGCATATTAGGATTAGGTATCTCATGGCATCTTGCAAAGATATGTTTCAATTCATCCAAACAAAATTTAAGTGCAAAATATTCACTTTTAATGGACACCCAATTTGTCATTTTTATTTCTCTAATTTCTTTTGAGAAAAATTTGAAATTTAGACATACCCAATTAGTACACTTTGTATCTTTCCATTTGCTATTTTTCCAAAATTTTTTATGGAAAAAAATGCATCGAAATTAGATAGAAGCTACTTAGGTACACTTGCGTTTTAAAACTGGTACTTTTTGTTTCTCAACTAAGAATGTAGGGAAAGGCGAAAAGGAAGTTTGACTTGGTTAACCTATGTGCTACGTGGCACGTTAGGAGTAGACCACATGTCACCACATGGTGCCTAGTCATTCAACACATAGCACTATGTCGGTGACACTTGTTGATCGAAACTTAGTGCCATGTAGTACTCCATGTGTCTAACACATGGTTATTTCTCAAGTTGCCACATGTCTCCCTTCTCCTTTTTTCCTTTCTTTTTCCTTTTTCTTTGTTCCTCTTTCTTAAAATTGATAATTCGTATTTCTATGTTTAAATAGGTTGGTGTATGAAAAAACTCAACCTTTGATACAACCCATTTATTATTCTTATGTAAAAACCTAAACTTGTAATCTATCGTGTCTCATGTCCATCTTGGACAGTTTATCTCTTATCATAATTGTATATATTTATTAAAATTTATTAATTGTATATAGTATATATTTATTAAAAGTTATTAATTAGATAATTCAATGATTTACTATTTTATTTGTGCTTGTCAAAATAGTATATAACATATAAGTAATGTTAAACTGGCTTATGAGTGTGTAAATTGAATAATGTATGGCAAATGGATGAGATACAAATTATGTTCTATTCTTGAAGTCTACAAAATGCAAAAGCAATTACTTCTACATTGAAATGATATTTTATTTGTTAAGTTACATTACTGAATAAAAAATATATGGATATGTATGTATTGGTTATTGTTTTCCCTTTTCATGAAACTCACTTACTTTTAGAAGCACTATGCAAGTATCTAAATTGGATTATAAAATATTATATCTATTAATAGGAATCAAGGACCAATTACAAGATCTTGAGCTTGAGGGCTCAATGGCTTAGTTAGCTAAGCTGCCTAGAAGCACCTAACCTTAGAAAAAGAAAAGTTCTTTCCAGTTAATCAGATATATCTCCCAAGCTCCCCCAATCCGTTCACTATTTCATGAGTAGAGGAAGATCCCATTAACATTGCCGACCCCTATAAGAGCCAAACATTGAACTTACTTGATTCCAAGCTAACAGATGTTCGAGCTCAAACCAACCCAATGCTGAGATGACCTGCCAACTGTAAACTCTTAAGTTTTGACTTTCTAAGCAAGTACTCCATAAGCTCCTAACTTGCCAAGCTGTTGACCTAAGACTAATCTAGTCAGCTTTACACTGCACCCATTATCCGTTTAGACCAAAGAATTGAGAGACTGATATGTATCCTCTCTCTAACAATTGTACTATCTTAGTAAAGGGGATTCCATTTTTTGTTATTACCACTTTGTCCTTTCTTTGTAATCATTTTCTATTTCAAGTAGGTATATAATTTCATCATTAGAGAGATCCTAAGACTTACCCTAATTGGGCAACATAAATATCTCCGCTTGTAATAGCTGCAAGAAAGAGAATAGTGAATATTCAGTACATTTCTTTTTAAGCTAAGTATTTTCTTGCTTGCTCTCTCTTTAATCTTATCTAACCTATCCTTTGAGTGTGGATTGGTGGCGAGTGACCTCTTGTTACACTTGTGCATCATATCAAGTCTAGCTTGAGTTTGTGTGAGGCATTAGTACATCATATCCATCGTCAATGCATGGGACAACTCAATATTTAACTATCACTTGTTATTGGAACTATCTTGCAGTTCGGACCCATTGATTCATGTGATACCTTCGACCATGTGTTCATCTACAATTGTTGCTCGTATCATCTCAGAATCAAAGCTTGGCTACATTCGTGTAAGTTTTGCCATTTTGTGTTCTTTAGTAACTATGTTGTAGTAGTGTTATGTGTTGAGTAATGTTCATTAGGATTTAAAATACTAAGGTTATTTGTAGTAAGTGTGAGATTGCTTTGTTTTCCCTTATTTCTACAGTTATGAAACATAGTGTATGTGGACTTTATTTAGTCTACGACTGTCTTGAGTATTTTTTATAATGTTTACTCTTAGTCGAGGCAAGTATTGTGGATTTGAAGTTTGAGGTTGGATTTTGAGGAAGGTTTTGTATGTTTTAGACGAGCTTTTGAATGGACATAGTGGTTCATCAAAGTCTTAAACAATGTCAGATTCTAGTATTCAAGGAACTCTTAGAAATCAAGAGAGTAGTGTTCGTAATGGTGAAGGCCAACAAGGGAGTTATATACCCTAATATGTGGATGAAAGATTAGACAGGCTCGCTGACCTAGTGACTAGCCTAGTAACTACTATAAATGAGGACAGATATTGAGCTAGAGATTACCCGAATATAAGCTGAGCAAATAGACTACCCAAGAGAGACAATATCCAACTTAGCTGAGCTAATTTCCTAATTCAATCACATCTAGTTGGAGGAGTAGATAGAATTACTCTATGAAGGCTTGTAATGGAAGAAACAGAAGAGGAGGATAAGGAGTTAGGTGATGAGGAAGAGGAGTACTATGAACCTAAAGAAAGAAATGTCTAAGCCTTAAGGGTAGAAGGATTGAGATTATAAATTTCAAGCTTCTTTGGTAGTTACGGTGCTGAGGACTATCTAGATTAGGTAAATAGGATAGAGAAGCAATTTGAGTGGTATGAAGTTCCTGAAAATGCTAAAGTAACACTTGCTACCTTAGAATTCACAAGATATGCCGCCCTGTGGTGAAAGAATTTGCAAGCTGCATGATGAAGAGAAGGAGAGAGGGAAGTCGGAGAATGGGGTGAGATGAAAAGAGTGATGAGAAGGAGATTTGTCTCGAGCTATTATCTATAGGATGCATTCAAAAGATTACAAGAGTTGAGATAAGGAGGATCAAGCATTGATGCATATGTGGAGTTCCAAATGTTGATGATTCATTGTGAAGTTATAGAGACAGAGTAGCACTGAATGGGTAGATTTTAAGCCCCTGTTAGTCAAGCTACCCTAAGTCAACCTGTAAGATCAAAACCAAGTAAAGCTACTAAAATCTAACCTATTTTAGTCACTCGAGTTGAGGAAAAACAACCTTAAAGGAGATTTGAGGAAGGATAAAGCTCAAGAAGAAAGCTAAGTGAAATTAGATGCCTCAAGTGCTAGGGACTTAGGTATATGGCTACTTAATGCTCGAACAGAAGGGTAATGGTGGTGAAAGGTAAAGTACTAACCAAAGAGGTCAATAACATGGACAAGGAGGTTAAAAAATAGAAGGAATCTAGATAAGCTGACTAGTCCAAGAGCAAGAGGCTATCTATAGTGAAGAGGGTAACTTCATGCCTACAACCATGGTGTTAAGATGAGTAATGAGTGTGAGTCCAATACTTGAGGACGAGTAGTAAGAGAATTAGTTTCACATTGGTTGTAAGGTTAATGGGATGTTGTGTGCCCTTATTGTTAACGGTGGTAGTTGTACTAATGTGGCGTTTGCATTTATGATCCAACAGTTGAAACTGTCGACCATATATAACCCCAAACCTTACAAGTTGCATTAGATTAATGATAAAGGAGTCCTGCAGGTAACTAAGTAAGTTATAGTGCTAATCTACATCGGAAAGTACTAGGATGAAGTTCTTTGTAAAGTGTTTCCTACGAGTGCTTCATATATTCTTTTGGGAACACTATAGATGTTTGATAGACATGTGAACTATGATGGGAAGAGAAATACTTATTCTTTTGAACATGAGGGAAGAAAGGTGAGATTGAATCCCATGTCCTTGGAATAAGTCAAGACTATGTAGGCTTAACTAAGCCGAGCCCTGAAGAAAGAGACCCTAGTAATGACATTTGCCGAGCTATTGAGAGAGATGAAGCATAGCAAGCCGACCTTCCTATTGGTTAAGAAGTTGCTTAAACTAAGGGTTTTGAATGATGAACTAACGACTAAGGTGAAAGACCTACTAAAGGAATTTGCCGAGCTGTTTACTAATGAACTACCAAAAGTTGTACTACTGACCAAAGGAATTGAGCATGGTATAGATCTAGAACCAAGAGCTGCATTACCAAACAAGCCCACATATAGGCTAAAACCTGAAAAGGTTACCAAGCTCCAAAGGCAAGTGGATGAATTGATGGAAAGAGGATATGTAAGGGAGCCCTTAAGTCCATGCATTGTACTAGCCTTATTGGTGCTGAAGAGTGATGGTATATAGTGCATGTGCGTGGACAATTGAGCCATCAACCAAATCACTATCAAGTATAGATACCCCATGCATTGACTTGATGACATGCTTAACGAGCCAAATGGAGTGAGGATCTTCTCTGAGATCGATCTTAAGTCTGGTTACCATCAAATTAGAATGTAGGAAAGAGATGAGTGGAAAACTGCATTTAAGACTTGCCATGGGTTGTGTGAGTGGCTAGTGATGCCCTTTGGATTGTTAAATGCGCTGAGCACTTTTATGAGGTTAATAAACCTTGTGCTCCGAGAATTGATTAAAAAGTTTATCGTTGTTCACTTTGACAATAGTCTTGTTTATAGCCACGACTTGGAGACACTGTAAGCATCTCCAAGCTATTTTTGCTAAACTTTGAGCTAAAAAACTATATGCCAATATGAAGAAGTGTGACTTCTAATGACCTAAAGTAGTCTTCTTAAGGTTTGTCATGAGCGGAGGTGGCATATGAGCTAATGAAGAAAAGGTAAAGGCGATCACTAAGTGGCCAGTACCAACCTACTTTGCCGATGTGCAAAGTTTCCACGGCTTAACATCATTTTATAACTGTTTCATAGGGAATTTCAATACTATTGTAGCCATATTCATCAAGTAGTCGAAGAAGAGCATTGAATTCAAATGAGGAGAGAAAGAGCAATGGAGTTTTGAGGAGGTGAAGAGAAGGTTGACCATTGCTCCTATCCTAGCTCTTTCGAGCTTTAACAAAGTGTTTGAAGTAGAGTATGACACATCTGGATTAGGCATAGGTGCCAAGCAAATGCAGGAGGGCTAACCCATTGCCTACTTTAGTGAAAAGCTTTGAGGAGCTGCACTCAATTATTTTGTGTTTGATAAGTTCTACTCCTTGATTTGAGCTCTAACTATTTGGTAACATTACCTATTGTCAAAGGAATTTGTGATTTACACTGATCATGAGTCAATAAGGTATCTAAAGAGCTAATCAAAATTATCTAAGAGATAGGCCAAGTGGATTGAGTTCATAGAGGGATTTTCTTATGTAATTAAGTATAAAATTGGCAAGAACAATGTAATGGTTGATGCCCTATCATGATGACATACTCTCTTAACTAAACTCTAAACGAGAATTCTTAGGTTCTCAGTTGTTAAGGATTTATATGCAGAGGATACACACATTGGTTCGATTTATGTTTGATGCAAGCATGGCCGGGCTATTGATGATTATCATAGGGTGGATGAGTACCTATTTAGAAAAGGGAAGTTGTACATCTTGACCTATTCTATGTTAGAATTACTAGTACTTGAGGCACATGGAGCAAGATTAGTTGGTCATTTTAAGAAGGCCTACATTCATGAGGTGCTTAGTTCAAGATTGTTTTAGCTTAAGAAGATGAGAGACATATAATCTATGTTAGAGAGATGTGCTACCTTTGAAAGAGCAAAGAGTCATGGTAAACAAGGACTTTAATTGCCACTGCCTTTCTGACCAGACCATGGTTCAAGCTGAGCATGGATTTCATGCTAAGCTTGCCAAGGACATCTCCATCATGGTTGTAGTAGACCGTTTCAGTTGGATTGCACACTTTGTGCCATACAATCAGACTAACGATGCTTTAGTTATTTCTTTTCTCTTTTTACTAGAGGTGGTAAAGCTATATGGAATGCTTGGAACCACAACATCTAATTAGGACCCCGAGTTCTTAAGTCATTTTTAGAAGACCCTTTAGAAGCGATTGTAGATCAAACTATTGTTTAGTAAGTCCTACCACCTACGAACCAATGGCTTGACTGAGGTCGTCAATAGGACCTTAGGAACCCTACTACGAGTTGTAGTTGAAAGAAACCTAGCTGATTGGGACATGTACTTACCAATAATTGAGTTTGTCAATAACAAGACCAACTATGGTATAATAAAGAAATCACCCTTTAAGGTTGCCTCTGGATACAACCCTAAGCTCTTACTCAATTAGATTTCCCAGCCTAGTTAGCTTAAGGATCAATAAGTTGTAGAAAGATCAAAAGCCATATGAGCAATGTACCAGAAGGTCATGACCATCTGTCCCATGCTACTTCTAAGCTTGCAAGAAGAGGCTAAGGAAGAAAAATTAAAGAATTCTAGGTTAGTGACTTAGTATGGATACACCTCGATAAGGATTAATTCCATAACCTAAGGAAGAGCAAGTTGTCCTTAAAAGCAAATGGACCTTTCAAAGTGATCAAAAAGATCAAACCTAATGCTTATAGGATAGAGTTACCTGAAGTTGACCAGGATTTGATCTCAAATCTCAAACAACATGGAGGGGATGATAGGAATCAAGGACCAATTATAAGATCCTAAGCTTAAGGGCCCATTGCCTTAGTCTGCCAAACTGCCTAAAAGGACCCGACCTTAGAAGAACAAAAGTTATTTTGGGTCGATCACATATATCTCTTAAGCTCCTACAATTCCTTCACTATTTCATGAGTAGAGGAAGATCCCACTAACATTGCTAACTCCCATAAGAGTTGAACATTGAACCAACCTGATTCTAAGCTAACTGATGTCTAAGCTTAGATTAATCCAATGCTGAGCTGACTTGCCGACCATGAACTCCCAAGTTCCAACTTGCTGAGCAAGTACTCCCTAAGCTCTTAACTTGTCAACCTAAGACTAATCTAGTCAGCCCTATGCTGTAACCATTATTTGTTTGGACCATAGAATTGAGAGGTTGACATGTATCCTCTATTTGACAACTGTATTGTCCTAACAAGGGATATTCCATTTTCTATTAATACCAAATTGTCCTTTCTTTGTAATCATTTTCTATTTATGTAGGTATCAAATTTTGTCATTAAAGGGATCTTAAGATTTGCCTTAGTTGGGCCATATAAATATCTCCACTTATAATAGCTATAAGAAAGAGAATGGTGAATATTCAATACATTTCCTTTTAAGCTAAGTATTTTCTTACTTGCTTTACCTTTACTCTTATTTAGGCCATTGTTTGAGTGTAGACTGGTAGTAACCTCTTGTTATACTTATATGCCATATCAAGTGTAGGTTAAGCTCGTGTGAGGCGTTGGCGCATTATAACCATCGTCAATGCACAGGAACCCCATCTCAATATTTGAATATCACCTATTATTTGAACCATCTTGTGGTTCAGGCCTATTGGTTCGTATGATACCTTCAGTCGTGTGATCATCCATGATTGTTGCTCATTTTATCTATAATGGCTAAAAGCATGAAAATAAGATACAAGTCACTTAAATATAAATTTTCTTGATAAAAAGCTATTACAAGTTTAGTAATTGATGTTCACCAATCATAATCATACCTAAGTCCAACCATATGTCCACACAAATGAGGCTTGTATTCCAATTATCCATGGAGTTGAAATCAACATCCCAAGCTTAAATAAAAAAAAAAAAAGACAAAACAAAACAAAACAAAACTAATATCACTAAATTAACTGGAATCATAGCTTGAAGGAAGCTTGCTACTAGAGTTGATTTCTAAATTCATGACATTTTTTATAAAATCTTCAAGAGAGACTCAAAGAATTTGCACATAACAAAAAAAAAAAAATTGTATGAATAATATGAATTATGTTGAAAATTTACAAAGAATGGTTTAGTTTACTACCTTCTTCTCCAAAGAGCAAATCTTTTATACATAAAAGAGCTTCTACAATATCTAGCTTTAATGAGCTACAATGTTGATCAAGCATTTGACCTTTAGTACTAAATGTTGATTGTGAAGCTACTGTAGAAATTAGTATGATTAAGAGATTACATACCATTTTTGCAACTTGAGAATATCATAATTGATTAGTTTTCCAATAACTTAACACATCTAATTCGACATCATATGCTGCTCTTCATCAAAATGTAACTCTAGTTTACATCTTGTAGTACTCTTAAGGATTTGCATGCTTTTAATAGATTGGAATTCTTATACAAGGTAAAAAATTGCAGGCATCATATGAAATAAAAATAACTTTGAAAAGTGTAGAAATAGTTATGCAATCATAAAAAATAAAGTTACCTGTAAGCAATGCTGTTAGACCCAACTCGGATGGTTGACTTGGAGATATCAAAGGATCAAAGGCTAAGGGGTCAAACCGAGTTCAACTGAGGATCAACCCAAGGTCAATATAAGTATAAAAAATAATTTATATTTTAATTATTAATGATAAGAAATATGAAGTTATAATAACTAATTAGCAAAATTATTAGAATTATTATAACTCTAATAGCATTATGAATATTTGTAATGTTACTATTTTTGATATTTCATATATACCTAAATATATATATGTGTGTGTGTATATATATATATATATGTATGTATGTATGTATGTATATACGTATGTTGTTCACTTGGATCTATGTTGGTCTTACATCTCATAAATTATGATAAAAGAATGTTTTTCGAATTTTGGTATTAGTTCTCAATGTTTAATCTCCCTATCAAATTCTTTGGAAAAAAAAAATCTCCCTCTTAAATTCCTTTAACTACAATAAAAGTATATTTAAAGGACATAAAATTGATCATGATGTAGGGGATATATATTTAAAGGACATGTATTTAGAAATTTGCTATGCTATTACGGGAAAAATATAATAAGACCACGAAGTACCTTATTTGCTTTATTGATTATGATGCAAGGGAGGTAAAATTTAATAAGATTAAATTTGTTTATTTTGAATTTGATTTATTATTATAAGAGATTTGACTTGTATCTCTAGTAATTCTTGAACTTGTATTGCAAATTGCAATAATCTATTTTTGTGGGAGTCCTACATTGTTTAGTTGAAGGATAAACATGACACTGATATCTTACATATATTACCTCCTTCTTAGTGTAGTAGGCAAGTAGGCCACTGTATGTGGTTAGGTTTTTTATTTCTTTTAATTGAAACCCACATAATAAATGTCTATAATAAGTGCTTGTAATAAATGGCAACGAGTACTTGTAGTATTTGTTTTCTTTCAATCTTAATTTTTTTTTTCAAGTGTTGCATTTTTTACTGTTTGACTCAGATGGGCTAGCCATGTTGCGATTTGGCCATAAGGGTTAACTAGGTCAATATGGTTTAGTGCATATTCGGTCTTTAAAGAGGGATCAACCCGTTCCTATAGGTGGTTCCGGTTGAACTTGATCGAATTGGCCGAGCTGAGATAGTTCAAGTTTAACTACATTGCCTATAAGTTGTTACCCCATTCATTGTTTATACATTCTTTACCTTTTGATTTACTAGTACCCACATTTTGATATGAAGTTACACCTTCTTTCTTTGCATACTCATCAAAGAGAGAGAATAATACTCTTTTAACTTTTGTAAACTCATTTGAGTCATCTCCATAAATCCTCTAGTAACTTCGCTCAACAAAATCAAGTTTATATCATGGCTCTAATGTAATAGCAATTGCCAAAATCAAATTGAACTCATGCCAATACTTTTCAAATTTCAAAAACATCTTAATTTCTATATCTATCAAATATGCTTCACTTCTTCTCATGTTATTATTCAATGCTCTATATGCCCTAAAAACCAAGGGAAAGTACAAGTTGGTTGTACGATACTTTTTTCTAGAAAATTGATAAGTAATATCATAGAAACACCTCAAAACTTACTCATTTCGTCAATCTTGTCCCATTCTTCCAAAGAAGGACAATGCCTATAATTTGAACTCGCACTTTTATAATAAACCACACTCTCATGCATAAGATATGTAGAGTTCCATCGAGTTGGAACATCTTATCTCAAACCTTTATCTTTAGATAAAGACAACAAACTTTACTTTTTTTATTTGAGACTCTTTTACATACTTTATGCTTTCTCTTACCTTATCTATTGCACCATCGATCTCCTTTAAACCTTCCTGAACAATTCAATTGAGAATGTGTGCATAACTGACAATATTTCTTAAGATCAAACTTCTTACCAAGTGTCTTGTCCGCAAACAATAACATTTGACCAACATCCCGAGTATTACATTTATGACATTTTTTCACATGCCTCTTTAAATTTCCCGTTCCAAACTTACTATCACATTTTATCTTAGTCTTACATGAATTACATGTAGTCTTTGCAACCATTAATCCATCTTATTGTTTCTCAAAAGCACAAGTAAAAATATTCTATACTAGAGATATAAGCATCCTTTGTCGTTTAGAATCAATAATTGATGCTAAAGCTTCAACTTCAACATCATCATCATCTTCATTTGCTCCTGACACCTCTATCTCATCGAAGTCTATGAGATCTTTTATAGGTGAATCCATCTATCATGTCAAACAAAAGTTTTATGTTTAGTAAAATTATTAAAACTTGAATATACTGGTATAAATTTTACTAGAACCTTTAATGAAGAGATAGTTCTACTAGGTTAAGAAAGCAAAAAAAAAAAAAAAAAAAGAGAAAAAGAAAGTAAATATTAATAACTATTAGTAAATACTTAAACAAAGCGTGTCTACACAAATATAATTAGTAAATGTTCGTATATATAAGAACCAATATATTGGGAAATCTTTGAATAATAGTTACACACTAACAAACAATGAGGATATGGTTGCTGATTTCTTTTCTTTTATGAAGAGAAAAGGATCTAGTTTATAATATGGTATGAATCATCTGGGTATTGATTGGCATAATTTTGAACCTTAAACTATGAATCTAAGCAAAACCATGTTACATATATTTAAAGCAAGTAATAATCGTGGTGCAAGAGAGCCACCACAGATTGGCAAAAGGAGAATAGACTATCTTGGAGCTTAGCCAAATTTTAATTTTAAAACTAGGACAAATCACTTATCTAATGTCATAATTCCAACAAGATCAATCCCTTTCATAAAAATTATTAGTTTGGTGAGATTTTGTATACCGAAAAGAGAGAGAACTAGAAGAAAGGATTAAAGATCTTGATGTCAAACCAAAAAATAACTCAATAAGAAAAAAAGAAAAAAAGGAATCGAAAGATAAGTATCTAATTTGGGGAAAATACAAATGAGAATTTATTATTATTAATATAAAATAGTTTCTCTAGTCGAACCCAGACCTATTTATCTAAATGGGTTTGGGACCCAAACATAAATTTAATCATATTTAAAGGGGTTTGACTAGTTTGTGTCTCATGTAGATTTTTTTCATACACTAATCCATTTAAATAGTATCGTATCGTATCGTATCGTATCGTATCGTATCTTATCGTATCGTATCGTATCCTATCCTATCCTATCCTATCCATTTCTCATGTGTTGTATCCATATCTATTGTGTCTTGTCATGTCTAGGTCCTAAATTGCCAATCCCACTTTTTCCCCTTTTCTATCGCTGATTCTGTTTCTAATTCTTCCTATCCTCTTCTTCTTTTTCTTTTTTAAATTTTTTGTAGGAAATTGCAAACAACCTCCTAAACTTTGACTTAGGTCCGGATTAACTTCTTAAACTTTTAAAGTGTAGTTTTTAACTCCATAAACTTTGATAAATTGGTAAGAAAAAGAACATTTCCTTTTTTAATTTATAAAACTCGCACTATAGTCAAAGTTTAAGAAGTCTTAAAGCACATTTCGATAAGATTAAGGGATGTTTGCACATCAAAATCAAAATTTATTGGGGTTATTCTCGACTTATGGGAGATATTTGTTAATTCAGTAAAGTTTAAGAGGTCAAAAACCATATTTTGAAAGTTTAAGAGTTCAATTCGTACCTCGATCCAAGTTTAGGGATATTATTTGCATTTTCACCTTTTTTTTTTTCAATTCAACGAGCTCCCTAAAAACTCTTACTTAATTACCTACGTTAAAAAAAGTTATATTCCCCTCTTCTACATATTGTGGAGTTTAATAAAATATTTTCAAAATTTATCCAATTTGACCAAATTAGGAACACAACTTTTACCTAGGTTTATCTTTTATTAAAACTTCAAATAACCATCAAATGCTTATTGTAAATTTAATTGAGTTACAGTTTGAGGCCACATTTTCCTTAAAATATGAAATTTTCAAAATATTTTAAAAGGATTAGTCTAATTAGGGTAAAAAAAAATTGATTTTCCATAAATGACCATTTTTATCTAAAATTCCTAAACCAATCAAATTCCAAATGTTTATTTTAACTCTAAAAGCCGTTTTGGAACTTAGAAAATTATTTTTACCTCGAATCGACCTAAATGGACCATTACGTAGCACTTTTTATGATTTTTTTAATTTTTTTGAATTTTTGGGTTTGCTTTTTTTTATTATTATTTTTTTTCTTATTTTTCAATTTTTTATTATGTTTTTGTAATTTTTGTCTTTTCTTGATTTTTCAATTTTTTTGTATTTTTCATTCTTTTCAATTTTTTTTTATCTTTTTCATATTTTTCTTTTTTTTTCTTGCATTTTTCATATTTTTTGCCTTTTTTGACAAATAAGAGATTCTAAACTATAAATGGACTTAAAGAGGGTAAAAATAAGATATATATAGTGGTGCTATGTCTGCTTACTTTATTTGCATTATCCTCCATTTGTAAAGGTTTCCTTTCATTGAAGAAAATATTCTACAACATTCTTAAAGGCTTTTCTTTGTCACTGAATTAGATACGCGAATGTTGTCTTCTTCCCTTTCCTTTAGTCCTAAAAATCCTTAGGTCCTACTCTCTTCATTGGCCAGTGGTGAAAATAGTTGCAATTTTAATTATTATAGAGGGGAGAGTAGTGCTAACAGTAGTGTGTAGAGCTTGTTATATGATGTTAACAATGATTACAAAGCCAATTCACACTCTTAAGAATGGGTTTAAGTTGATATAATGCCTAGGAGAACATGCTTAAGTCAATAGAATGCAAAGTCATTTGAAGGTTGATGGACGAGTGCAGGCAGTACACTTAACTACTGGAATGGTTACATAGGTTTGCTTGCTTACTCCTTTTCACATTGGTTGCAATATTTGTCTCAAGTGACTATAACTAAGTTAGGTGTGTTTCCTTCTTTTAATGCTATAAGGCAAACAGCTTATAACGAGAGAGATAAGGAGTGTGACGTTAAAAATGTCCTTTAGGTTTATTACATTATGCCTATCCATCTTCCAGTATAAGTATCTTTTATTTTGCAAAGACGACTCTAAAGGTGTTGAATGTAATGGACATAACGAAGTGTTATTGCAAAAAGAAGTAGCATTGGTCAACCTAAGGTTGTAAATCTTTATCATCTTCATGCTATTTTACAAAAGTTGAGCTGCTGTGCTACTCAGGATAGTAGGCCACCATCTTCTCCTTCAATGAAGGTTTGGGAATGAAAAATAGTTCCTACACTTAAGGAAGTGAGTACCAGCAAAGTGGTTTAGCTTAAACTAGGTCTAATAGTAGGATCAAAGCGATGTGAGCCAGTAAGATGGCTTTGCCTAAAGAGGTTAGGTCTAATAAGAGGACTATGAATGTTGAGATCATTAAGATTTTAGATGAACAATTGAAGATGTGCCTTATAGAGATGTTTCTTCTTTTGTTATTATGGAGAAGCATGAGAAAGAAAGGAAGGGAAGAGGAAAAGCAAAGGAGCCAATGCTTTCTATCAAGCTTGAATTTTGATTTCCCTTTTTCTTAATTTGACTTATACTAAACTCAACCCACTTTAATATAAATCTCTTGATCGGATTAGGAAAAAATTTGAATTTTGAAAAATATTTTATAAAAGAAATCTCTACCTGACTAGGTCAAGAAAATAGTAAAATTAAAGCCCATAGGTGAATAGTTCTTAATTTCAGATGTGATGTAGACACATCATTTTTGCCTACTTGTAGTTTTGGTATTTTTTAAGTATAAAGAAAAAGAGTCTTAATTCAAAATATAAAAAATAAAAAATGAAAGGAATTGGAAAATTAAAAAAAAAATACAAAAAATTGAAAAATTAAAAAATAACAAAAAATTAGGAAAATTAGAATTTTTAGGAAAATAGAAGCCTTAGGTTATTTTTAGGGTCAGTAGATCACAAGGAATGGGTCATCTCATTTTTAGGGTTAGATTAAGTCATGTACACATATTATTTAACAGTTCTAAGCTATATTTGAGAATATTAATTTTCTTCTAAAAACTATATATTTAGATTATGGTTAATTATTTTTTGTTTGCAAAGATTAATTTGTGTAATAACTGTGCGAACTAAAGTCTATAAAGCCATTAAATTGGGTTTAATATGAAATTTAATTCTTATACTAATCTTAATATTAGAGGGCATTGGATTTTCTATCTTCCAATATCCACTTAATTAAGGTTCAAGTTTGGTTTAAACCAGGATTAGTTGAAATAATAATAGTAAAAAAAGAAAAAGGTTCTAAATAATTGAAAAAAAAAAAAATTAGGTTCGACCCATTGATGGACTAACCTTAAGACCTAGTCCATTCACTAAAAGTAGTGCATGTAAGGGACTTAGATGTCCCATGTTCGGATCCAAGCAAAGGTAGTAGGCACACATTCTCTTCTCTTTTTTCAATTTGGCACGTGCAACACACATGTAAGCTTGCTGCATTGTCACGTGCCTAACACATAGTATCCCCATTTTCCCAACCTTTTCCTTTGCTTTCCTCCATTTTCCTAATGTGGTTAGCTCACTTCTCCTCAATTTTATATATGAATTCCACACAATTTCTTAATGCAATCTTGTTCACTGCATGACCTACTTTGTATAATCAATCCAAATTCATTCGAGTAAGCTTCTAATTTTGTCATTTAAATTGAAAAAAAATATACTAAAGGTTTGAGTTTAATGGCCATTGATGCACTTTCGAAGTTTGTTCAAGCTTAAAAAGTATAAAAGATGCTCCCCCATCACTTCTTAAGCATCAACAACATTTGAAACACATCTAATCCATCCTAATTTTGATTTTCTCTCTCTAGAAAGCTTACTTACGACCTCTCTCTCTCTTTAAGATTGCAACCTCCATAACGATTTTCAAGCTACATTGAAGCTACTAATAGCATCTCAAGCTCAAGAGCTCTCAATCCCATTCACCTTTATTCCTTGCCATGACCTCTACCTCAAGAAACCATGACTTAGTGTTTGAACCTACGGCTACCACTTGAAAACCACTACTTTAAGCCACCCCCATGAGAAAACAACCATGCTACTAAACTCATGGCATCCAAAAATCAAAGGACACACTCTTTCTTCACTTTAAAAGATCTCTACTGCCATCACCCAAAAGCATCACCACTTGGCCACTCTTCAAACACTAAGAAAACTACTACAAAATCCCATAGTATTGTCACCAATTGGATTTTCACCAATGAGATTGTCATGAAATTATGATTCCCTATTTGAAAAGATCAGCAGAGCAACTTGTGGCATGCTCCCTAACCATTCTTCATACCCATTACCTACAAACTCATATCCAGGTCAAAATCGAGTTTTATACAAATACGAGTCCTTTTTTTGAAAAATAATAGAGAAAAGGGTCCTATGGAAAAAATATTTGTAACATGTGCCTTCACTTTTTGCTATTTTTAACATTGAAGGCGTACATAGTGTTAGCACCTTCCACCAACCAAATATAAAAAATCAAATTTGCATGGCATGGTCTCATTTTCACCATTCTAACAATTTAAAACATTAAAAATGCAAAGGAAACACAAGCTTAAAGCACCCATCCTTTTTTTTTTTTTTTGTGTTGGTAAACATCTAAAATAAGTAATAATCCATACTTTACATCATTTTTTTTTTTGAAAAAATTGATGATAAATTACATATACTAGGTAGTCATGCATGAGTCGTAGGTTTTCCAATTTATTTATATTTCATGGAAATTTATTATATTATGCGTAGATTAAAGTGTTTATGTTGTTTGATAGATAAGTTGTACAAATGTGGGTATGGAAAATGTTAGCGTACATTTTGAAATTGTTATATTTTTTGGGCACTCGTAATGTGTTTAGTAGAATTCATGAAGAATTGGGAGCATCCTAGGTGAGACCAGAAGTTACTGCCAATAATGTGCTAATCCAACTTCTTCACGAACCTAGTCAAAGCAAGGCCCACTATCCTACACGTGTACCAATTCCCAATAGTTAGTTTGAGGAGCTTCTATAATTAAACAAGCTAGTGGACAGGCTTATGAGAGATCCTATTCCACTCTACAACAGCCAATATGATCGTGATAGATATGTGATGTTTGAGTGAGACGTTAATTAAATGTACAACAACATCATCATGTCAGATGACTTGACTATAGGCATGCGATTCAACACCAAGAAAGATCTCATAGACGTAGTGAAGTCATTCCACATAAGGAACCACTGTGATTTCCATATCAAGGTATTAAAGCCTACAGTATACGCAGTCTATTGTAGGAAGAAGGAAGAGGGTTGCAAGTAGAGGTTACAGGTATATTTGATAAAGGTAAAGACTTTTCAAAATCAAAATTCTATAGGGACTGCACACTTGTGTGAACCCGATGATGAACCAGGACCACCTTTAGATTGATGCCAACATCATTGCAAGGTTGTTCATCAATGGTGTACGAAATAACCTTGATGTGAAGATACCCGATCTTGCAATAAATGTGTAAAATATGTATAAATACATTGTAAGCTATAGGAGGGTTTTCAAGGCTAAGAGGAAGATAGTTGAGATGGTATATGGCAACTAGGAGAATTCATACAATGAGCTTTCCGAGACTATTGAATGCAATGAAAGTAAGCAATTCAGGGACACAGGTGGATTGGGGGTGGAGTACTTCATTAAGGCCTAGTGAGTCTCAATTTAAGAGGGTTTTCTAGACATTTAGGCCATGTGTGGAAGCCTTTAAATATTGTCAGCCTTTGGTCTCTGTCGATGGCACTTTCTTATATGGCAAACATAGCCATAAGTTGTTGGTAGCATGTAGTATGGATTGGGACAATACAATAGATCCCTTGCCCTTTGTGCTTGTTGACACAAAATCATAAGAAACTTGGGGGTGGTTCTTACAAAAACTTAAAATCTACGTGGTTGGCCAAAAAGGGGAAACCTTATGTCTTATCTCTAATAAAGCATCAAACATCAATTTTGCATAGAAGGAACCATCAAATAGGTGACAGCCTCTGTTTGTAGTTTAGAGATACTACTTATGGGTTGCGACATGTTGCAAGTAACTTTAGCATAACCCACAAAAACCAATTGGGCAAGAAACTTGTGTAGTTTGCAAGTGTTAAGGCACAAGAAAGGAAATTCAAAGGATTTATGGAGCAGTTGGGACTAGTTAAAGAAGACACTCTTGAGTGGTTTGAGAATGTGGATTTAGACAGGTAGATGCTTACATATGACAAATATTACCATTTTGAATATATGATATCAAAGATTGTCGAGAGTTATAACTTGGTTTGAAATCAGTGCGTGGATTACTTGTCACTGAATTAGGCAAGAAGATATTTTATAACTACGTTGCCCATTAGGAGGAGGGACATAAGGATGCCAAAGAGGCAATTGAAGCTAGCAGGATTTTCATTGACTACGCTCTAGGGATGTATGAAATGTAGAGAATGTGAGCCAGCGCACATAAAGTCATTTCATTAAGCTTTTAGAGTGGTCTGTTTAAGATTTTGACTAGTAATCGAATGATGAGGATTGCCTTAAAGGGAGGAGGGAGGACGCATACAGTTCAATTTATATGTTGCACATGCACTTGTCAAAAGTAGCAAATATATAAGATTCCCTGCTCCCATACATGTGCCACGTCAACGAGTATGAAGGTGGATAGCAAATTGGTAATAGGTCTATTGTATAAGTAGGTAAACTAGACAAAGTATTACCACTCTCATTTCTATTCAATTCATGACGAGCTAAACTGACCATAAGTTAGATTCCCTTATTTCTACTCGAACATTGACTTAATATGCAAGAAGGATAAACCTAGGCAGAAGCAATATCACATAGAAATGGGCGTTAAGGAGCAGTTTGAAAGAACCAAAATGCAGTAAATGTAGGCGAGAAGGACATAATAAGAGGAGTTATCCAAAGATTAATAAGGCTAATAGATATTACATTTCCATATAAGCATTATATTATACTTCATGCATAAGCATAAACACGTGGACATTATTCTGTTTACTGACTATGGTCGTTTATGTTTGTAGGATAGATGGAGCCAGGACTTATCGATCCATACATGCTTAAGAGGTAGGTTAGCCATCAGTCACAAGCCGTTTGGGAGGGCAGGGTTAGTAGCAACATTCTCATGTGCTGCTTTTATTCCATACAAGTTATATTACTAACTAATTATAAGGTTCATTTCTACAAGAGGCTGCCTATGCACTATGAGTACGGTGTAGTAAGTTGTCCTTACCTAAGGACGAATAGGATATCCTCATACATCCTAGGATAGAGCCTTACATACGAGAGGTCGATTTCTAGGGAGTTGTACAACTTTCATTCATCATGATAGATTAGCACTTGATCATAGCTCAAGTAGAGAAATAGAGACCAAATACACACAGATTCCACCTACCCATTAGGGAGGCGACCATCACACTACAAGATGTGGAGGTCCAATTCAAGCTTCTAGTAGAAGGGTTTATAGTAGTAGGTTGGACTAAGACAAATGATAACAAAAGATTGGCTGATGTAATGGAGTGGTTACTGGGCATCTGGCCTGCTAGAATGAAGGGAGCTCATATGTCTCTTACATGTCTATGAAATCACTTTTGAATACTTCTCCTTTGGGCAAATGACAAGATGGTGTGGTAGTATACATGTGCGTACATACTTAGCTTGATGGGGGGATTTATCTTTGTGTATAAATCCACCAGTTTGATACACCTCATGTTCCTATCATTATTAGAGGACTTCTTTGTCATTGGGCAATTCAATTGAGGGGGGCGCTTGCTTGGCATGATTATACAGACATTTGTGCTTTACTTCCTTTTCAGATGCACATGAGCTTAGAGTGGCCATGATTCTTTTATAGGTATAGGCTTAAAATAGATTCCCATACATCGCCCCACTTAGTCGATACAATTTCACTATCAACAAGGATAGGCCATTAGTGGTTAGATAGAGGGTAATACGAGATACCACTCAATATCCTATATTGTAGTGGATGTATACTGCACAACATTTGACCTACAAATGATATAGCAAATATGATATGATAACTCTTTTCCTATTTACTTCTACTATCACACCTAACTACAAACATTCATCGACTTCCGTTTTGTTTTCCCCCAAGTTGTATGGGAGTGGTACATAAAGGAGTTTTTATAGTTCCGTCTAGATTTCTGCACTGGTGAGCGACACATTTGGACTTACTAAGTGCCACTCATTTGTTTTAATATCATTAAGTGGTGTTTCCTTAATTGTATCATTTAGCAGTACGGTGGATACCAGTACCCTCCACAAGATGTAGATACCTTTGAGCAGCTCTACTAACTAAACTTTTATAATAGGATAGATATTGATTGGATCAATACACATGTTGCATATATCCAAACTTGGAGACAGAGGCACAGATTCTTAGTTCATATCTAGGGTTTCGTGGAGTCGACCCTAGCTACTGATCGTGGTACCGACAGATTACTTGCCTACATCATATACTAAGGAGCTATCATTAGTTGACTAGTAAATGCCTATGCAATTGTCCAATTGTTTCTATACTCATACATGTCTGCTATTATCTATTTTAACATTTACATGTCTATTTGTTTTAAGTGGACTCGCTTAGGGATGTACAGTTGGCAGTTAACTATTCAATAGCACTCAATATAGCAAATGGAGCACTATAGTTTTTCGAGCAGCACAGTAACCTCATACCCTACCTATAGCATGAGGAGGTATAGTAGCCACACCATGGAGACCATGGTAGGGAGTAAGGACCACCTACAGATGACAATATGTCAACTCCTTGTACACCACCTAAAGGTACAACTTGAGTTAGAAGAAGCAGGGCTCAATCAAAACCCAGCCAAGGTGACCACAATGACGATGTGCCATCCTATGGGTGATTCTCTATAAACCTTGGGCACATCAACTTTGGATCAGTACATACCCTGGATCTAGAGTTGCTTCTAGCTTAGAGGCTGGATCTAGCTCTAGAGTTAGATTTAGCTCTTACATGACTCACGAGTTCTAAAGTTAGCTAGATCTTACGACTTCATTAGCACCTCAAAAGCAACATTTTACCTACATGTAGTCGTCTATAGGTAAGGGCATCACTCAGTTGTAGCCAACCCCTCTAGTTGACTTAGTCCCTCTTAAGGATCTTAAGGATTCATTGCTTCAACCTACATAGTCACCGAATGGCTAGAAGCATTGCCTTCTATCCCTTATCATTAGAGCCTTCACTTAGCATAGGAGACAATAGATAGGTTTTGTAATTTTCTATACAATTGTATTGACATTAAGAAAGCATATATTTTGTATATATACTTATTATTCAAATCATGGTTTAGCTTTCATCGAACATCACAATTTGTGGCAAGCTTTTTTTATCAGGGCATTATTATTTTTTATTATTTTTAACTGTAATCAACTACTTTAGTAAATGGATGACCATTCCATGCGTACAGTTTTGTTGTTGTGTATCGAGCCTGGTTTTTTCCTCCCAATTCTTTATAAATTAATCTTCTTTAAACCAATTAGTACTAAACCCTACTTGTTTAATATCGACCCTCGACTAGGATTTAAAGAGAACTAGTTTTTTTTTTATTTTGAAAAATGTATTGGAGTTGCTACCTAATCGAAGTTAAGAAAAAAAAAAGAGTTAAGTTATAACCAATATTAGACTATTAATTAAAAACCAATTTTGAAAAAAAAAATAGTTTTAATAACAAGAGATTTAGATCCGAGGGTTATGATCTTTAAACACTTACAAGTACCATTAACTTCTCAATTTTAACTTTAACCTTAAAAATTACCTTTCAAGAAAAATGAACTCAATTATTTGACCAAGTTAGATAACATGTTATTTTTTATTGTCACCTTGTAGGTGCTTACGTACCAACTATTTGGGATCAGACGTACGTAGTTTTTTTTTATAAAACTTTAGTGAGTTGATTGATTTTAGTTTTAGAAAAGGTCAAGTTTACGTTTTTACCTGGTTCGATTTATTTAAGAAAATTTTCCTAAATGGTCATAATTAATGTTTTATTTTTAGAAACTCTAAAATAGTCCCAATTTGGGACAAGTACATTTATTTTTATTTTTGGAAAACCCAATTTTCCTAAGTGTTAAAATGATTTTTACTAACTTATTTACTTATTTTTATTATCTTGTTTATTTATTTCTTATTTATCTATTTTTATTAAACTAAATAAGTAAATAAAAGACTCCCTTTTTCTTTTCTTTTTTTTTTCTTTTTCTTGTTTTTCTTCTCTTTTTTTTTTCTTTTTTCTTCTTCTTCCTTCTCTCTCTCTCTCTCTCTCTCTCTTTCTCTCTCTCTCTCTTTTATACTAGTACAAGGATAAAAGGATAAATAATAAAATAAGGAAAAAAAATGAAAATAGATAAAATTGTAGATCGGGTTGGGCTCATGTCAGTTCCAATTTGCTCAGGTTAGCTTGGTCGGCTCGATTGGCTTAGGTCAGCTTGAGTTGACTTAGTCGGCTTTGGTTAGCTTTAGTCGGCTTGTACGGCTTGGATTAGCTCAAAAAGTCGAATCAAAGTATCTTACCTAAGGTTTTTAAGTATGAGGATTCTGATGGTGGTAGTGGTTTTCGCTGAAAATTGTTGTGTAAGTAACTATCCTAAAGAGAGAAAAGGATCAGGTTAGAGAGAGAAAGCTTTGATTTGATTGCTTGGAGTATTTCTAAGCTTGTGTTGTGCGTCATTGTATGTTTCCAGACCCCTATTTATACTAAACAAAGCTTGAACGAGCTTATAAAAGTTATTAATGGAGAAAATTGGCCATAAATGGAGATGGCAGATTTTTAGTTTTTTTTTTTTTTCATTTTTAAAGCTAATTTAATTCAGAATATTGACTGAATTTAGACCAAAAATGGGGTGGATTCAATAGTAGGCCATACATGTTACACGATTTCATCATTAATTTGGTGAAATTGTATAATAAATGGATTCAAAAATGGCCAAAAACTAAGTACGTGAGGAAAGAAAATGGACTAAAAATCAAGAGCTCGAAACAGGAAGAAGGAGAAAAGAGGGGGTGCAGGCCATGCATGCATTGTAAAAATAAAAGGCACACTGTTGCGCACCTTCTGCTCCTTTCTCTTTTAAAAACAAGGCCAAAGGCCTTGGGTTGAAACCTACGGATCAGGTTTAATCCTAGTTCGATCCCCATCCCCATCCCATACCCCCCACCCCACCTTTCCCCTTAATATATATATATATAATTAAAGTAATAATAAATAAATAAACAAAAATGAAAAACATTAAAGCATGACTCCATAAAAAATTTTTTTTTGTGTTGTTCTTTTTTGGTAAATTTATTATTTTTTTGTGTTTTTTTCCTATTTTTGTATTTTTTTTATACCTTTCTAAATTTCTTTTTTTTTTGTTTTCTTTAAATTTTTATTTTTTTGTATTTTTCCTAATTTAGGACCCTTTACCCTATTGAGAAAATAAAATAAAATAAAATAAAAGAGGAGCAAAAATTGGGTATCTATATTTGAATAAAACTTTGCCACAAAGACAAAATAGACACTATTTTTTCCTTAAGGGTAGATTTCATCCTATGAAGCGCTATAGCTATCTTAAACTCAGTATACTAGGGATTTGGTGAAGAAATGAAACTTGGCTATACCTCTCTAAGATCACTAACCTAGGTAAGAGCATCTCTAAGGGATAAGCAACCTTAAGCTAGGATCAATTTAGAAAACCTAGTCGTGCCTCTCTATGCTCACTAACTTAGGTGAGAGCATCTCTTGGGGACTAATAACCCTAAGTTAGGATTAATCTAGAAAACCTAGTCGTGCCATCTTTAAGCTTACTAACCTAGGTGAGAGCATCTCTTAGGGATTAGCAACCCTAAGCTAGGGTTGATTTGGAAAACTTAGTCGTGCCTCTCTAGGTTCACTAACCTAAGTAGGAGCATCTCTCGGAGAATAGTAACCCTAAGCTGGGATAGATCTGGAAAACACGGTTGTGCCTCTCTAGGCTTATTAGCTTAGGTGGAAGCGTCTTTCGAAGACTAGCAACCCTAAGGTAGGATCGATCTAGAAAACCTAGATGTCAACCTCTAAGCTAACTATCTTACGTGAAATGGGTGAAGCGCTCTTAGAGTTGGCTAAAACCCTAAATTGAGACCTAGTAGTACCCCATGAACTAACTAACCTAGGTGGGAGAGTTTCTTGAAGACTAGCAACCTTGACTTTTGGAATTGATTCAAGAAAAACCTGGATGTGCTCCTCTGAGCTAACTATCCTAGGTAAAATGGGTGAAGCGCTCCTAAAGTTGGCTAAAACCCTTAATTGGAACATGGTAGTGCCCTACTGAGCTAATTAACCTAGGTGAGAGCGTCTCTCAGGGACTAGTAACCCTAACTTTTGGAATTGATTCAAGAAAAACCTAGATGTCCTCCTCTAAGCTAACTATCCCAAGTGAAATGGGTAAAGTGCTCCTAGAGCTAGTTAAAACCCTAAATTGAGACCTAGTAGTACCCCACTGACCTAACTAACCTAAGTAACCTAAGTGGGAGCATCTCTCGGGGACTAGTAACCTTGACTTTTGGATTCGATTCAAGAAAAACCTAGATGTGCTTCTTCGAGCTAACTATCCTAGGTGAAATGGGTGAGGCACTCCTAAAGCTGGCTAAAACCCTTAGTTGGAACCTGGTAGTACTCCTTTGAGCTAACTAACCTAGATGGGAGTGTTTCTCGGGGATTGGCAACCCTAAGCTTTTGGAATCGAAGATGAGAGGAAGTGCCCTTTAGGCTTGCTTAAGAAGAATTAGTAAAAGAAATCGCCTTATGGGCTTGCTAAAAGGAATTGATGATGAAAGGAAGTGCCCTTTGGGCTCACTAAGAGGATTTGATGAGGAGAAGCACCCTGTGGGCTTGCTTAAGACAATTTGGTGAAAGAAAGCACCCAACAGGCTCATTCAAGAGAAGCGCCTTATGGGCTCACCAAAGGGAAAATGAAAATGAAAGGAAGCGCCCTTTAAGCTTGCTAAAGAGAAGCGCCTTATGGGCTCACTAAGAGTTAAGTTAAGATTGTGCCTTCATAGGCTAGCTAAGCACCAAATGTAGAGAGTACCATATGGGCTGGCTTAAAAGACCATCAAGAGTAAAAACTAGTCATAGTCTATATGCAAATGTAAAGTTAAAAAAATCGGTGTGCTAACATCGTATAGAAGTACTTACTTGGTCTTTGTTGATAGCACCCAAACTATCAAACCTTTTTTGAAAAGTCCCATTAGAATTGACTGGCTCACGCTTTAATCCTTTGTCGTCAACCTAAATGATCTTGATTTAGAACGTTTAAGACTTTGCTAGCCCTTTTAGAGAAATCATGGAAATTAACTTGATATAAAATGCCACCCACTATCTTTTTGGAACTTTTATGAATCGTAGCCCTTATTCCCAACTAATAAATATCTATCGTGAGGTGATTGCTTACTTAGATTTAGCACTTCCCTAAAAAATAGATAATAAAACTCCCCGTCAAAGGGGATCAATCCGTAAAAAAGTATTTTAAAGAGTTTTGTCGATTACCAATATCCTAGATCTCATTTCTCAACTTCTCTCATGTTTTTAGTGAATGGGTTCAATTAAATGGAGTAAGGGGAGTTAGACCTTTCAATGGAGAAGGTGATTATTCTAATGTTGACAACAGCTAAAGATACTAACTTTGCTTGTAGATAATGAAAATTAGACCATAATGACAATCAAAATGATTGGCATTTTCATGTTCAGAGTAAAAATTTCCATTGACTCCTCATGGGTAATACAGCTTTACAGCATTAGCATTTACAGGATCTCTCAAATCTAGAACATCCATTTGAGACAAAATTAAATCCCTTCTTGGTAGTACTCGCTTCACTACATAAGGGCCTCCATAATTGGGAGCAAATTTTCCTCTAGAGTCTTGTGCATTGGAGAGAACCTTTCTTAACACCAGATCACCCTTTTTGAAGTTTTGGGGTCGTACCCTTTTGTTAAAAGCCCAAGCCACCTGTTGTTGTAACACTAATTATGCCACAAGGCTGTCAATCTCTTCTCATAAATCAAATTCAACTACACAATGCGTTTTATTACCTAATCGGCTTCATTCAACTAAGTTTCTGATAATATCCTGAGCAATGGGGTCTCAACCTCTACTAGTAACATTGCTTTAGTACTGTATGCATTTTATTACCCCAATCAACGTTCTAATGGAGGTTCGATAGGCCATAAGTGCAAATGGAAACATCTCATGCTAGTCTTTATATATAACAACCATTTTCTTTATGATTCTTTTAAGGTTTTTATTGGTTGCTTTGATGGCTCCATTCATTAGGGTCGATAAGGAGTAGAGTTTCTATGAATGATCCTGAAATGTCGACATAATTCTAACATAAGCTTGTTGTTGAGATTAGCGCCATTATTAGTGATGATTATTTCTGTAGTCCCATATTGGGTTAAGATATCTCTCTTAATGAACTTAACTACGACCACTTTAGAATGCTTGAGTAAGACGATGCCTTAACCCATTTATTGAAGTAGTTAATGGTGACCAGTATAAACCGATGCCCATTGGATGCTTTTAGAGTAATCGGGCCGATGATATCTATGCCTCACATTGAGAAAGGCCATGGTGTTGAGAGTATATGTAGTTCTTGAGGCAGAGCATATATCTTATTTGCATAAACATAGCATAAGTGACAATGCCTAACGTGTTTAATGCAATCGTTTTCCATTGTCAACCAGTAGTACTTTAGCCTCATAATTTTCTTAGCTAGCATGTAACCGTTCATGTGAGGGTTACATACTCCTTTGTGTACTTCTTTCATTAACATCTCAACCTCTTTGTTATCTACACACCTTAAAAGTGTATCTCAAAAGAGCGGCGGTATAAAGTGGACTTGCTTATTAAGAATTGAGTGGCTAATCTCCTAATCATCTTTTTGTCCTTTTTCTCGACTTCTTCAGGGTATATACCTTACTATAAAAATGTCCTAACATCATGGTACCATGGCTTTTGGTCATTCATATCCTCAATTGCCAGGCAGAAGGCAGGCTTGTCTTCAATTTCAATAGTAAGAGGTTGAATCTTGACTCCATTAGATATCTAGATCATAGATGCTAGAGCGGCTAAGGCATTAGCAAATTGATTTTAAGTCCTCGGTACATGATTGAAGGTGATTTCTTTGAATTTCTCCATCAATTTAATCAAGTGTTGGTGATAAGGTATTAGTTTAGGATCCCTAGTCTAGTATTCTCCCTAACCTTGGCCGATAATGAGTGATGAGTCCCCATATACTTCTAATTCTTGAATATCTTTATGTAAGGCCATTTTGAGTCCTATGATGCATGCTTCGTATTCAACGATATTATTAGTGTATAGGAAAATGAGCCTTATAGCCATAAGGTATTGAGTACCTTCAGGGGATATTAGTATTGCCCCAATTCTACACCTAGACACGATGGTTGCCCCATCGAAGAGCATCTTCCATTTCGGTAGCTCATCATCTTCTCCTTTATCAGAGCTTCCCTCGACTACTAAGATATCCTCATCAAGGAAATTGACTTGTACCTCTTGGGGGGTACTATCAGAGGGATTTTCTACTAATTGATCTACTATAGCTTACCCCTCGACTGAATTTTGGTTTGCATACGTAATGTTAAACTCTGATAGTAACATTTGCTACTTTGTGATTCTGCCAATTAAGGCTAGTTTGTCAACCATGTACTTTAGGGGATTGTGTTGAGTCAGCAATTTAACCTGGTAGTAGAGTATATTGTCTGAGCCGATGCATTACGCAAACCAAAGCACAATAAGTTCTTTCAATTTCTGAATATTTCTATTCCCCTTCAACAAATTTCTTGCTCAAGTAATATACAGCCCATTCTTTCCCTTCCTTATCTTTCTAACCGAGCATATACCCCATGGATTTTGATAATATTGTTAGGTATAGAAATAAAGGCTTCCCAAGTTGTGGAGCTACTAAAATTAGAGGGTTCATGAAGTACTCTTTGACCATTGTAAAGGCTTGCTCGCACTCTTCGTCCCAATTGATCTTAGCATTCTTTTTCAACAACTTAAACAAGGGACAACACTTATCTGTATGTTGAGATATGAACTGGGCAATATAGTTTAAATGGCCCAATAAGCCTCTGATTTCTTTGAGTGTGTGTAGAGGGGGCAAGTCAACTATTGCTTTGACTTTATGAGAGTCTACTTCGATGCCTCTTTAGCTGATTACAAAACCCAATAATTTCCCCAGAGTCACTCCGAAGGTACACTTCTTTGGTTTAAGCTTCAACTGGAATTTTCTTAACCTATCAAACAATCTCCTCAAGTTATCCACATGATTTTCTCCTTCCTTGGACTTTGAATCATATCATTAATATATACTTTAACTTCTTTGTGCACCATGTCATGAAAGATTGCTACCATGGCCCTTTGATAAGTTGCCCTGCCATTTTTGAGTCCAAAAAGCATTACTTTGTAGTAAAATGCGCCCTAAGTTGTGATAAATGTTGTATTGGCTTTATCTTCTTCAGACATTCGAATTTGATTATATCCGTAGAATCCATTCATGAAAGAGAAAAGATGGTTTTCGGCTGTGTTATCAACTGAGACATCAATATGGGGTAAGGGGAAATTATCCTTAGGGGTTGCTTAATTAAGGTCTTGAAAATCTATACATACTCTGACTTTTCCATACTTTTTCATTATTGGCACTATGTTGGCTACCAATTCGGAATAATTAGATACCTTAGTGAAACTAACCTCTAGTAATTTTTTGACTTCTTCCTTAATCTTTAATAGGACATCTAGTTGAAACCTTCTTAACTTTTGTTTCTTAGGTTTGATATCCTCTTGTGTAGGTAAGCAATGGACTATGATTGATGGATCCAATCCAGGCATATCTTCATAAGACCACACAAACACATGTTAGTATTCAGATAGTAATGCAACCATTTCAGCTTTTTGTTCTTTTGACAAATTCACTTTAATTTTCAATGTTTTAGCATTGTCATCAGTCCCAACATTAATCGTCTCAATTGGCTCATCAATGGAAATTCTACTCATTTTACGTTTTTGCCATCTTTCTTGCACAACATTGTGGTCATTGACATCACTCCCGATGACTAACTTAGTAAGGCCAAAAGTGATATCAATATTTTCATCACTTATATGCGTAAGGTATTCATGACCTTTATTCAGAGCATTGGATTTGAGAAAAAGGAAAGAATGTAAAAGAAAGAGTGAAGTAAGTATAGCTACCTTATTTTTGCTATATTTTTGCTATTTTATCTGAGCCAGGTTAAAAATCAACAAAACAAAAAATAAGAAAATAAAAAAAATAAAAAAAACGAAAATTAAAAGAAAAAATGAAAGAAAAAAAGAGGGTCAAGTCGTATCGTATCGAGTAGAATCGAGTCGAGTCGAGTCGAGTCGGATCGTTTAGTATCAAATTGGATAAGAGTGTGTGATTAATTTAATAAATTCGTTAGTTGTTAGGGAATTGAGCTTTATTAAAATAATTTTGGTCCAATCCGATATAAAATATATTTTTATTATCAAAATTATATTGGGCTGAATTAAATTTATAATTTATTAAGTAGACTCTTGGATTAAATCAAATTGAATCAGATTGGGCTTGGTAAATAAAAAGCCTAAATAGGGTTTTTAGAAGCTATGTCGAATCTTCATCATATCTTTCATTTGTTAAAAATTAAATCCATAATTAAAATGATACGAAAGATTTGATTTTAGGTTTAAAAATTGGCCGATGACGTTGATAACTGTTTTTTTTTTTTTTTTTTTTTGTTTTTCAAGGTAGATAATTCCATAATTTGAATGACAATTCACAAACACAATTCGCACAGCAAATTTCCGAACACAAATCTCCATCTTCAATCTGATGTCCATCTAATCTGTCCCATGCCATCCAATCAGTACCCTTCAACAGATTCAAAATTGGCCATAAGCCAACTAACCAACAACTTTACGCTAGACAGCATTCCATATCGAGACCCCCCCCCACGAAATCTAACAATCCAATGTTAAGATATGAAATCCAATTGCAAAGTCAATCCAAAGTCTAAAGTCCGAAGTCCAAAGTCAATATGAAGTCCAACTCAATTCCGAAATCCAAATCTAAAGCTAAAGCTAACTCAATTCCAAATTCCACTTGATCGCTTGCCTGACTCCCTAATACCATGACGAATAGCACGAGTACGAGCATGATACATCGACAAACATAACGTGGCGATCGCATGTGACTTGAATGATTTAGGTAAAAATTATTATTTTTATTTATTTATTAGTTATTTTATTAATCTATTTTTTTGTTCAAGTGTAGGTTTTTTTATTATCTATTTTATTGTTTATTTTTCTAGACAATTTTAATTTTCCATAAAATATAGTTAAATTGTATGTTTTTTTTAATAAAATTGTTCTTTTTTTTAAAAGATACGTATCTTGTAGTTGAGATATATATCTTGCAGTTGAGATACGTATCTTGAAATTAGGATTTAGAAAAGATCTGTATTGAAATACGTATCTTACGGTTAAAATTTAGAAAAGATATATATTGAGATACGTATCTAGTAGTTAAGATTTAGAAAAAATACGTATCTAATTGTATCTTCAACGTATCTTATCATTATGATTTAGAAAATATACTTTTTGACACAGTAGTTTTAAAAATAAAAAAATCTTATTCAAGTTTTTAAAAAGATTTAGTTAATTAGGTTTTTTTTTTTAATTTGGGAAAATTAAATTTCTTAGATTTTTTTTAAAAAAATAATAAATTGATAAATAAACGTAAACTTAGCTCTATTTTCAAATAAAAATAATTCACTCACTAATTATTTTATAAAAAGAGAATTATAGCCGGTTTGATCTTGATTAACGGCTACGTAGGTACTTTTGAGGCAACCGCATAAAAAATAAAAAAAATTCCTTTTTTTCTTAAAAATTTGTAATAAAAATAATAATAAAAATCATTTTAGTTATCTTTTGTATGTTTAGGTATTTTCTTAGTATTTTTAGGAAATTATAAAAATAAAAGCCTATCAATTTTTTTTTAGTTTTTATATAGTGACTTAGTCTTAATAGGTTAGCCCCCGAATCTAATTTTTCTGATTTAATTTTCTAAAATTGTTTTCTTAGAAAATCTGTAAATTAGTAGCCAAATTAGGGTTTTTCCACTTAAAAACCTTAATTTCATTTTTACCAGTTGAATTGATTGGCAAATCCAATTTTTTAAAAATTTTTTCAAGAAAAATATTTCCTTAGTTTAATGTCGAGTAACTCATTAAGCAGACTAGGCTTAATATAGGTTAAATTAAAAAAATTGAAATAAGGCTTGATAGAATTAACGACTCTACTAAGAAAGCTTGGTGGGCTAGCCATGTAAAGCTTAAAAATTAATTAATGGGCTAGCCTTGTACTAATTGTCTTTTTAGTGATGCAGGCCCTAATATAAAAGCCTAGCCCAATGGGCCTTATTAGGGAATTAGGTAAGGAGGGAGGTTTTTTTTATTTTTAGTAATCATTTGCATATTTAGATGTGGTCGGACTTAGACCTTCTTAGGAACTTAGGATGAGCCGTTATTGTGTAACCCTCAGGTCATTAGAGTGTTTACTTCTGCTTGGTGATAATAGGTGAGCCCATTAGGTTTCTCTTCGGAAAGTCTTAAAGATACAGAGCTTGAGACTTATAAATCTCACTCTCTTGCATCATTCTTTTTGAAAAAGGGGTAGTTATTTTTAAGTTATAAGAAAAGTCTGATTAATCTGTGATCGATTTGATTTTCTTTTTTAAAAAAAATGGAAATTAAAAAAAAAAACCAGTAACCCTTATATATAAGTATTCACAAGCCTCATTTAAAAATTAAAAAAAAAAAATCCTATTTCGAACCTACTTATATATAAGGGTACTTTTAGATTGTGGGTTTATCATATTTCCTATAATTTATTAATTACCACCTCTTGTTGCATTACATGCATGTGTAGCATACTACATCTTTTTATATATTTGATTTTATTTTGCTAATGCTTGTTTCTATCCAATTATTTTTATTTCTTGTATTATATTGTTTTATTTTTATCGTTTATTAGTGAGTGAAAAGCCACGTAATTTCTAAGAAAATTTTTTAAAAAGCTACAAAATTATTAATATCATATCCAACTTTGTTGTAAATTTAGCAGTCTCGTTACAAATAATCGCGTTATTTTGTAGTTGTACATAATATAGATATGGAAAGTTAGGTCAATATCAACCCTACGAAGCCCGTCTTAGCCAAATTCGTCGACTCATATAGATATAGGATTTGGGTTTTATTAGAAAAATTAGTTAGGAGTTTTCTTTTATTTTAGTCCATTATATAAGTTAGATTTTATGATTGCTAATAAATTTACAACTTTGTTAAATGATAAGCTTTATTGATTGCGTAGTTTTTTTACTCATTTATTAATTTCTTGATAGTTTCCTTCAACAAAAACAAAAAAATAAAATATAGAAAAACAATAAAAAAAAGGTAAGAAAAACTTATGTATCAACTTATAAATTTTTAGGACATATAATCATGGAAATTAATTATAATAAAAATTATTATGGAACTATTATTTTTTAAAAAGACTTTCTAACTTTTTTTTTAGAAAAAAAAAAGAAATTTCAAAAGATATTTTATGATCAAAAACCAGTTTCATGACAATTATTTATTTAGTTGATTTTTATTGCAATGCCCTATATGTATCATATTGTTTGGAACTAACAAAATACAAAAATAAAAATAAAAAACAAAAGATTTAATCATTAGATTTCCATTGTGAATTATTTTCCATCGTGAATTATTTTCCATCTTAAGATTATTAATCTTGTAAATGTCTAAGTTCTCATTTTTCGTATATAGCCTTTAGGTTGTCATTGTCCTAATAGAGTTTTCTCCATGAGTCATTACCCTTGTGTCATTTATTCAATAAGTTTCTCATTGTAAAATAATTTCCACTTCTCTATATCATCCTTATAATATTATCATCATCTTATGTCCTTGGTTATCAATCATAATGTTTTCTTTGTTTAGATTCATTGATGTCAATATTAGGCTTCTATGACATTAAATAAGCATTGATTTTTAGTAAAAGTTTCCAAAAAAAAAAAAAGAGAAAAAAGAAAGGTTTTCAAAATTTAAAACTTAACCTTTTTTTAAAAAAATAAAAGAATGTAATGTTACTAATAGGAAGGGATTCTTGTAAGCTTTGAAAGATTCCTTTTAAAGTGCTTTGGCCTAACTTGAAGCTCATAATCATTTGATAAAAAAGAAAAAATCAAAGATGTCTGAAGTTTTTGAATAGAGAATAGCTACAGTAGAAGGGGTTCTAAACAAGCATGAGAAACAGACTGAGGCCATAGCTCATACCAACTCCTACCTAAGTCCAAGGGCCTATTGACGTACAATCTCAAGCATACAAGTCTAAAGATTTGCATATTCAAGAACCCACTATCAACATAATACAAAGTTTGGAAATGTTGCCAAAGGAAAATTTGAATGGTCAAGCTTAGGGGGCATGTTATTGTCAAGGTCTGAAAAAAAGGGTTGTTGCCTTAGAAGAAAAGTTGGTATTATTAGGAGAAAGGCTTACTAGCATGGAAATGGCGATGAGTTATGTACTCAAGTAGCTCGGAAACCTATATCCTAATACAAATAGAAAGTTACAGCTTAAGCATGAAGATGATTCAATGAAAGAGAAGTTAGGAGTGGATGTGCCGACTAAGAAAGCCTAGAATCAAGACAAGCCCGTCCACAACAAGAGGAGGCGATTTAAGTAGTTCAAGATTCCAATGGCCCAAGTTTTCAAGCAATTGAGAGATGTAGGACTATTGGTATGCGAAAACCTAAGAAGGAAACGCAAGCTAAAGGAACGTGACCCCAACAAATGGTGTGACTATCATGTAAGCCAAGTGGAACATACCATAGAAGACTATTGGAAACTGAGGCATAAGGTGCAAGATTTGATTGATGTTAAGATTATCCAACCAAATTTTCTAGAAGGGTCAATTAGCAGTGATATTCCTTCCCTAGGTTTTGAAGAAGCATCAAATAGACAACCTCTAACATCGGGTATTGAGAGTTTACTACTACCATTTGACTAGATGGCTCATCACTTAAAGCAGCTGGATAATTTTCCAAGAGATCAATTCAGTTAAATGTGCCAAGAGGTAACAGAAATAGGGGTAAGAAATAGAAAAGAATTTTAGTTCCTACATTTTTTTTCAGAATCTTTCATTTTGGAGCTTGTAATCGAGAGAGTTATTAAATAAAACAATTTTTATGTATATTATGGTCTTTATGTGCTATGAAGCTAGCTCAATTCAAATAGAGACATTTCGAATAAGTGAAAATGGATAAAGAAAATGTGAACTTGAAACTTGAAACTTAAAACTTTCTACCTAAGGGAATGATAACACATTACTTGAAAGGTTTAGGATGGGAAGAAGTAACTCACATCCCAAACACTAACCCAAGACACATATGAGAGAAGAGTGCCACCAAGGTGAGTAATTAGGCTCATTCCTTAAAGGAGACATGTCTTGAACTTGTTACATGTGTTAAAATGATATTAGGTATTCATTTTATTATCCTTAAATACAATTATCCTTTGTAAACCTATTTGAACCCTTAGGGGGTTTTTCTTAAAATTAACCTTACTAAGAACCACCCTAAACAGGGGTAATTAGGAGGTTAGGATCATTAATCTAAAGAAAAGGAGTAGACTAACTTATACTTGCCTTAGTTGTATCAATTCATGAGCAAATATTATCATAGATAATTCAATTTTTTTAAGATGAAGAAGGGTTTTAGACCATGCCTCACTCAAGCCTATACTCTCATTCAAACACCTCAAGCCTATGGACTTCTCCTAAACACTCTAAGCCATATACACTTCTCCTAAGCTTATACTCTTTGAACCTATGGTTTTAAGGCTTTGAATCCTATTAAATGAAAACTCAACAATGGAACGTGATTACCTTAACCAAAAAAAAAGAGAGAAAAAAAAAGAAAAAAAGAAAGAAAAGAAAAAAGAAGAAAAGAAAAAAAAAAGATTGAAAATCTTAGTAAGGTGATCACCTTTGAAGAATAGCCAAATTACCAATAAAGCCTAAAATCAACTTATCTTAAGCGAAATTTGCTCATGAAACTAAAGCAAGCCCATATTTAGTTTCCCTTAGGTTCTTAACTTATAAACCCAAGACTGATTGCATATGATTTCTTCAAAATTGACAAAAAGAAGAAAAAAAAGAAAAAATTTTCAAAAGAGAAACGAAACTTTTAAAAAAAAAAAAAATTATCAAAAGAGATTCCTTAAAATTTTTAAGGAATCATCAAAATCCCTCAAACTCAAGTTACAAATCATTTTGTCAAAATTTATGAAAGTTTTCTTCCTTATTAGATGGCTTGCTCAATGGAGTGCCATCCAGTCCTTTCTAAGATCGCTTACTAATAAGAGCACTATCCTATCTAGTCCTTTGCTAGGATCACTTACTCAAAGGAGCACTATCCTATTCCTTTTAGGATTGCTTGCTCATGGGAGTGTTGTCCTATCTATTCCTTAGTTGGGTTGCTTGCTTAGTGGAGCGCCACCCAATCCTTTCTAGGATTGCCTGATCACAGGAGCGTTGCCCTATCCTTAGTTGGGTCACTTGATCATTAGAGCACCATCTAATCTTTTTTAGGATTACTTGCTCATAGGAGCACTGTCTTATCTATTCCTTCTAGGATTACTTGCTCATAGGTGTATTGTTCTATCTATTCCTTTTTAGGATCGCTTGCTCAAAGAAGCGTTGTCCTATTCCTTTCTAGGATCGCTTACTCATAGAAACGATGTCCTATCTATTCTTTTCTAGGATCACTTACTTATAGGAGCGTTGTCTTACCTATTCCTTTATAGGATCGCTATCCTATCAATCCTTTCTTAGATCGCCTGCTCAAAAGAGCGATGTCTTGTCTATTCCTTTCTAGGAACGCTGTCCTATCAATCCTTTCTTAGATTACTTGCTCAAAGAAGTACCGTCCAGTCATTTAAAAGATTACCTACTCATGAGAACATTATCTCATTTTGTCTTTAATAGAATGTTATCTTATCTTGTTTTCAAAAGATCTATCCTTTCGAGTAACTCATTTTGAAAGAGATCTATCATCCTCAGATTATCCACCAAAACAAGTTTTTCTTTTAATCTTGAAGTGATCTATCCTCTTCAAATTATCTAAGTTGGAATCTAGCAAAAATGGGTATCCTTTTTTTCTTTGTAGCGAAGTTTTAATCGATCTTCCCTACAAATAGGGGCAGCTGTAAACACCTCATTTTTGCCATATTTTCTTTATTTTATTTGAGCTAGGTTAAAAATCAACAAAACAAAAAATAAGAAAATAAAAAAGAACGAAAATTAAAATAAAAAAAGAGTTGAGCGGTATTATATCGAGTCAAATCAAGTCAAGTCGAGTCAAACCTTATCGAGATGAGTCAAACTGTGTCAAGTTGAGTCAAATTGTGTCGAGTCAAGTCAAATCGTGTCAAGTTGAGCAAATTGAATCGAGTTGAGTCAGATCGTTTAGTATCAAATCAGATAACGGTATATGATTAATTTAATAAATTCTTTAGTCATTGGGGAATTGGGATTTATTAAAATAATTTTGGTCTAGTTCGATATAAAATAGATTTTTATCATCTAAATTATATTGAGCTAAATTAAATTTATAATTTATTAAGTAAACTCTTGGATTAAATCAAATTGAATTAGATCGGGCCCGATAAATAAAAAACCTAAATAGGGTTTATAGAAGCTATGTTGAATCTTCATTATATCTTTTATTCATTAAAAATCAAATACATAATTAAAATGATACAAGAAATTTTATTTTGGGTTTATAAATTAGCAACTGACATTGATAACGGCTTTTTTTGTTCTTCAAGGTAGATAATTCCATAATCTGAATGACAATTCACAAACACAATTCGTACAACAAATTTTCGAACACAAATCTCCTTCTTCAATTCAAAGTCTATCGAATCCATCCCCTTCACCAGATGCGAAATTGGCTGCAAGCCAACTAACCAATAACTTCCCGTTGAACAGCATCCAATATCGAGACCCCTTCACGAAATCCAACAATCCAATGTCAAGACAAAATCCAATTGCGAAGTCAATCGAAAATCTAAAGTCCGAAGCCAATACGAAGTTAAAGTCCAAAGTCCAAAGTCAATACAAAGTCCAACGTCTAAAGTCAATATGAAGTCCAACTCAATTCTGAATTCCAAATCTGAAGCCGATCCTTAATTCATCCTCCGTCCGAAGCCAACGTCCAATTCCGAAATCCAAACCCGAAGCTAAAGCCAACTCAATTCCAAATTCCACTTGACCGCTTGCCTAACTCTCTAACACTACGATAAACAGCACGAGCACAAGCACGATACACTGACGAATATAACGTGACGATCGCACATGATTTGAATGATTTAGGTAAAAAATTATTTTATTTATTTATTTATTAGTTAATTTTATTATTTATTTTACTAATCTATTTTTTTTTCAAGTGAAAGTTTTTTTATTATCTATTTTATTGTTTATTTTTCTAAACAATTTTAATTTTCCATAAAATTTAGTTAGATTATGTTTTTTTTTTAATAAAATTGTTCTTTTTTTTTTTTTAAAGATACATATCTTGTGGTTAAAATATGTATCTTATGGTTGAGATATATATCTTGTGGTTAGGATTTAGAAAAAATCTCTATCGAGATACATATCTTATAGTTAAGATTTAGAAAAGATATATATCGAAATATGTATCTAATAATTAAAATTTAGAAAAGATACATATGAAGATATGTATCTAACCATATCTTCAACATATTTTATCGTTATGATTTAGAAAAAGATACTTTTTGACAAATAATGGTTTTAAAAATAAAAAAATCTTAATCGAATTTTTATAAAGATTTAGTTAATTAGTATTTTCTTTAATTCGAGAAAATTAGATTTCTTAGTTTTTTTTAAATAATAAATTGATAAATAAACGTAAACTTGGCTTGGTTTTCGAAATAAAAATAACTTATCTACTAAATATTTTATAAAAATAGAATTATGGCTGATTTGATCTCGATTAGCAGGTATGTAAGTGCCTTCAGGATAACCATATAAAAAAATAATTTTTTTTCCTTTTTTCTTAGAAATTTGTAATAAAAATAATAATAATAATCATTTTAGTTATCTTTTGTATGTTTAGGTATATTATTAGTATTTTTAAGAAATTATAAAAATAAAAACCCATCAATTTTTCTTTAGTTTTTACATGGTGACTTAGTCTTAATAGATTAATGCCCAAACTCGTTTTTTTTTTAGTTTAATTTTCTCAAAAAATCTATAGATTAGTAGCTTAATTTTTATTAGTTGAACAGGTTAGCGACTCTAATCTTTTAAAAAAAATTTTAAGAAAAATATTTCCTTAGTTTAATGTCAAGTAACTCATATTAAGCGAGTTAAGCTTAATATAGGTTAAATTAAGGAAATCGAAATAGGGCTCGACAGTAAGGAAGAAGTAAAGTGAAAAGAGAAAAGAGAAAAGAGAAAAGAGACTGATTCTTATTTAGAGGAAGTTTCTTTTGACCACAATTATTTGTAGAATAAAAGTAATTTATTACAAAACTCTATAAAATACAAGACCATAATTCATTCTTTACCTTCGGGAAGACTTATTGCTATTCATCAGGATAGAGAACCAATTATTCAGGTGCTAGGACTTATTGGATAGGCCGACTATTTTATTTCTACTGGAGGTTTCCTTTTTAGTAGGCTTTGAATTTTAGACATCAGCCCAAATGAAAGTTTCTAACAATGGTGGGAAGTTCATCAAGGCATGATACAACCTATCACCTTTCCTACCCCTAGGTTGCATTCTTTGCAACTCTTCCATTAGATTTGGGATGTAGCTTAACCTATAGGTTCTAAACTGACCCTCTTTGAACTTTAGCCTCTCATCTTCTTCTCGATCAGTAATCATGCACACCTATTTAAACATCTGGAGCCCAAAGTCCTACTCCTTAGTGCCAATATAAGGTATGGCCGTTTCTTTATAAATTTCATAATCCTAGTCACCCAGAATCGTGATGACTTGGCCATTGGAGATGAACTTAACCTTTTTGTGAAGACTCGAAGGTATGACCCCTGTCGAATGTATCCAAGGTCTTCCTAGTAACAAGTTGAAGATCCTTGGGATTCTCCAAAACTTGGAATCGGATGTTGAATGTTTATAGGCTGATGTCAACTGATAAGTCGATCTCCCCTATAATTTCCCTTATGGATCTATCAAAAGCCATAACTATTATCGAACTTAGCTTGATAGCAGTTGTATCAATGTTCAATAGATCTAGGGTAGCTAGAGGGCAGACATTTAAGGATGACCCATTGTCATCGAGGACTCTTATCGTGATGATGTTGTTTACCCTCACTATTATGAATAAAGGCTTGGTATGTTGGTTACCTTCTTCACCCAATTCCTAGGTAAAGAAATAAATCTAATCGATAGTGAGGATAGAGTTGGTGACAATATTCTTTCAGTCGGTATTTTACGAGGGACTTTAACTTCCCTTAATGTTTTGAGCAAAGTTTCCTAATGCGGTTCCGATGCCATCAATAAACTTATGAGGGATATTTGTGCTAGAGTCTTAGCGAGCTAATCCATTACTTTATATACACTAAACTTGATCATTTTGGTGAAGGTAGATAATCCTTCTTCATGTTTAGTTTGTTCATAGTTTGGCCTTTCTAACACAACCTTTTTTTTTTTTTTTCAGGTCTTCCTTTGGATCATAGATTCTGCCAGAGCGGGCAATCCCTCTTACAAGTGAGGTCAATCACCCCTGATTTATTGCCTGGTAGTTGAAAGGGGTAGTTTTAGAACTTCCAGGGGCTAAAGGAACATGGAAGGTGTACCTCTTAGTTTGTGGAACTTGTTTCTCCTCTTACTTGTAGAATCTATAGTCCTGAGGCTCTTGGTTGGAACTAATCATGTTGATAGCGGGATCTAAATTGTCAAATATCATATTGATGATGGGCCTATGATTAGATAGGGGGTTGTTGTTGACGTTTAGAGTAGGAGCCTCCACAAAATCCAGTTGTACTGTGCCTTCATCAATTAAGTCTTGAATTTTGTTCCTTAACCTCCAGCACGAGTCAAATAAATGGCCCACTTACCCTACATGATATTGATACTTTACATTAGGATAAAAAAATCTTAGCTTGTACTTTTCACTAGGAGCCTCAAAATGGAATAGATTATCTTTTCTTAGTTTTTCAGGTACCTAATTGATTGGAATGGGTATTTTGGTGAACTGCCTTAGGATCTTGTTATCTTATGGTTGGCTTCTATATTGTTGTTGAGTTGGAAAAGGATTTTCCTTAAAAGAGACTCGGGTGTTAGGTCTATTATTCGAATTAACCATGCTGACAGTAGGTTCTTTGGGCTTGCTGGTGGTAGGTTTAGTAGAAGGTGGTCTTTTGTCTGATGTCCCTTGTAACTTGCTAGAAGAGACATTACTTTCAATTCGGTACCCTACTGTTACTACTTCTGCAAAACTAGAAGTGGCTTGCCTAATCAAGTGAAAGAAATAGTGTCTCTCGAGAGTGTTGATAAAAGTTGAAGTTATCTCTTTCTCAATCACGAAGGTAGATACTCTTGCAACTAGGGACCTCTACCTTTGGGCATACTCTTTGAAAGATTCATTGTGCCTCTTCCTTAGGGCAACCAAATCCATCATAGTTGGTGCCACTTCAATGTTGAACCTATATTGCTCATAAAATGCTCTAGCCAGCTTTTCCCATGTGTTCACCTAATTTAGATCCAATTGGGTATACCGAGTCAAAGCAGGGCTAATTAGGCTGTTTTGAAAAGTTTGGACCATAAGTTGGTTATATGGTACATACTTGCCCATCTTGCATACATATAGCTGGGTGTGCAGTTTAGGGCATCTTGTCCCATTGTATTTTTCGAAGTCAAGTATTTTGAATTTTTCTAGGAAGCTTCCATAGTCGTAAGTAGAAAAGTCTGTTATACTAGCCTACTTGAATCCATCATACCCTTCAAGCATTTTCATCTTTTCAGTGATTTGTAGAGTCAGTCACTTCTCAAGCTCTTTCAGTCTATCTTAATTAGCTTCAGGCTTTGAGTTGAGTAAGTGTTCAACTCGAAAGTCAAGTTGACCTTGGGATAGACCCCTTTTATCTCAAAGGATTCAAAGGCCTGGTTGACTTTGGGGTAGGCTTCTTCTGCTTCGAGGGGTTGGGCTTCAATGTTTTTTTCGTATCAGGCTTTAGAGCTTTCTTCATTTGATGGAGCTATGAACCTGAGCAAGGTGATGCTATTAGCGAGAAAGCTCAATTGATCAACAATCTTCCCTACTATTCGTTCCATAGAGTGGAACCTCAGCTAGGTAAGATCAACAATTTCAGGGTTGACACTGTTGTTGTTGGTATTGATGTTGTCATTTCCTTAGCTAGCTATTTTGGTCTATGAGCGGGTTTGGATAGGACTTCTCTAGAAGGTTTGATGCTTGGGAGCTATCTTGACGACCTGTTTAAGACCACTTCTCAAAAGGTTAGCATACGAATTTTTTTTTTTTTTAATGAGATGAATGAAAAACAAAGAAATGCATGGTACACAGTTGCAAATAGAATCAACAAATAGCTAGTAAGATGGTAAATTATTATTATTTTTTTGTAGCTTTTGGAGTTCCCTTTTACATTATTTGAAAAAGAAAATAAATTTAAGAAGATTATTCCTATCTCTAAATGTTCTTCTAGCACTTAACAAGCGTTCCCCTATCCTGCTTACTAGACCCTATTGGTGCTGCCTTCTTCTTTCTTGAGTTGGGCTCTTCCATTTCTTCAAGTTCTTTGAGGCTCTTTTAGGTAATCCTCAATTGATGTTCTAAGACCCGGGAATGTTGTTTTGATTCTCGAAAGAGATCCTCCTACATGTCGTACTCTTCATAAATTATTTCTACATGGGCTTGTACTTGGTCCATATAGGTCGTGATTTCAGGATCTAGTTCAACTAGTGTAGGTTAGATGACCTTTGGTGCTCGATATTGGATCTCCCCTACTTTATGGAGCTGATCATACAAATATTCTTTAATAACTTGATGCTTGTCTACTTCTCCTAACCATTCTCCTAAATCAATGTTCGAGCTAACATTCCTTGTTTCCCATAATTGTTTGATTGCCTAGAGTTTGGACACCTTTTGTGGTAGTAGAATCTGAAGGTCCTCATAATTTAAGGTCACAATATCTAGTGGAGGCCTATAGACTATATCTTGGACACCTCCAAATTGTCTGATCATATTATTAGGGTAATAACCTATACACAACTTCATCCCAATAAAGGGTATTGCTTGATAATTTTTACAAACTAGGATTACCCTTTTGAAGTTGCTCTATCTTATTATCCATAAGATATTAGCGACTTGGAAGTTTCTCAAAACTTCCACCCAGCAGTAAGTAGATTTTCCTTTTAGGAGATGGACCTTATCAACAAAAGAATCAATCATATCAATATTATGAGCAAATTCTCCTTAGATTAGATCAAGCCCATAACATTTCATATAGCTCACGAACCATATTGTCAGTAATACCATGCTAGTCTTTAGTGTGCCATCATTCTTGTCTTTCAAAATATTAAGGCTTTTGTTCTACGAGGAGGGTCAGGACATATGATTTGCCACCAAGAAATTGGCTCACTAACTTGGCGACCCTGAAATGGATGAGGAACTTTCCATTAGGGAATAAAAGGGTCCCAAATGCAGCTAGGTCAAAGGCTTTTATTTTGTTCTATCCTTAATCTTTGAGATTGCCATAGAAGATGCCCTATTGGTTGGATTTTGGCTCAATGGCAAACTAGGCTTTTAAGTCTTCTAGTTTGATGCAATTACCATTACATCTTTTGAGGGCTTTGTTCACTTCAACTTTTCTAATAGCTAAGAATCTTGAAAAGGCATTCATAGGGTCTACTTCCAAATTTGAGGTGTATATATTTTCCAAGGAAGGGGCTTAAAGTAATTGGGTGTGCTCTTCAAATGTTGGGCTAATCAAGTGAGGCCCAACTCGAAAAGCCACTTCCTCGGGTTCCCAAAAGTTGGTTAAGGCCTTAATCAAATGAATCTCTATTTTTACTTTAGGAAGTGATAGACTGAGCCTGATTTTGCTGACAATGGTCTCTTGTTCTCTTGGATTAAAGTGTCGAAACCATTTGTTCAGAACGATCTTTGGGCTAATGGGCATACTAATGAACTTTTCCTTAAAGTAGACGGAGTTGGATGAGTAAGCCATTTCCTAATCTAAATTACAAAAGAAAAAATATGTTACAGATTGATCGACCGTTTGTTTACAACAAATGAAACATATTTACAACAATTCTATATTTACAACATATTTACAAGGCAAATCAAGGAAACTCCAAGCTATTCTATATTGTTATTCTCATCTTGCTTGATTATTTGTTGGTTTTGGATGTCATGAATACATAAAAGGTGGGTTCTATAAGTCCTTAAGCTTATATGACCTCACTTGTTAAGGAACACTTTCATTGGTCATACCAAGCTTAAGTGGGGTGGCCTAATCAACCCCAAATGATGGTTACACCATAGCACTCGGAGCCCATACAATGGCCTATCATCTTAGGTTCCTAATATGGTCTGGGTTTGATTGTTTCTACCATACATTTGTGGAAAATAAATCCTTCCCCCTAAATGGTCTAAATAAATAAAACTAAACCTGTAAAAACGTTAGTATAATTATGATACAAATAACAAAGAATGAATAAGTAAATAAATTGCACTTAAGGTGATTTTTAGAGGTTAATTTTAATTTTGAAAAGTTGAATGGCTGACTCTCTTGACGTCCCTAGTGGAGTCGCCAAGCTATCAAGCCTAGTTTTTTCCTCCTAGTTCTTTACAAATTAGTTTTCTTTAAACCAATTAGTACTAAACCCTATCTGTTTAATATTGACCCCTAACTAGGATTCAAAGAAAATCAATTGTTTATTTTAAAAAATGTATTGGAGTTACTACCCGATCGAAGTCGAAAAAAAATACTGTCCCCTAACTAGGATTCAAAGAAAATCAGTTTTTTATTTTAAAAAATGTATTGGAGTTACTACCCGATCGAAGTCGAAAAAAAAAAAAGAGTTAAGTTATAACCAATTTGGTAGATTGGTTATAATATCTACTGGTCTATTGATTAAAAATTGATAACCGATTTTGAAAAAAAAAATGGTTTTAATAACAAGAGATTCGGATTCGGGGGTTATGATCTTTAAACCCTTACGGGTATCATTAACTTTCCAATTTTAACTTTAATCTTAAAAATCACCTTTCAAGAAAACTAAACTCGATTATTTGACCAACTTGGATAACTTGAATAATCTAAGTAAATAAAAAAGAAAATTTTTATATTTTATTGTTGCTCCGTGGATACTTACATATCTACTATTCTAAATTAGATGTACGTAGTTTTTTTTTTTATAAAACTTTAATAGGTTGATTGATTTTAGTTTCGAAAAAGGTCGAGTTTATATTTTTATCTAGTTTGATTTATTTAAGCAAATTTTCCTAAACTGTCCTAATCAAGGTTTTATTTTTGAAAACTCTAAAATAATCCTAATTTGGAAAAAGGCCCATTTATTTTTATTTTTGGAAAACTCGATTTTTCTAAGTATCAAAACAATTTTTACTAACTTATTTACTTATTTTTATTATTATTTTTATTTATTTCTTATTTATCTATTTCTATTAAACTAAATAAGTAAATAAAAGGCTCCATTTTTCTTTTCCTTTTTTTCCTTTTTCTGCTCTCTTTTTTTTTTCTTCTTCTTCTTCCTTCTTTTTCTCTCTCTCTTTTTTTTTTTTAAATTTTGACAAGTACATGGATAAAAGGATAAATAAAAAAATAAAGAATAAAAATGAAAATAAATAAATTATTTAATTAAAAAAAATTGAAGACTGAGTCGAGCTTGGGTTGGCTTGGGGGTTAGCTCAGGTTGACTTGGTCAGGTCAATCGACTTGGATGGGATCAAGTTGACTTAGTTGGCTCTAGTTGACTCGTACGGCCTAAATCAACTCAAAAAGTTTAATCGAAGTCTTAGGGTTTTTGGGTATGAGGATTCCAATGGTGGTGGTGCTTTTCATCGAAAATCGCCGTAAAGGTGGCTATCCTAAACAGAGAAAGGGATCAAATTAGAGAGAAAAATCTTTAATTTGTTTACTTAGAGTGTTTTTAAGCTTGTATTGTATATCCTTGTATGTTTCTCGACCCCTATTTATACTAAACGAAGCTTAAAAGAGCTTGGAAAGGTCATTAATGGAGAAAATAAGCCATAAATAGAGATGCCGGATTTTTAGTTTTTTTTTTTTCATTTTCGGAGCCAATTTAATACCAAATCTTGACTTAATTTAGACAAAAAATGGGGTAGATTCAAAAGTAGGACATACGTGCTACACAATTTCACCATTAATTTGGTGAAATCGTGTAATAAATGGGTTCAAAAATGGTCAAAAACTAAGTATGTGAGGAAAGAAAATGGATTGGAAATTAGGAGCTCAAAACAAGAAGAGAAAAGAAGGGGCACAAGCTACGTATAGGGCATGTACTATGTACACCCATGTGCGCATGCATTGCATGTGAATGTTACAAAAATAAAGGGCATGCTATTGCATGCCCTCTGCTCCTCTTGCTTTTAAATAGTGCGCATTGTAATTGGTAGCACGACCATGATGTATGCCATAATAACTTTAGACTAGGCTTTAAGAATTCATTTAAAAGAATAGAGAATAGAATGTTGCAGATTTTACGTGCAAGCAACATTTAACTGTAATTTGTAATCCATCATCAATAAAAGAAATATTCAATGTGTTATGGAGGTATTACCCATTGCTTAACCCCATCAATATGATTATGTATAGAGTATAAGATAGCAAAATTGAATTATGTATAAAAGGTGTCAAGTTGTGTGCCTAGGAGACAACACTCTGACTAGTCAGCATGACATGAACTTGAGGCTATCACGCACTTAGGAGACAAAGCTCTTATTAAGTAACATTGATGCTATACTTACTCTAGATAAACATTGGACAAAAAGACAATTGACTGAAGGCGAGCTCATGTATCTAGAGTTGCATATTTCCTTTGAATTGTAATATATCATACTTCTTACATATGAAACTTTTTAATGTATTGGAAATTTGTAAGTGCTATAATGGCATCAATCTTGGGATTCCAGAGCTTATAGTACCCACTTTCATTTACCTCTTTAATGATGAAAGGTCCTTCCCACTTAGGTATAAATTTCGACGTTGAAATACCTTAGCGCACATCCTCAGCTATACGAAGTATGACATCGCCCTATTGAAATGATCTCTTCTTTACTAAGCAGTCATAAGCCACTCCAAATCTATGTTGATAGTTAATGAGATTATGTTTGGTAGTGTCATGCCTCTCATCCATTGCTTCCAAGTCTATCATTCATAATGTATCGGGTTTAAGCTTGACATTTATGGCCAATCTAGTAGATGGAATCAAAACCTCTATTGGAACTACTGCCTCAGTCCCATATACCAATGAAAAAGGAGTCGCTTGCATCGGCCTTCATTTTGACATCCTATAAGCCTAAAGCACCAATGACAGCTTATCATGCCATTCCTTATGATTGTCATATACCATATGACTAAGTAATTTCAATAAACTTTTGTTTGTTGCCTTAACTTGCCTATTCCCTTTTGGATAGTAGGGCATAGATTTAATATGATTAATACCATAAGAAGCCAATAGTTGTCAAACATGAGAATTAATGAAAGGAGTTCCATTATTAGAAAGGATGCGCTTTGGAATGTCAAATCGGCATATAATGTTCTCCTTTATAAAAGTTGCCATAGCTGGTCCCGTTACTTTCTTTCGAGGAATTGCCTCCACCCATTTCATAAAGTAGTCTGTCTTGACCAAGATCCAAATATATCCCTTCTATGGAAGATGTATATGTCTAATGAGATCTAATGCCCATGTGTAAAAAGGCTAAGGAGTTGTAATACTATGAAGCGTAACCACGGGAGTATGGATAGCATCACCATGTTGTTGGCAAATGGCACACCTCTTGGTGAAATTGAAAGCATCTACCTCCATTATAGGCCAATAGTATCCCCATCGAGTAAATAATAATACAATTTTCTTCCTCCTTAATGTTCTCTACATTCTTGAGTACCTAACTCAATCAAAACTGTTTCTATTTCAAGAGGGCAATGCATTTTAAGGGTTTCCCCACGAATGATACCCTATAAAGTTCACCTTCATGCATGAGATATTTTATGACCTTATGCTTTACAAGTTTAACATCCATACTATTCATAGATAGCACATTATTTTCTAAGAGTTAATATATGAATGCCTCCAATCTCTCGCGCTAGACACAAAATTGCATTCACCTTGATTAGGTAGCTTAGAACAATTGGGACAATGTGTTTGAACTTAGAGCATATTTTTTGCCATCAAGGGCTAATAATATCCTGTATGTTGAATACATCGATATAGTATAGGCTTCTCTTCTCTACACCAAATTTGGTGATATTTGTCTAATTTAAGATGAGCTTCCTTTGCTCTAATACAGCAAGACAACACACCTTCCGAGCCTTTGTAATACAACATTCCCTTAATCTTGATGAAGCTCCTCAATGTTGAAACAGAAGCTGTACTATGATGCACCAACTAATCCATAAGTGGGATGCACTAATCATTCTATACCTCTTCATCTTCCTTAAGGAAACTCAATGTTGTACATGGGATGGACTTCTTAACTACTTGAACGTTTACACCATCACTTGTGTCTTGGATCAGAGTCTTGGATGCTAGAGTGGCTAACACATTAGCACATCAATTTGTAGATTGTATTGTGTGCTCATATTGTACGGAGCTAAACTTTTTGACGAAGGTCTACACTACAGCCCTTTAAGGTGCTAATGTAAGTTCCTTCAGTCCAAATTCGACTGTGGCTTATTTAATGATCAAGTTTAAGTCACCTTGAATACATAAATTATGTGCCCTGGCTTCTCATGCTGACAATAAACAAAGTAATAATGCTTTATATTCAGCCTCATTATTAGTGCATCAAAAGTCAAGTTTGAATGCCAATGGTACTTCATGACCCTTAAGTTACGTCAATACAATTCCAGCTCCCCAACCTTAATTTCTTGCTAAGCCATGAAATTGCAATATCCATTCTCCTTTTGTTTTAATCATAAAAGAATCCTCATGAAACTTAACCGGTATAGTATTTGTACTCGAGCCCTCTTACACGTTTAGGAAATGTGCTAAAAGATCGGCTAAAGCTTGTGACTTGATAGCTTTAGAGGATTGCACCCTAATATCAAACTCTCCAAGAAGAAGCAACCATTTTGCTACTTATCATAAGGCTGGTTGAGACAGTAAGTACTTAATCAGATCGGATCAAGTTGCTAGATGGATCTTATGCAAATGAAAGTAATGCCGTAGTTTCTACATGGCAAATACTAGTGCAAGACTATGTTTCGTGCAAGCCAGGTAATTGACCTCACTTTCCTAAAGGGTTTGGCTCAGATAGTATACAATTCACTCTTGACCCTCTACTTCTTCCATAGGCAAACCTCTAACAAATCTATCGGTAGAAGTAAGATACAAGACCAAAGGCTTTCCTTTCATAGGCATAGTGATAGTCTATGAGAAAATCATGATTGTCTTAATTTTTTGAATCGCTTCTTCATGGATTCAATCCCATTGAAACGAGACTCCTTTTTCAAAAGTTGATGCAACGAATATAAAATTTTTGCAAGTGTAGGCATAAACCTTCTAATGTATGAGACCTTTCCAATCAAGGTTTTTAATTCCTTCAAGGTGGTAGGAGATAGCCTTGATCTTATGGCTTATACTTTTGCAAGGTTAACATCAATTCCTTTTCAATGCACAACAAAGCCAAGAAACTTCCCTAAAGACACATCGAAAACACACTTGAGAGATTTCATGTGAAGCTTATATAGCTAACATCATTTAAAGACCCTTTGTAAGTGAACCAGAAGATCAAGATCAAGTGCTCTTCTAGACTTAATGACTATGTCATCCACATAATCCTCCATACAATCATGCATCATGTCTTAAAATAAGGTGATCATTGCCCTTTGATAAGTAGCACCTACATTCTTAAGTCTAAATGGTATGACAATGTAATAAAAGTTTCCAATCGATGTATGAAAAGCAGCACACTCTATGTTGCTTATTGGCATCTTAATTTGATTATATCCATTAAAGCCATCCATAAATGAAAACAGCTCATGACCTGCGGTTGCATCTATCAAAGTATCAACATTAGGTAAAGGAAAATCATCCTTAGGACAAGCCTTGTTTAGATCTCCAAAATCCATGCATACTCTTATTTGTCCGTTCTTCTTTCTTACAGGAACAGTATTAACAAGCCAAGTAAGATGTTCAATTGGCCTTATGAAGTTAGCTTGTTACAATTTCCTTACCTCCTGCTTGATTTGCACTTCAATCTCAGGAGGAAAACTCTTTTCCGTTGCTTTACAGGCATAGCCTTAGGAGTAATATTCAGTCTATGCACTATAGGGTTGAGATCCAATCCAGGCATCTCTTCATAAGTCTATGCAAACACGTCCCAGTACTCTTTCAGCAACTCGATAATATGAACCCATATTTCTTATGGGAGACTCTTATTGATGAAAATCGACTGTCACGATTCTCCTGATCGCGCTAAGTCCAATTCTTCTATTTCCTTAGCTTGAAGCTTCATTTGATCTTGTAATTGTTGTAGGGCAAGCTAAACTTCTTAGACTAGTGTGGGATTTGAAGATAGACATACTTCCTCAAATCCCTCAAACCATCATAAGCGGTATACACGCCATCCATCCTCTTTGATGAAACTTTCAATTTCAATAGATTGCTTATTCTTCTTCCTCCCCCCACAACATCTACATATCCTTCTGCAGTACTTGGATCACTCTTCTCTTCATTTGTAGGGAGATGTTCAACCCTTAAGAGCTTGAGATTTTCATCATGCAACCATTGATCTAGCATCTGATGTACCTTAGCCATTAGACAAGGATACATCAGCATAGGCCTAAAGTCATAAGACTCATTGTTTCTAGATTTCTTTGTTTCTTTTTGTAACTTGCCTTGAGCAACATTTACAGACAAGGTACACTTATTGAATCTTCCAGCTTCATTCCTTTGTTGAGCTATCAAATTGTTGGTCCTTCGTACATTTCAACCAATGCAGCAAAAAAAGCCAATGACAGGTTCTCAAGATAGCCACGTATTTAGGGAACATCTCTTGAATACAAATCTTAACTAGTTCACTCTCATCACAAACGTCTTGTATATCTAAAGAATGTTCATTAAACCACTCAATATGATCCATGAGACTCTCCTTAGACCTCTAAGGAATTCGTCCCATGTCGGTGAGAGTCACCCTTTCTTTAGTGGATAAGAATTTTTCTAAAAACATCCTGCACATTCCTCCCCATGAATCAATTGATCTTGGAGGAAGATTGACATACCAAATATAAGCTTTTTCTATGAGGGATTTTGAGAATTCCTTTAGCTTCATATCATCATCTAAGCTATAGACTTCTAGGGTCTCAATAAATTTCAATAAGTGTTCCTTAGCACTTCCTTCTTCCCATTAAACAACATGAACTTAGGACTCACATAGTCCTTTCAATTGGCTTGATAGCAATGCGTGAATGGTATGGGAGCTTTAGTTCTAACATGATTGATGTGGATTTCACCTATATTTCTCTCATGTAGACATCCTAATCCTCTTTAGTCACAAACAAAGCCTTCTGAGTAGATGCTTTTATCCTTACTAGTATCATAGGAGCAAGGTTAGTGATGTTCATAAGAATAGAATTCGCCAAAGTCGAATTCATAGGAGTAAGATGTATAAACTCAACAATTGTAACACATAGGGTGACACGTAAAGACAATGAGCTTCCTATCTGAATTCCCTAATGTATTAGTTTAATCAAGGTATATTGTGTAGGTATAAGTTCCACTATAGGAGGCTATTCCTCAGCTTTGGGAGCATCGTTCTTACTAGTAATCGAGGGATTAAGTGGCTAAGAAGCTGGTGTAAAATATTGTTGCATCATATTGGAGAGACCCGTAGCAGTTGCCCCTTGTTGCGCATTAGTGAAAGTAGTCAAAACAGGTACACACTAAGTAAACATTGTCTTAAGCTCATTCAAACTCTAATTGGTTTGTCATAGCTCTCATACTAATTGAGCATCGTTGGGAACAACTTCTTGAGTACCATCTCCTTAATTCGTATCTCCCATTGGAGGTGGATTTTGATTATTGATAACAACAGTAACATCATATTCTTGATCTTTGCCATCCATAGGATTAGCAAGCCTTCTTCATGGAGGTATCATGATGTGAATGTCAAATCTTTCCTCCCCAATGGAGTCACTAAGAAATGTATAGGGTTTGAATCAAAAGAGGTTATGTGTGTATGTGTGTGTATAAATCGTGCTACACATGACTAAGGAAATTATTTGACTTACACATATGGGATGATCAAGTAAGTTAGGATAGGGAGGAGTAGGTAATCTTGGTAGGCTCCAACATACTAGGTGACAGGTGAAGGAGCACGATAGCATCAAACTCCACGATAGATGAAGAACAAGGTAATGTTCTTAGTACATTCAAGTGTTTGATCTTTGAGATAAGATTCTAGCAAAGTAACGATGTTAGTTGAAATTTTGTCTCTTGTCCCAATGATGAAATGAAGGGGGTATTTATAGGAGATGGTAAGTGGATTCGATCCGTTGGATCATGATGTCAATTAATGGTTAGAATTGAAGCCTTTTATAAATGAATCTTAAGTGGGCTTTTGCATAGGTTTAGGCCTAAATAAAGGGCTTTATATCTTATTAGCGTAAGTCAAACCAAAAAGGGTTAGATCGGGCTGATTGATCCAATAGGCCCTACTCTAAGTCCATCATGCCAAATCTCCTTTGATAATCCTGAACTCTTATGGGCTTAACTCTTTGGGCCCTGTCACCTTAGTTTATTTTTGAATTCCTATTCCATGTTACAATAGATAGTTCTTAGTGAGCATTCATTGTGTTAGATATATTATGGATTTAAGGTTATGTAGTTAATTTTTAATGAGAATTGGATTGTTGTGTATAATTTTTTGCAACAAATAATTTACTTTGTTTGTCGGTGTGCATGGTTTCCATGGTAATAAAATTATTTTGGACATTGTATTGTTATTTATGGTTTCTTTGATAATAGAAACATTTTGGACATTATATAGATTATGTGGTAATAGAAACAAAGCCAACTTCTATTCCTTTTCTTAAGGAATGTCACTTTATTCTACTGCTATATGTATGATCAATTTTTAAAAGGTCAATTTTCTTATTAAGGCATGATGCAGATTAGCTTATGTGGTAATAGAAACATTCTAAACATTATGTAGATTATGTGGTAATAGAAGCAAAGCCAACTATTCTATTGCTAAATATGCAATCAAATTTTTAGAAAGTCAATTATCTTATTTATGGATGATTCCATTAGCTTTATGACCTTTATGTTGCATATTATAGGGAATTTTCTTCATCATAATTTTAACTAGAAATTCTGTAAAAGTGTTCTAAGTTATGTCAAAATCTTTTGAACCTATTAGAGGGAAACAAAGCAATAGCTGAGAGCTACTAATCAAAACAGAATTCCATTGCATAGTGTTCTTTGAGTTAAAAAAAAAAAAAAACAATGCAAAACCTATTCTATGATGAACTTTATTTGGCATAAACTATAACAATATTGTAGAAGGGAGAAAACTTAAAATTGAAAATAGCATAGTGTAATGTAAGGATTTTCGTTAATCATAGCAACAGTACAAGAAGATGCTAGACAATTGTTTTGAACATGAACAACCAGATAATTAGATATCTTTTTTTTTTTTTTTATATTTCCTTTGAAATCCTATAAGCAACAATACCAATAAAAACCTCACTCTAGGCATGGATATTATACTTCCAAGTTGTCGGTCTTAGCATATACAAATGACATGTGACCATTGAAATTATAATCACAACCATAAGATACACTACCTTTTGGAACATCATTTCCCTACACTTTAAGCCTTCAATGGTAGAGTGGAGCAATCTTTCTTATTCTTGTGCAACTTGACAGTCAAGCTGAAGTTTGTTGCATTATAATGCTATAGTGCTTTGTAATGTGATAATTGAGTCCTTCCATCCATGGAGAATATAGGAATTAAACAAGACTTCAATCTTGTAAATCAACTACCCCTTCTCCACGTCCTCAGTCATCTAGAAGTATTTGGCTTCACACCAAGCTGCAATGATGTCAGAAGCACTAATAGTAACTATGATGCCATAGCAGAACTTGACACATAATTTAAAAGCCTCAATTCCTCCAAAAAAATTAGGAAGCTTGTTAGGAGGACTTAAGAGATCCATAACATAATCTTTATAATCTTAGTCACTTAGAAAGAAGAGGAAACTGTCTTGACATAAATAACTATCCCAAATTATTAAAAAAACTAGAAAGCAAAACATATTCGATGACAAATCCTAGAAATGCTCTTGAGATTCATACCTTGTGGAGCATATATCTACTACACTTGACTTGAATTATGAGATCATTAGGGACTTTAAAGAAGACTAACCTAAATTTACAAAAAAGAAAAATTATCATTAATCATTTTACTAAAAAAGCTAGTCCATCAAAGAAAGAGAAAAAAAAAAAGGAAGGCAAAATCACTTCACAACCTCAATTATGTAGAAAGAAAATAGAAATACCTAGAGCATTTGATTTAACCATGTAATTTGTCAATTTTGGCGAAAGTAATGACACCTACCATAGATTTGTAGATAAAACAAAAACTAAAAGGGTTAAGAGGCTAAGGTCAATATATAGAATTCATTTGTAGAAAAAAATAGACTAACAAAGGAAAGGAAATCAAAAATGAAGGAAAGAAATAGAAAAGGTTGAACTTGCAATACCTTATTAGATTTTGTGTAAGGGAGAAAGAATCAAGATCACTTCTCAATAATCACCATTGTATGTCTCCAATCACCCCTTTGATTTCTTCTTCTCCAATTAGGTTAAGGTTTCAAATACAAGAATTGTAGGTTTAGGCTGATATGATTTGTATTCTATTTTTCTTACATGTTTTAATTAATATTATTTTTTTATTAAGTAGGGTCATTTTGGGTTTTTTTTTTTATTTATTTTCTATTCATTATTTATTCCTTGTTAAAATCTATCAAGTGAGTGGTGTAATATCAATTCAATTACACTTAACTAAACATTGTAATATGTATTCATTTATTATTACACATCTATCTCATTCCATAGTAATCGTCATTCTATTCCCCTCCTATTCAATCTAGTAAAGTGAATGAGTTGTAATAGATTAGAGAAAAGAAATAGGTTGATGCAAACATCAAGGTAGTGCATGAGCAATTGAAAGTTGTTGATGTTAGTATGGGCCATGTATAAGAGGACTTGTACATGGCTGATGAAAGGATTAAGAAGCTATTGGCTAACTTGGAGATTTTCTAGTAAGAAGTTATTGCAACCTATGCTAATGATGCCAATATTCAAGATGAGTTAGATTTCCTCATCCTTATTGTCTACGAAATGGTTAGAGAAGAAAGGGCTTATAAGATTATATTCAAGGGTTAGAGGGATGGATCCAAAGGTAGGATTAACAAATGATAGAGATGAAGATTTTATGGGCCAAGAGAGGGGGGAGATCCTAGAGATGAGTACTGGAGTAATCTAAATGGCAAGAGCACTATATTAAGATCAATGTTGAGAATCTAGAACACTTCTTGGCTCATTCTAGAATATGACCCTAGATTCGACTTCAGTTAGCTCCCCAAGAGGATGACAAGGGATAGTTCTTTACATACTCTAATGCCTTTAGCCACTTAGACTGAGTAGTGGGAGGTTGTGAATTTTGATAAGGTAAGGATGTTTAAGCCCATGCAAGATGTTACATGGCCTCCTTCTTCCAAAGTCACTTTTAGAGGTCCTTTTTCCCTCGTAGTTTGCACTTGATTGTAAAGTTACAGGTATAGCAAGGTTTTGTGATTATAGATCTTCTAAGCATGGCTCATGGGTGTTAGGTCCTCCACTATATAAGTTGAAAAAATTGTTGATCTTAAGATGTGAATGTCATTGGGCATTTATATAGTGACATATGCTTTGTTTAGATCTTATTGTTGCTTGATGGTTGGCCATGTTATGGCACATTATGTTGCTCTAGGCATATGCAAGTAAGGTTAATAGAGCATCATGCTTGGTATTGTCTACTTATTAGGAGTTAGCTTAGCAAGTAGAGAATGTTAGATGATGTATAGAGAATAAGATCCTTCTTTATATTTAGAGTATCCACTTGTTAAGAGCTAGTCCTAGTAAGTGAAGCATGTTAGATGATGTATGGCTACTAATGATCCTTCTCCCAATTAAGAGTATCTACTTATTAGGAGTTGTTCCCAGTAAGCAAGGCATCTTAGATTATCAGTGCAACTTATGAGCCCGACTAACAAGTTCTTCATTAAACATGGAATCAAGTAGAAGAACTCCATCCCCTTGTCTATAGAAAGATAGAGGTTTTACGTTGGACTATGATAAAAGGTAAAGGTTGGCTTGTATTTGCCAAGTAAAAGGCATAGGTCACCTTTATTGCCTATTATTAGGGTAGAGGTGTCGAACTTAATTTTTTTTTTATTTTTATTATTTTTCTTAACCCGATTAGAATTAAAACGTAACTCATTTAATACTAAACCTCAACTAAGAGTTAAGAAAAACTTGGCTTTTATTTTGAAAATTGTTTAGAGTCACCACCCGACTCGAGTCAGTAAAAAGAGTTAAGCTATAACTAATTGAATAGATTAGTTATAACTTAGCTATTGGTCTTTCGATAAAACCAATTTTATCCATAAAATGACTTCGAAAAACCAAAATTTTAAGTTTGGGGACTAACTTTTTAAACCCTTAACGAGTACCACTACTAACTTTCCGAATTTAAATTTACTTTTCAAAATTATCCTTTTTAAAATAAATTTAATCACTAGTAAATGAATTAAATTAGACTTATTCTACAAAAGTGGATAATTCAAGCTATCATTTATGAAACATAGAAAACTAAGTGTTTACAAATTTTATGTTGTCCCGGAGATGCCTACGTACCCACTATTCGAAATCAAACATACATAGTGCTTTTATAAAACTTTGGTTTCTTGGATTCATTTTAATTTAAAAAAAAAAAAAGCTAAGTTTACATTTTAATTCAATTCGAGCTTATTTCAAGAAAATTCTAAAGAGTCCTAACTTGTTTTATTTTTGTTTATGAAAATTTCTAAAAGGCCTTATTTTCGAAAAAGTCAATTTTGTTTTTGTTTTTATCAAAAAATGAATTTCTAAGTGATAAAATTCATTTATTTACTAATTTATTTATTTATTTTATTTTCTTATTATCAATTTCTCTCTAAAACATAAAAATAAAACTAAACTTTTTCTTTCCCTTTTTTTCTTTTTTCATTTCTTTCTTTTCTTTTCGTTTTTTCCTTTTCTTTCCTGTTTCGAATTTTCTTTTTTTTTTTTTTTGTTACAATTACAATAGAGATAAACAAATAATCAAAACAGTAAACAAATCAAAACAACTAAATTCTAAATAGAGAAAGCCTCTGACCAAATCAACATGGCATAGGTTGGGAGTAGCAAATTTGGGTCAAAACAAGTCAGACTCAAGTTAGGCTTTAGTGGTTCATGGGTCGTAGAAGAGGAAGCAGGCGATTGTTGGGGGGAGACCCCTTAGAGGTGGTTTCAAGTTGATTTTTAAGCGGAGATAAAGGTTTTCATGTGTATTTAATTTGGTTTAGTAGGTCTACGAAAGGCACTGTAGAATATCGTGGTGGTTTTGGGTAGCTAACGGAGATTAGTGGCAATGGTGATTAGGTGTATCCTCTACGGTGATGGTTGGGGTTTGAAGGAAGGTGTATCCTAAGGTTCTCGACCACTACAAACTTAACCGTAGTGGTGGCTTACGTTGATTCATAGTGGAGAGAGAGGGAACAAATGGGTAGCCACGGTTAGGTTGGGTTTTCACAAGGTATATGGTGGGTCCTTGGGGTTTGGTTTATTGCAGACCATGGCCGCTCACTATATATGTTGTGTTTCAATGTATGTTATCTGTGGTGGAGTGCTATGACAATAAGGATACTCGGCATTGGGTTGGATGCTCAGCATGGTTATGGATGAGTGAAGCATTGGTTGGTGTTGACATGTGGGAGGTGATTGGATGGAGTGATTGTAAGGCTTAGTATTCGTCGAGGGTTTGCTATGTAGTTGTGGTGAGTGTAGGTTCATTGATAGCAATGCTTAAGCAATGACAGTTGTGGGTAAGTAGTTCAATATGTGTGTGTTTTGCTAATCGTAAGTAAGGGTTCAACTGCTACATGGAGTTAAAAGTAGATGGAGTAACTGCTGTTGTTAGATGTCATGTAAACTGGTTCGAAGTGGATAGTGGCAAAGGTGATTAGGATTCGTTGGAGTTGTGGAGTTCGACTCTTACGTGGGTAGTATGCTGCTGTAGCACAGTCTGTGTTGAAGGGGAATGACGTTGTTGTAAGGGCCGTGGGTTTAATGATTAGAAGAGAGAGAGAGTGGGTTCTTAGTGCGATGTTGTAGTCTATTGTGTAATGCGTGGTGGGTTGCTATTGGGGCATGAAGTGAGAGGGGGTCGCGTGTTTATGGAGCTATTGTTGTAGCTCAAGTTTTAGGTTGGTGGATGGAGATTAGGTATGGCACTTACAATACGTGTTATGCGTAGGTTATGGCAGGAGAGAGAGGTTTAGGAGTGGGTCATCGATCATAAGTGTTGGCTCTGTTTTCTATGTATATGGTGTCTTTTTGAATTGGAAAATTGAAAACCAAATTAAATGCCCATTCTTAATTTTTTGTTTTTTCTTTTCCAATTCAATGCTCTAAATGCTTGTATCTAGATGTGTTTTTTTACCCTAATTCGAAATATTCTATGTCTACTATGTGGTTTTACCATTAAATTGGTGAAATCATGAAGAAAGATTGATGAAAAATAGCCACAAAGTGACTACTTCAGGCTGGAATTGCAATGGGAAAAGGAGGGATTTAGGGAGAAAGAGAAGGAAAGGGAAAGAAAGAAAAGAAAACAAAAGTTGACATGGAGCCACGTATACACCACGTTAGCCGTGTGACCTAATAACTGCTTGCTAAACATTGTAATGGACATATGATCAAGCCAAATTGTGATACGTAGTGGATGAGGGGAGCCAAGAAAAAATAAAAGGCTTGTTGTACCTTTTGTGAGAATTGAAGCCAAAACCTTTATGCTAAACACAATGCAAGTTAGAGTATAGAATCAATAGGCCATTGGCCTATGCCTTATCCATATATGTAATTAAATTGCATATATGGACTAAGTCGGCTTATGTTAGATTTAAATCTAAGCTCAAGCCCAATATCCCCTTTGTTGATTTTATTATTTAAAGCCTAAAGAAAAACAAAGGCTAAATTAAAAATCCTATTTTATTTCAACTATCGAATTTTTTTTTTATTATTCTTCTTTTTTTAATTTTTGTATTTTTCCTAATTTTTCCATTTTTTTATTTTTTTTATAAATTTTCTATTTTTTGTAACTTTTTTTTTTGTATTTTTCTAAATTAGGACTCTTTTTCCTATTCTAAAAAAATTTTAAAAAAATAAGAGGGTAAAAATGGGATGTCTATAACTACTTGTTATGGTAAAATTTGAATAAAACTTTGCTATAAAGATAAAAAGAGACACTATTTTTTCCTTATAGGTGAAATTGTCCTAAGAAGCGCTGCAACTAGCTACCTATCTTAGGCTTAATTCACTAAAGATTTGGTGAATGGTGAAAGGTGAAAGAAAGAGAAGGCGCTTTAAGAGCTGTCTAGAACACAAAAGATACTGAAGGAGGATAGCACCCCTATGGACTAGCAAGAACCCTAGAAAAAAATTGAAAACTTGGTTGTGCCCTTATGAGCTTACTAACCTAGGTGAATGGGTGTTGTGCTCCTTGACTTGGCTACGACTCTAAATGACAAATTGAAGCCTAGTCATGTCCCTATGAGTTGAATAACCTAGGCGAATTGGGTAAAGCACTCTTCGAGCTGGCTAAGACCCTAAATGATAACCTGGTTATGCTCCTCTAAGCTAACTATCTTAAGTGAACGAGCAAAGTGCTCCTTGAGCTAACTAAGACCCTATATGAAACTTGGCCATGCTCCTTTGAGCTAACTAACCTAGGCAGGAACATCTCTAGTGGACTAGTAACCTTAAATTGGAAATCGATTTAAAAACCTAGAAGTGTTCCTTTGAGTTAACTATCTTAAGTGAACGGGTAAAGCGCTCCTTAAGTTAGCTAAGACTTTAAATTGAAACTTGGTCGTACTCCTTTGAGTTGATCAACATAGGTGAATGATTGAAATGCTACTTAAGCTAGCTAAGACTCTAAATGAGAACCTGGTCATGCTCTTCTAAGTTGACTAACCTAAGCAGTAGCATCTTTGGTAGACTAGCAACCCTAAATTGGAATTGATTCGAGAAAAACCTAGAAGTGCTCCTTTGAGTTGATTATCCTAGGTGAACAGGTGAAGCACTCCTTAAGTTGGCCAAAAGCCCTAAATTAAAACCTGGTCAAGCTTATTTGAGCTAACTAACTTAGGCAGGAGCACCTTTAGTAGATTAGCAACCGTAAATTGGAATCAATTCAAGAAAAACCTGGAAGTGCTCCTCTAAGCTGACTAACCTAGGTAAACAAGAGAAGTGCTCCTTAAGTTGGCTAAGACCCTAAATTAAAACCTAGTCGATCTCCTTTAGGCTGACTAAACTATGTGGGAGCATCTTTGGTGGATTAGCAGCCCTAAATTGGAATCGATTCGAGAAAAACCTAGAAGTACTCTTTTGAGTTGACTATCCTAAGTGAACGAGCAAAGCGCTCCTTAAGCTAGCTAAGACCTTAAATTGAAACCTAGTCATGCTCCTTTGAGTTGACTAACTTAGGTAGGAACATTTCTAGTAAACTAACAACCCTAAATTAGAATCAATTTGAGAAAAACCTAGAAGTGCTCCTATGAGCTAACTATCCTAGGTGAATAGGCGAGGTGCTTCTTAACCTAGCTAAGATCCTAAATTAAAACCTAGTTATACTCCTCCAAGCTGACTAACCTAGGTGGGATGGCAAAGATCCTAAAAGAAGGATTAATGATGGCTAAGATCCTCAAGGAAATGGAAGTTAGGAAAACGCTTTAAAAAGCTAGCTAAGACCCTAAAGATGGAATAAAAGGTAAGCACCCTATGGGCTAGTTAAGACCCTTAAGAGATATTGATAAAGGGAAACACCCTATAGGCTTGTTGAAACTCTCAAGAGAGATTGATGAATAAGGAAGCACCCTAATGGCTCGCTAAAAATGCTTAAGAGAGATTTGTGAAGAAAAGCGCCCTATAAGCTCGCTAAAAATGCTGTTGAGAGATTGGTGATGGGAAGCACCCTATGAGCTCGCTAAGAGATTGGTGAGGAAAAGTGCCTTATGAGCTCATTAAGATATTGGTGAAGAAAAGTACTCTATGGGCTAGCTAAAGACCCCATATGGGCTATTGATGAAGGGAGGCACCCTATAAGCTCGCTAAAACCACAAAGAGAATTGATGAAAGGGGAAGCATCCTATGGGCTTACTAAACCTTAAGAGAAAATGGTAAATTGGGATAGTGCTCAATGAGTTGACTGGCCCTAAAATAAAGTATGAATTGGGATAATGCTTTAAGAGCTGGCTAGAACCTAAAAAGAATGGAAGAGAGGATAGCACTCTAAAAGCTAGCTAAAATCTCTAAAAATAGATTAAAAATAGGATAGTACTTTAAGAGTTGGTTAGAACCCTAAAAAGAATGGATTAAAGACAAAATAACACTTTAAAAGCTGGCTAGAACCTTAAAAAGAATGAAAGAGGAGATAGTGCTTTAAAAGTTGGCTAGAAACTTAAAAAGAATGAAAGAGGGGACAACACCTTAAAAGCTAGCTAGAACCCTAAAAGGGATGACAAAGGATAAGCACCCTATGGGCTAGCTAAATCCCTAAAAGAAGTGAAAATAAGGATGTAATTTATTTAAAAAACCTCTTGACTTAAAAAATTTATAAATGAGAAATTTAGTGAAAACTATTTAGGATGAAAAAAGCACTAGATGAGGTCCCTTCATTTGAAAAAAAGTTAATGGACCTTAAAAAAAGGCCTAGACTAGTATGGTCAACTTAAAAGGTGTAACCATATTGAAAAAGAGTAAGTGACACAAATTGAAAGCTTGGCCACTGTAAAACCCTATTTTGTGCCAAGGACACATGGCACAATTAGATCCTGACATCTGACATGTGCCAATCTTTCATATGGTAAAAAATGAAAAAGGCTTTTACATGCCTTCACCAAAATTCGAACCCAAGACCTTTAACCAAACTTATTAATAGGCATTTTTGGATAATTGTTATGTAAGCTTATATTAGTTGGTCCAATATCCAAGCTCAATCTAATCACTTGGTCCAAGGACAACCTCCATTGATTCACTATAAATACTAAGCAAGACTCTCAAGTAAGGGGCCTCTCTTCTTCATTCTCATTCACATAATCATTCAACATTTTCTCTCCACATGATAAGAGGGTTAACTTAAGTATCGGAATGACCGTGCTAGAGCACCCTCCAATGCCCCTTGAAGCTGTTTTCATGTTTTGCAAGTGTTCGCACACTGAAATGAAAATCAACCGTCAACAATTGGTGCCGTATTTGAAAAACATATATTTTATCGTTCCATGCTTGATTCTTCTACCAAGTTGAATTTTTCTTTCCGCATCCAATCATATTCGTTATTAATTCGCTAAAGAGATGCACTTTCAAGCATCCTTCACTTTTTAGCCTATGGAATGTGGTTTCCAATACCTCACTTTTGGAATTTGGATTGTTCGTATATGCTTTACAAGAGGCAGCATTGTGCAAGGATGCATGACAATTTTCCTCCTGCGCATGATAGTTTCTTTTGGTGTAAGTTTATTGGTGATAATTATGTTTGGCTCGTAATCATCTTTTTGAAGCGTAGCCATCAAAATCTCATTTTGGCTTGGTCCAAAACCGCTAGTAATTGCCATTTTCGAAGCATAACCACTACAACTTCACCTGCTATTTGGTTTGTAACCGTTGTCGTCAGGTTCGTAACCGCAACTTTGTGCATTCTCTGATTTCTCAAATTATATAAAGTAGGTATGTTGGAGTGTATTGGCAAAAAGAAAAAAAGGGGTTATGTTATTCAACACCATGCATCAACACATTTATTCCTATGTATAAATCAATGTAATTTCATTTCGTACCGAGTTTGACTCGAACACAATGGATCCGTGCAGTTCTTCTTTTTCTAAGCAGCCATGGAACTATATTATGCTAAAATATATGTTCTTTGGAAAATTGGTTGTCTAAAGAATTGGTTTGCCATGCCGTTCCATTCAAAGTCATTCTTGCTATTTGTGCTCAAACTTCTGATGCTAAGTTTTTCTTCTTTCGACTTGCAAGTTGCCGAGAAGTTGTGTTTCTGTGTAATTCGAGCTTCTCCAATCGATGTGATAAGAGCCTGAGCTCTAAGCTCCTTTTGGTCGAGCTTTAATTAGTAGTTTGTGCATTACCAAACAAATTCCATCAGCCTGTAAGTGCCGAACTATCCTTATGAAGCAGCAACTATCTGATTTGTTCCTCTTGGTCATAACTTCTTGTAGAGCAAAGTTTTTTAGCACTAAAGCTGGCTGAACGCGTCGAATTGATCAAAGTTCGAGCTTTCATCCATCATGCCGAGTAACTTAACTCATGTTACACTATAGGGCTTGCCAACAAATTAAGCCGAGTTTATTCTCCACTCACTAAGCTCACACCGACTGAGTTCGCAGTAGCTACGTCTGCCTTACCAAGCCTGCACTCATCGTGCTGGGCAAATTGGGACAATTCTCTACAATCACAATTAATCCTTTAGTGGAAATAAAAGAACAGTGGCAGCAATGCTTCTCTAAGCATAACTCCATTCACATGATGAGTCGAGCATTTGCAATAGCTTTTTTCTAAGCTTTTCATCTCAATAAACTTTTCACTAAGCTTGCAATATTTTGCCGAGCTCAAGATAGCTAACCCAAGCACATTAGATAGTAGTGTTGAATTACAAGTTTGATTTGTATGACAAGGAAACTAACACCGAGCTATTGATGCCGAGCTTTGCTATTGACCTGCAAATGGCCGAGAAGATGAGTATATACGAGTCATACCATGCCTCCAAGCTCCACACTGAGTGGTTGAGAAGTTTTCGGTCAAGTTATTCACAAGTATCCAAGCTTATACTAAACGGCCTAGAAGCCGAGTAATTGCTGCCAACAACCATTAGCTTCATGTGCCATGACGATTTAATATGTTCATCACATGATATGCCGAGTGCTGCATGGCTGAGAAGAGACCGAGCAAAATCTAGGACACCAACTGCCGAGAATCTTTCTGGTGTACCTCTATGCCGAGTGTTGAGAAGACATGAAAACTTGTCGAGTGTTGAGAAGCCATGCTGTATGTATTTGAATCCATGCCAAGCACTTTGGCATAAAATCTACTCACGCTCCAAGACATTGAATGCTGAACAAACATAATAAAAAAAAAAAGCAAAGGCTGATTTTTTTATAGGTCGAGTACCACGAATACCAAGTCAAGGCCAAGCTTTTTTCTTTCCTAAGCCTTAACAGCAACTACAGTCATGCCGTTCCAAACAACAGCTACCTACATGAGATCAAAGCAAAGCGAAGGCCGAGCTTACTGACAGCTCGCATTGATTGAGCTACTCCAAGTTCGCTGAGAAACTCCAAGGTTGCTGAGTCCATCCATTATGAGGCTTGCAACTAAGTTGAACAACCATGACGACCTGCTATTAATTGTCAGATTCTTAGTAGGATCCATTAAAAGTTGCACTATCACATAGGAGTACAACAAAACTTAGTAAGAAGTCCAAGCCTTCATCTACTTGTCGAGTAATTTAATTTGTCACACTTTCAATAGATCCAAGCTTCATTCTTCTCAAGCTCAAATGCATCCGAGCTTCCCCTCCTAATTTAAGCTTTGTAGCATTACAACAAGTTAGGAAGTTGCTAAACAGACATACTCCAAGCACCATGCCGAATTTCTGAGAAACTGTAAACCAAGATGCCAAGCTTTTTCTATTAGCCTATTATAGACACCTAATTTTTATACTTCCATAGTCTTAATTTTTATTTTTACAAAAAAGGTCCTAATTCAAAAAAAAAAAATTTAAAAAAAGAAAAATTAATAAAAATTAACAAATAATGAAAATACCAAAAAAAAATAATAAATAAGAAAAGGAAAAATATTAAAAATTTCGTAGATTTTTAGGAAATAGTTTATATTAGGAATAATTAGTTTTAGTTTAGTTAAAAATTTTATTTTAGGGAATCGGATAGTTTAAATATAATTTAATGGTAATGAATGTTAAAGTGCAGGCAACAGCCTAATGGATAAGCAACGGAGTATTTGGGTGGATTTAGTTTGAAGCTACGAGTTTGAGTCTCAACAGGCACCTATGTCTTTATTTTTCTGTCTTTGCAGAAGCAAGATTTAAAATTAGATTCATATCTAATCAAATCATATGAATATTAGTTAAATCAGATTTGAATTAAATTTGAATCTAATTTAATTAACGAATCATATATAATTAGATATGATATGATATGATTTGGTTAGACTATATAAACACTTTACGCAGTCGAATAAAGGAGAACAGAAACTGAAACTGAAATAAGAATAGAAACAGAAACAGAAAAAAGGCTCCGGTAGGAACTAGAAATATTCCACGCACAGTAGCAGAGTGTGTTCGTCTCCTGTCGCGGCAAATCCACGCGCAACAGCAGTTTGTCTATCTCCTGTCGCAGCAGAACAGCAGCCACACAGCAGCAGAGCTGCAGCACAGCAGCGGAACAGCAGTAGAACTACAACCACACACAACAACAACAGTGCACTTCCCCCTTTGTCCAGCAATCAGTGACTAGATCGGACGTCGATCATCCAGCTTCACGCCACTGCAACATGTTGAGCAGCAACCGAGCACAGCAGAAAGCACAACAGAAATCCAACGTCCACAGTGCACCATCTGCTACAGCACTCTTCACTGTAGAAGCCAACAGCTTTCGTCCCTCTCCCGCAGCACTCACAGCACGTTACAGCACAACAAACTTTAGGACATGCCGAGTCAACCCAACCCACAGTGCAGGCACGAACCACACTTAAATCTTCGACCAACACGGACGTCGGTGGCAACCGCTGTCTTCCCATCCACACTTGTAGCAGCCCCTTCACCACATAGCCAAATCAGGTTCGATTGATGAGTTTTTTTTTTTTAATTTATTTATTTATTTATCATTTGATTATTATTATTATGTTGTTAAGTCTTTAGTGATTTAATACATACATTAGTTTAGGAAATCTTTAAGTTTAGCTTTTATATTAGGTATATTTCCCGACATTATTAATTCACTTAAGAGGATAATTGTTAAATAAAAATAGTGTAAATGCATATATATATATACATATATACATATATACATGCGCCTAGGATTCCTTTAGAATTAGTTTTCTTATTTATTTAGAAATTTTCATATAGGAAATTGTTTTTTAGAAAAAAAAAAATTTAACATAAAAGAGATAATAATGTTCTAGAGAGTCTTTTGATCACTTACGAGTTAGGGCCTTTTATTTATTTATTTTTTATTTTTTTTCAAAAAAATTAAATTGATAATAACGTAAACTCGGTCGGTTTTTAAAATTAAAATTAATCAACACACTAAAGATTTTTCGGAAGAACTACGATCGTCTGATCCCGGTATGCAGGTACGCAGGTACGCAGGCATCTTCGAGGCGACAATAAAATTTATAGAAACTTAGGTTCTTTTTTCTTTTGATTTTATTTATTTATTTATTTTTAAATATTGTGATTAGAAAAATAATCCTAATTTCGGTAAATAGATAGTGGTACCCATTAGGGTTTAATAGGTTAGCCTCCAAATTCGGAATCCTCTAGTTCTTCATTTAAAATTAAAATTAGAGACTGGTAGCTAAATCGTAATCAATCCACCCAATTGATTATAGTTTCTTTTTCTTTTCCCAACTTCGGTCGGGTGGCGACTCCAAAATTATTTTCGATAAAAAACCGGAATTTCTCAATTTCTTTAGTCGAAGATTAATATTAAATGGGTTAGGGTTTAGTATTAATCAAGAAATGAGAAATCAATTTTAAATAAAAGAAAACCGAAAAATCAGGCTTGACAGTTTGGTGACTCTACTAGGGACCGCTAGAGGGCTAGCCACTAGAAGTTGCCGAAAATAGGATTATTTAAAAAAAAATGAAATAATAATAATAAAAAAGAACTTAGGTATGTTGTTTGATGTATTTGTTTATTTTATTTATTTGTTTTTTTTACTAACATTTTTTTTTTTTTGTTGTGGTAGTTTATTTAAGGAGGAATTTTGGGGGGTTTTACTTTTATTTTGTTTTCTGCATCATAAATGCATAATAGACATGGTCAGAACCAGGTCGTCTTAGGATCTTAGGAGGGGGGCTATTGTGTAAGCTTCGGATGTTATTGGGCAACCACTTTCCGAGGCTGATCAGGCTACCTCACTCAAGTTCAGATGTGACCACAAAATCGTTGTTTTGAAAAAACGTAGTGGTTGCAGAACTTATGAACTTTTAGAACCTACCCTTTATATTTCATGAAAAATTTTTATTTTTTCAAAAAATTCACAAGAATCTATGATGTGGTAAACCTAAATTGATAAAGGCAGTTGTAAAGTTGTGATGGTAATTGTAATCTTCTATTGTAAATAATTTGTAATAATTTCATGTAAAGTTTAGAAAACGTTGTAATTGTAATTTTAATTTTGATTTTAACTAAGTCATGGTTGGACCAAGTCAAGAGTCTTTTAAAGACATTCATGTCCACTTACCGCATTGGCCTTAAAAACTACTTCAAATGTGGTTTCGACTTTTCAGCCCAGATAAACAGGAGTTTATTAAGAATAAGATTGGGCCCATCCTCTCTCTATAGAAGATCCCCATGAATATCACTCTAGTGTGGGCCTTCGTACATCTATGGGAGCCTGAATCTATCACTTTTTGTTTAGGCCTACATCAGCTGAGCCCAACCCTTACAGAGTAAATAAAAAGACAAAACATAAAAATAAAAAAAGAAACAAAACAAAAGAATCAAACCTGTAAAATAATAGGTAATTATCATTATGCCTAGTATTCTACCCACCAGAAATATTCATTCTTTTAGGTAAATTCAACATTTTGTAAATAGCCTTCTCCATTTGGAATAAATAAGATTTAGATATTTTCTTTGTTTAGTCTTTTATTCTTCAGAATTCCTCATTTGTAAATAGACTTTCAGTAATGTTGTTCTTGGCTTGTATACATTTCCATGAAAGTAATCATCCGTAAACGTCCATTTACAATTCCATCACTCGATCTTTGTAACACAAAAGCCCTGACTTTTCCTCTCTCTCTTTAAAAAAAAAAAAAAGAAGAAAGAGAAAAGAAAGAAAAAAAGCAGGAAAGGAAAGAAAAGAAAAGAAAAGAAAGAAATTTGCTAACGGTTACAGATTCTTATGAGACTCAGGACAAACACAATCACTTGGCCCGTTAAGGCGGCTAACCTAAACAAATCTACTTAGCTCGAGAAAATAACCAACCAAACCCGAACCCTAGCCCATCAAGATGATTCAACCAACTCAAAACCCCTGAGCTGTCAAGTCCAAACACGAATCAAGTCAAAACATAAAGCCATGAAACACTATCCTAAGCTTGATCCCTGGTACAAACAAAAAGGGCAATTCATTAGTCCCTTACACTTCAAAAGTTGTCAGTTCCAGCCCATTTGAACTCTAAAGAACCTAACCTAACATCATATATGGAAGCTTAAGGGCATTAAGACCTATAAGTCTAGGGCATAGGGCATTTAGTCTTTGAAATTTCACAACTGGGGCATGTTCCAAGGAATTGGGGAGTAAGATCAATACCCTAAAGTTGATCAATCCCTCTGTAAGGAATTGGTAACTCATTTTTAAAAAGTTTTAAATCAAAAGAGGTGAGCTATATCCTATACACTAACCCTTAAACACTTTGAGAGTCAAGAGACATCATGGTGAGGATATTTTGGACTCATTCCTTAAAGGAGGTCCATTTTGAATTTGATACGCAGACCAGAATGAAGTTAGGCATTCATTTTCAAATCCCAAACACAATTATCCTTTGATAACCCCATTAGACTGATCTAGAGTCATCTCAAATGAAAACTTTGTCAAGAACCACCCCACAGTGGGGCAATTCGGAGGTTAGGGTCATTGATTAGGAGAAAAGGATAAAACTGATTTATGCTTACCCCAGTAATAACAATTCAAAGATAATTTTTGTTTTTGATAAATTGTTCTCTTTGAAGAAGAGCTAACATTTTTTCCAAATACCCCAAAGGCCATACATACCTTACCTAAGCCAATGCATTCTGAACCTATACCTATGGATTTAGGGCCTTGATTCATCCAAAGACAAAAACTTAACAAAAGAGATAGTTATTTTTGGGGACAGAAAAGAAAGAAATGAAACGAAACGAAAAAAAAAGGAAAAAGAAAAAAGAAAAAGAAAAAGAAAGGGAAAAAGAAAAATGAATAAATACCCAAACATCGAGCTTGAGAAAATCCCCAATCAAAGAAGGCCCAAGTTGCTCTAAAAACGCAAGGCCTTGAATTGCATTCCTAACCAAAAACACAAAACCTCATATTTATTTAGAATCATGTTCTCAACCACAAATCAAAAACTCCATATTCAACTCAAAATCACACTCCAAAAACCTTTTCTATCTACTCGATTCTCAAACACAAGACCTTCCCATCCACAATACCTCCCTACTTAAAGCTCTTCCAATTTTGAAGAATAATTTATCTAAGATAAAAATTATTCTTGAAACTAGAGCAAGTGCACATTTAGTTCATTCCTAAGGGTTCTTGACTTGTACTTCCCGGGTTGGACGAAAGCACTTCTTTTAAAATAGGCCCTCTCAATTAACTTCTTTTGAAACCATTTAACCAAAAGCCCAATTTACAATACTAAACCCAAAAAGACCTAACAGATGGATCAGAACGTATCATTTACAAATTGGATTATAATTTCTGGAATAGTAATCAAGAGTGAAATCCAGACCGAGAGTGTATAAGGAAGTCCTCTTCGACTAAACTAATCGTGAGTTACCTTTTCCTTACGAAATGAATGTTTAAGGCCTATCCAAGAACCTTATTGTCTAGGTTATAAACTAGGGTGGATATGAGATACCCTACATGATTATAGCATTTGCCTTTTAAATAAGAATTTGTATCCGTTAGCAAACTTTCAAGGAAAAAGAACGAAAAAAGAAAATGAAAAGACATGAAAAGGAGAAAGAGAAAGTGGAGGCTTATTACAAGTTTTTCCATTCATTTTCCAGTCCATTTCATCCATAGTAGCCAAATTTTCAATTCATGTTATAAACAGTTTTCACTAAATTCTTCGTTTGTAAATTTCTCAAATCAAGATGACTATGTTCCTTAATTTTACTTTCAATTGTCAATAGAGCTTAAGCAAGTCTGAAGGGTGCTTACCCTTATCTGTTTTGTCAAGGATATAGTCAGCTCATAGAGCACTGTTCCTATCTATATCTCCTTTAGCGCTTCAGTCAGCTTATGGAGCACTATCTAGACTCATATTCTTATTTAGGGATCTAGCCAGGTCATAGAGCGTAGCCCCAATCTAAAGTTTCTTAAGCTTCAGGCTAGCTCCCAAAACACAGTCCCAATTTATAATCTCTTAAGGAGCTAGCCAGCTCTTGAGAATAGACCCAATTCGGAGTTTCACAGGCTCCCAGTCACCCAACTCATAAAATGTTGCTCAACTTATAATCTTTCAGGGATTTAGCAAACTCAAGGAGCGCAATCCCAATTTAAGTTTTCTTCATATTTTTAGGTCTTAGCCAGCTCAAGGGGTGCTTTGACCGCCTTGGTTAGTCAACTCATTAAGGGTACGACTAAGTTTTTCCTTCATATTGTCAAGTTTTAACCAGCTTAAAGGGCGCTTTGACCGTCATGGTTAGTCAGCTCATTAGGGCACTACAAAGTTTTCATTATCTTTAGGTCTTAACCAGCTCAAGAGGCGCTTTGACCACCTTAGTTAGTCAGCTCATTAAGGGCACGACCAAGTTTTCTTCTCATTTTTAGGTCTTAGCCAGCTCAAGGGGTGCTTTGACCGCCTTGGTTAGTCAGCTCATTAAGGGCATGACCAAGTTTTCTTCATATTTTTTAGATCTTAGCCAGCTCAAGGGGCGCTTTGATCGCCTTGGTTAGTCAGCTCAATAAGGGCACGACCAAGTTTCCTTCATTTTTAGGTCATAGCCAGCTCAAAGGGTGCTTTGACCGCCTTGGTTAGTTAGCTCATTAAGGGCACGACGAAGTTTCCTTTATTTTTAGGTCATAGCCAGCTCAAGGGGCGCTTTGACCACCTTGGTTAGTCAGCTCATTAAGGGCACGACCAAGTTTTCCTCACATTTTTAGGCCTTAGCCAGCTCAAGGGGCACTTTGACTACCTTGGTTAGTTGGCTCATTAAGGGTACGACCAAGTTTTCTTCACATTTTTAGGTCTTAGCTAGCTCAAGGGACGCTTTGACCGCTTTGGTTAGTGAGCTCATTAAGGCCACGACCAAGTTTTCTTCATATCTTTTAGGTCTTAGCCAGCTCAAGGGACGCTTTGACCGCCTTGGTTAGTTAGCTAATTAAGGGCACAACCAAGTTTCCTTCATTTTTAGGTCTTAGCTAGCTCAAGGGACGCTTTGACCGCCTTGGTTAGTCAGCTCATTAATGGCACGACCAAGTTTTCTTCACATTTTTAGGCCTTAGCCAGCTCAAGGGGCGCTTTGACCGCCTTGGTTAGACAACTCATTAAGGGTACGACCAAGTTTTCTTCACATTTTTAGGTCTTAGCCAGCTTAAGGGGCGCTTTGACCGCCCTGGTTAGTCAGCTCATTAAGGGCACAACCAAGTTTCCTTCATATTTTTTAGGTCTTAGCCAGCTCAAGGGGCGCTTTGACCGCTTTGGTTAGTCAGCCCATTAAGGGCATAACCAAGTTTCCTTCATTTTTAGGTCTTAGCCAACTCAAGGGGTGCTTTGACCGTCTTGGTTAGTTAGCTCATTAAGGGCACGACCAAGTTTCCTTCATTTTTAGGTCTTAACCAGCTTAAGGGGCGCTTTGACTGCCTTGGTTAGTCAGCTCATTAAGGGCATCACCAAGCTTTCTTCATATTTTTAAGTCTTCGTCAACTCTTGGGGCACTTTGACTACCTTGGTTAGTCAGCTCATTAGGGCACTACCAAGTGTTCTTCATATTTTTTAAGTCTTAGCCAGCTCAAGGGGCGCTGTGACCACCTTGGTTAGTCAGCTCATTCAGGGCACGACTAAGTTTTTTTCATATTTTTTAGGTCTTAGCCAGCTTAAGGGATGCTTTGACCGCTTAGGTTAGTCAGCTTATTAAGGGCACGACCAAGTTTCCTTCATTTTTAGGTCTTAGCCAGCTCAAGGGGCGCTTTGACTGCCTTAATTAGTCAGCTCATTAAGGGTACGACCAAGTTTCCTTCATTTTTAGGTCTTCGCCAGCTAATGTGGCGCTTTGACCGCCTTGCTTAGTCAGCTCATTAAGGGCACGACAAAGTTTTCCTCACATTTTTAAGCCTTAGCCAGCTCAAGGGGCGCTTTGACCACCTTGATTAATCAACTCATTAAGGGCACGACCAAGTTTTCTTCACATTTTTAGGCCTTTGCCAACTCAAGGGGCGCTTTGACCGTCTTGTTTAGTCAACTCATTAAGGGCACCACCAAGTCTTCCTCACATTTTTAGGCTTTAGCCAGCTCAAGGGGCGCTTTGAGCGCCTTAGTTAGTCAACTCATTAGGGGCACGACCAAGTTTTCTTCACATTTTTAGGTCTTAACCAACTCAAAGGGCGCTTTGACCGCCTTGGTTAGTTAGCTCATTAAGGGCACGACCAAGTCCTCCTCACATTTTTAGGCCTTAGCCAGTTCAAGGGGCGCTTTGACCGCCTTAGTTAGTCAGCTCATTAGGGGTACGACCAAGTTTTCTTTACATTTTTAGGTCTTAACCAACTCATGGGGCGCTTTGACTGCCTTAGTTAATCAGCTCATTAAGGGCACGACCAAGTTTATTTCATTTTTAGGTCTTCGCCAGCTCAAGGGGCGCTTTGACCGCCTTGGTTAGTCAGCTCATTAAGGGTACGACCAAGTTTTCCTCACATTTTTTGGCCTTAGCTAACTCAAGGGGCACTTTGACCGCCTTGGTTAGTCAGCTCATTGAAGGCATGACCAAGTTTTGTTTACATTTTTTGGTCTTAGCCAGCTCAAGCAGCGCTTTGAACGCCTTGGTTAGTCAGCTCATTAAGGGCACGACCAAGTTTTCTTCACTTTTTTAGGCCTTAGCCAGCTCAAGGGGCGCTTTGACTGCCATGGTTAGTCAGCTCATTAGGGGTACGACCAAGTTTTCTTCACATTTTTAGGTCTTAACCAGCTCAAGGGACGCTTTGACCGCCTTGGTTAGTCAGCTCATTAAGGGCAGGACTAAGCTTCCTTCATTTTTAGGTCTTAGCCAGCTCAAGGGGCGCTTTGACCACCTTGGTTAGTCAGCTCAATAAGAGCACAACCAAGTTTCCTTCATTTTTAGGTTTTAGTCAGCTCAAGGAGCGCTTTGACCGCCTTGGTTATTCAGCTCCTTATGGGCACGACCAAGTTTTCTTCACATTTTTAGGCCTTAGCTAGCTCAAGGGGCGCTTTGACCGCCTTAGTTAGTCAACTCATTATGGGCACGACCAAGTTTTCTTCACATTTTTTGGTCTTAGCCAGCTCAAGGGGCGCTTTGACCGCCTTGGTTAGTCAGCTCATTAAGGGCACGACCAAGTTTTCTTCACATTTTTAGGCCTTAGCTAGCATAAGGGGCGCTTTGACTGCCTTGGTTAGTTAGCTCAGTAAGGGCACGAACAAGTTTTCTTTACATTTTTAGGTCTTAGCCAGCTCAAGGGTCGCTTTGCCTGCCTTGGTTAGTTAGCTCATTAAGGGCACAACCAAGTTTTCTTCATATTTTTTAGGTGTTAGCCAGCTCAAGGGACGCTTTGACCGCTTTGGTTAGTCAGCCCATTAAGGGCACGACCAAGTTTCCTTCTATTTTAGGTCTTAGCCAGCTCATGGGGTGCTTTGATCGTCTTGGTTAGTTAGCTCATTAAGGGCACGACCAGGTTTCCTTCATTTTTAGGTCTTAACCAGCTTGAGGGGCGCTTTGACCACCGTGGTTAATCAGCTCATTAAGGGTACGAACAAGTTTTCTTCACATTTTAAGGCCTTAGCCAGCTCAAGGTGCGCTTTGACCACCTTGGTTAGTTAGCTCATTATGGGCACGACCAAGTTTTCTTCATATTTTTAGGACGTAGCCAGCTCAAAAGGCACTTTGACTGCCTTGGTTAGTCAGCTCATTAAGGGTACGGCTAAGTTTCCCTCATTTTTAGGTC